>CM074435.1:27943748-28406301 GCA_037101425.1 Elopichthys bambusa
TTTGATAGATAAAGTTTTATTGATAGAGAGAAAGATAGATAGATAGATAGATAGATAGATAGATAGACAGACAGACAGACAGATAGATAGATAGATAGATAGATAGATAGACAGACAGACAGACAGACAGACAGATAGATAGATAGATAGATAGATAGATAGATAGATAGATAGATAGATAGATAGATAGATAGATAGATATAGTTTAATAGATAGATTTAGTTTTATTGATAGAGAGAAAGATAGATAGATAGACAGACAGACAGACAGACAGATAGATAGATAGATAGATAGATAGATAGATAGACAGACAGACAGACAGACAGACAGACAGATAGATAGATAGATAGATAGATAGATAGATAGATAGATATAGTTTAATAGATAGATTTAGTTTTATTGATAGATAGATAGATAGATAGATGATAGATAGATAGATAGATAGATAGATAGATAGATAGATAGATAGATAGATAGATAGATAGATAGATAGATAGATAGATAGATAGATAGATAGATAGATAGATAGATAGATAGATTCTTGTATACATGGTTTATGAGGACACAAATGTGTATAATGACATGGGTATTACAACGTAAACCAAATGGCTTAAAAAACATACTAAACGGACAGTTTTCTGTGATGGGTAGGTTTAGGGGTAGGGGTAGTGTAGGGGGATAGATGATACAGTTTGTACAGTATAAAAACCATTACGTCTATGGAGAGTCCCCGTAAACCACATATACAAGTGTGTGTGTGTGTGTGTGTGTGTGACAGAGGGCTCTTTTAAATCTTTTCCTTAGAGTCAGATCAGGTGTAACAGATGTCTCTGAATTAATTAGACAGCAGTCCCAAAACAACCCTTTCAACCCTTAACGACCCCTGCACCCAAAAATGAAGGGCTCTGACTGAAGAACATCCATGACCACATGACCCAATCAAAAACACACACTGGGTTTGATCCTACAGTATTAGCCTGTTAATGTGAACAGAATTCTGATTATGTTAGAAAATGAATAAATAAAGTTGAGAAACTGAATAAGATTCTTCACTATTTAGAATCAAAACAGTCAATTTGTCATATTCTTATCAACTTCTTTGTACAGATACCATTTTATTCAATTTTTCATTCATTCTTTTTTTAGGTTATTTCTAGTTCTATTATAAATACTAACAAGTCCATTCATGTCTGTATTTAATCTTCTATTTAGTGAGATTTATCACACATACAGCAGTATACAAAAGTCTACTTGTGAAAATGGTTCTTTTTTTATTTCTTTATAATTTAATGCAACATTTTTCATTACCAGTTTTCAAATGATCAGTACCTTTTTCTGTTAAGACATTTTCTTCAACACTAAAACTAAATGCAATGCGAAATTCAAAATACAGGTAAAGCACCAGTGACAACTCAACACAGAACATTTCTTCATATTAACACGGTACATTAAGCCCCATTTTTACGGACATATGTATACACTTTTTTTGTTTTTGTTTTTAATTTAATATAAATACTTTCATTGCAAATTATATTAACCATTACATTTTTAAAACACATGTTTTCATTTAAAATGATCAGTTTTTAATTTAATACAAATGTTTTCATAAATTAGAATATCAATTTTAAAATTATAAATTATATTATCAGTGACAAACCATTTAAAAACGAATTAGACAATTTAAAAGAATGAATGAAAAATTGAATAAAATGGTATCTGTACAAAGAAGTTGATAAGAATATGACAAATTTACTGTTTTGATTCTAAATAGTGAAGAATCTTATTCAGTTTCTCAACTTTATTTATTCATTTTCTAACATGATCAGAATTCTAAAAGTTTCTGTTCACATCCAGGTTTAATTGAAATAAATAAATAAATAAATAAAAATTCCAGATTTCCGTCTGTACCTGAAATGAAACCCACACTAGCTCAGAAGCACACATACCTCTAAGCTCTGGACTGGACTAATCCATCTACACAACAAAGAAACAGCAACAATCTCACATGCACCCACAAACATGCTGCATGCCCGTGGAATAGAGAAGAGGGGGTTGGGGAGATCCTCTTTTCTCTTTCTCTTCCATCTGACTGTGAGTGAATGAGTGCTCAGGCTTTCAGAGCTGCTCAAGTGTACACAATAATCTAAAGAGGAAAAAAAGACACAGAGGGTGGGAGGGGGGAGAGATGCCCACTGGAGGCAACACGGACCCTGAGTGTCTTACAACGCCCACCTGCTTCTGTCTCTGGTGACATAATGACAGCAGAGAGAGAGAGAGAGAGAGAGAGAAGGGGAGGAGATAGTAGGGAAGGGAGGATGGAAAGGGGAGGGGGTTTGTGTATGTGTGTGGAAGAGAGAGACAGAAAGAGAAGCGACAGACGGCAGGGGCGGCAGCCGGAGGAAGAGTCACAGCAAAAGGATCAGTGAGGCAACCGTCTGGGAACGACAGATCCAGAAACGTAGAAAACAGAGGGGAAGACAGAGCCAGAGGTAGGCTGCTCCTTTTTGTTACGTTCATTTGCTTCATCATTCCGGAGCTGAACACAAAGCAAGGCCCAGCATGCACTGCACGAGATCATGCGCGCAATTGTATGTGTGTGTTTTGGTGATTATCTTATGTAGAGGGGCTTTTTTTCTCTCTGAGCCAATCAGTGGCATATGTGCAAATCAGCACTGCACTGCAGATGGAGGAAGAGAGAGAATCAGAGGAAGAGAAAGACTGTAATGGAGAGAGAGAGTGTGTGTAAGGATGCATTAGGCATCTGAGCAGAGAGAAAGAGAAAGTACTGATGCTTTCACAACACTGCTGACCAACGTGCTCACCTGTTTCCGTTATTATTAGTAAGAGTCCATATATTTGTTCATTGTTTGTCTAAGGTGCACGTGTTCTTGTATGTGTTGCACATGGTAATGCAACAATGTAAGTGAAACAGAATTAGGTCACTGTGAGTTGAATTCTAATGGTCTGGATCTGTTTGGAGGTGGATGCAGGGTTAAAGAACCGCTATTTGTGCCGGAACGCTATGTGTTCATGCCAACAGGCAGTTGAACTAATAATGAACTTGCTCTTGCAAAATAACTATTGTAACAAGAGTACGGCCTCCAGGCAACTTATATTAACTTATATTTTTGAAGAGGGTCCAGGAAAACACTCAAATGTCTTTTTAATCTCTAACAAAAGGATCTTCTGTTGTGATGGCTGACCTTTCACCCCTAGGATCAGATTATTATTCATAAATCCTATTTGGCACTATGCAATCTCCCACTATATGTCATAAACATGCACCATCTTCAGAGGCCCTAAAGACTGTAATTAATTACTAGCTACTAATTACATCTTCAACAGTGTAATTTGATTACTGTACTAATTACTCTGTCTAAAAAGTATTACATTACTTATTACTAATTATTTTCTAAATCCCATTTCAACCTCAACCCGCTGAACAATAGAAGGAAAGACACGAAACTGCTCTTTTAATTCTTTCAAATAAATAATATAAAATTGCATAAATTATTACTGAGCTGACCAAAGTATTTAAAAGGAGAAGGTTACATTAAAAACACACATTTTATCATTAGATGTTACATTCTGAAGTTAGATCCACTTTTGTTTTGTATAGAACTGTTCTATTATGTATGCAATATTTAATGCAATTACATCAGAAGTAACTGGATTTAAATTACAGAATAATTAAGTGCAATACGTTACTTTTTAAGTGAAAAGTAATTCAATTATAGCAATTAATTACTTAGTTAATGCATTACACCCAACACTGCTGATAACAAGCAGTGTTGTCATAATTACAGCAGAAATACAAGAGGAAATACTGCAATATTCAAATATTGCATTGGACAATGCATTTTTTTAGTCAAAAAGGCTGAGAACTATTATGCCATATGGTGTTTTTTGAGGATGATTTTTATTTTTATCTTAAAGTGTCCAGGTCAAAATGTGATGCTTTATTCTCAGACCTCACATTGCCTTCCCAGATTTATCACCAGCACTGGATCAAAATTCGTCCCGAGGGAAATAAAAACTCTACAATCATGTACATGCTTTTATCTCTGTCTGTGAAAACCTATCCATTTCTTAGATAACCTGATTGAAACATCTCGCCACCATTATAACAGTTTAAAGGAGCAGTATCCCACCTGCCCTTAGACAGCAGGCACCTCTCCACTTGCTTTCAGCTGTGTAAGCAAACAATTCATTATGATTATTTGTAATAACCTTCCCATCAGTCACCAGGCATCATCAATGAAATTAAATTCTGAGTTTTGTAGCTTTTATGTCATGTGTGTGTTAGCTCATGCAAGTGTTTTCCTGAACTTTAACAAAATTCACTTTCAGCAAATATACACTGTACTATGGAGCCCCACACATGACATTCAGACAAATAAATAGTATATATGCTATTAGTGTGTGTGTATGTATGTATGTATGTGTTTATATATATATATATATATATATATATATATATATATATATATATATATATATTGATTTAACTAAAACAAGTGAACGAATTAGTAGCCTAGAACTTGGCCATGATTTAGTATCTCAGGGGGACCAATTACTTAAAACAAAGGCACAAATTCATAAAACATATTAGTAAGTCACGGGAATGAAGAGTTAATTTGTTGCCACTATGTAGAATAAAAATGAACATTTATTTACTTATTTACTTGAAAGGGATTCACTACGTAAGATTTTTTAAATAAATTCTTTTTATGTTTTTATTTTTTAAGGATGCATTAAATTGATCAAAAGTGAGAGTAGACATATAATGTTACGAAAGATTTCTATTTCAAATAAATGCTGTTTTTTCAACTTTGCAGTTTTATTAGTAAGGTCAGCTCAAGAAAGTAAACTGCACTCATCAAGCAATTGTTTGTCATAAATGTTTGATGGTACAATAAAGCCAGTGTTTCACTTTTCAGGGAAATTAACCTACAGTATAAAACAGGGAATGTATTTTACATTGGGAAAATTACAAAATGTTAATGAAAAGTATGACTGTATTCAAACGATCTTAAAAATGTTAAATCATATTCAAATGGAAGAATCCTATGCAGGTGGCTAGTAGAATCACAAGCTTCCCTATAGGTTACATATTTTGCTCTGGTTCCCTTATCATTATCTGTGAATATCCTCCAGACAGCAACATTCACTTAACTACATTAAATGTGTTTTATACATCCTTAAAGTTTTTAACAACCATACTGGATTTGATGGTCTGAAACTCAGCACGCATCCGCGAGAATTAGGAAGGCCAAACAGATGTACTATCTGCTGAAGACTGTGTGACCTAAACAGACTTTCAAAGCCAATAAGGTTGCAGAGAGGTCTTTGGGAGCTTGTGTGCGTGTGTGTGTGTCTGTTTGTGCCTTTCTTATATCCAAGCCAAAAAAAAACGAAAAGGGCTCTAAGCTGTTCTGGACAGAAATAGCACACATGATGATGACGTGTTCATGCATTTATGCCAAAACTCATATTTATCTTTTTAGGTGAACAAGCCATACAACACAGACTTAACCAGATATTATTTTTGATAAAATACAGTAAGTACTGTATTACAGTTATATAGCAATGCTTAACTAAACAGTACCATTTGGGGCCTGTAAGATTTTTTTATATATTTATAAAGTAATAGTTTCAGTAATATTCAGTAAAAACACATATTACATATTCAGTAAAAACATATTAAACTAGTATTCCTTTGATGATATACTATATATTTATAAAGTTTCTAACAATAAAACCTTTTTTTTCCTCAATACTAGCTACACACACACACACACACACCTTTAAAAACACATCTCATTCCCCTGTGATTTCCTTCCACAAGGCTTTTGCCAATTATATCATTACCAGAACAGCAGAAAGTGGGAATGACATCATCCTTTAGAGCAAAAGTGATTGTGGATTCCTGTCTGTGGTAGTCATGACTGGATTATTAGTTTATATCTCACATTCACTGTTCTGATATTGCTGAGAATTTAATGCATCTTTACAGTATTATATGTGTCTGCAGCTATCTTATCAGCCCCTATATATATATATATATATATATATATATATATATATATATATACAGTACATCTGTGATTTGCCATATTTTTATGTATACTCTGCAATCATATAGCTTGTTGGGTGCAGTTGTTTTGTTGTTATTGTTGTGGTTGTTTTTTCCCCAACAGACACACTAGGAAGTGCATATGGTGTTATATTGTGTCACTACATGGAAAAGTCACAGATTATTTCCACAAGTGTGATGGATTGGTGGTTTGGTTTGCTTTTAGCCAGCAATGAGTGTGTTCACAATGAGCACATTGCTCAGTCTTGACATGTCCATCTGCATCAGCATTCATTCTAGACTGTCAGCAGGTAAGCTTCACTGTAGCTCATTTCTAACTGGTTCAACTGATAAAGCTCACCCCATGTTACAACACTGCTTACGCTGAGTGTTACGAGGAAGAAAAACTGCAGTAGAGTTTCTATTTTTTGTCTCTCATCTCTTTTCTAGACGGATCAGTGCTTGTGGAAATGCTATTTCTGTTTCACTGGGCACTGTGAAAGTATGGCACGTCTGAATTTCTTTCGGAGAGTGTTTGTGAGAGAGAAAGAGTGCAAAAGAGGAAGTTGTGGCAGCACTCTGAGCTTTGTGTTCATGCTGTGGCCTCTCAGCACCCACAGAAGAGCATCACTCATCTCTTCCAGTCACTCTCTCTCTCCTCTATTCTAGCACTTTGTAATGGCTGAATATCCATTAATCTTATCAAGGCAGTGCACACTCAGTAGAACTATATGAAGTTTCAAGCTTAAAAGTGATGGAGTATTGATATACCGATCCACTACAGGTATTTAAACAGATTACTAGAGCCTTGAAGAAACCAGCAAGAGAGATAGATGGTAGATGAATCATACATTGAAAATACATAAATGATTTTGTAGATTAAAGATAAAACAAAGAAAAAAGTAACACTTGATTTTAACAGGGTTATTATAAAAAAACAAGGAGCCATTGGTGTCATGGTCCCGTCACCTTTGTGAGTTTGTTTCTGGTCAACGGTGACGAGATTGTGACATCCCTGTTATGTTTTTATGTTTTGAGTGTTCACTAGATACTCACACTCCGGTTTAGTTTAATTTTGATATTTGGTGTCTGGATTCTGACATCCATGCACCGTAAACATTTCTGTTGGAGAACATGTCTTTTGTTTGTTTTCCATGTGATCTTCTGTCTTTTTTACGTTTATCTTTAAATTTTTATGTTTATTTACAGTCAACTCCAGCATTATTGACACCCTTGTTAAAATATGATCAAGGGGGGCTTTGAAAATAAATCTATATTGTTTATCCTTTTTTATTTTTCATTCAAAAAATTCACAAAATTCTTACCTATTATTGAAGTAAAACAATGGAAAGTGGGGGGAAATCTCATTATGAAATAAATATTTTTCTCTAGTTCACGTTGGCCAAAATTATTGGCACCCAAATACTGCAACGTCCTTTTCCCAAGAGAACAGCTCTGAGTCTTCACCTATAATGCCTGATGAGTTTGGAGAACACCTGACAAGAGATCAGAGACTATTCTTTCATGCAGAATCTCTCCAGATCCTTCAGATTCCCAGCTCCATGTTGGTGCTTCTTCTCTTCAGTTCACTCCACTCCTTTTCTTCAGGTTCAGGTCAAGGGGACTGGGACGGCCATGGCAGAAGCTTCATTTTGTGCTCAGTGACACATTTTTGTTTTGATTTTGATGTTTGTTTTGGATCATTGTCCTGATGGAAGATCCAACCACGGCCCATTATAAGATTTCCAGCAGAAGCAGTCAGGTTTTGATTTTTTATCTGTTGGTATTTGATAGAATCCATGATACCATGTATCTGAACAAGATGTCCAGGACCTCCAGCAGAAAAATAGGCCCACAACATTAAAGATCCAGCAGTATATTTAACAGAGGGCATGGGGTACTTTTTATCCATGTGTGCACCAAACCCATCTGGAGGGTTTGCTGCCAAAAAGCTCTTTTATTTATTTCATCTGACCATAGAAGCCAGTTCCAGTCTTGTCTGACAACTAAATATGCTGGAGTTTGTTTTTGGATGAGTGAGGAGGATTTTTCTTGAAACCCTCCTGAACAACTTGTGGGGATGTAGGTGTTGTTTGATAATTTTTTTAGGCTTTCTGACCCCAAGACTCAACTGATCTCTGCAATTCTCCAGCTGTGATCCTTGGAGAGTCTTTGTCCACTCAAACTTTCCTCCTCACCGTGCATTAGGACGATTTAGACACACGTCCTCTTCCAGGCAGATTTGTAACATCTTTAGTTTATTGGAACTTCTTAATTATTGCCCTGATAGTGGAAATGAGGATTTCCAATGCTTTAGCTATTTTCTTACAGCCACTTTCTATTTTGCGAAGCTCAACAATGTTTTGCTGCACATCAGAACTATATTCTTTGGTTTTACTACTTGTGATGGATGATTACAGGAATTTGGCTTTTGTGTTTACACATATTTGTACTCCTGTGGAGTCATAGCTGGACATTTTCATGCTCCTAGACAGTGCTAAAAAAAACGTAAATATGAAAGGGAATATACTTCAGAGATATTTTACTCATAACTGGAACTGGAACGAAAAATGACTTGCAACCGCAAGTGAGTGAGTAAATTTAGAACAAATTCACAGCTCTGAACGAACCGATTCATAAGATCCATTTGTTTGCGAATATTGGTCAAAAATGTACATTTACTCACAAACTGGCCAGCAAACGCAACTTTCGGATGCCATCTTTATTTTTCTAGCTCAACTGTCACAGAATGGAAAGCACAGGATTGTGAGATATGCAGCATCTGGATATGCAGCATCTGCAGCATCTGGACAGACCAGGGACTTATGTGAGGATCCTGTTTGTGGACTTCAGCTCTGCTTTTAACACCATCATCCCATCACTCCTCCAGCCCAAATTAACACAACTCTCCGTGCCCACCTCTGTCTGTCAGTGGATAACCAGCTTCCTGACAGACAGGCAGCAGCTAGTGAGGCTGGGAGAATTCTCATCCAGCACCCGCACCATCAGCACCGGCGCCCCTCAGGGCTGTGTCCTCTCCCCACTGCTCTTCTCCCTGTACACCAACGACTGCACCTCTAAAGACCCCTCTGTCAAGCTCCTGAAGTTTGCAGATGACACCACACTGATCGGCCTCATCCAGCTGGCTGTTTGGTGCAGTCTTAACAACCTGGAGCTCAACACGCTCAAGACAGTGGAGATGATCGTGGACTTCAGGAGAAACCCCCTTGCTCTCCCCCCACTCACCATCATGAACAGCACTGTGACTGCAGTGGAGTCATTCAGGTTCCTGGGCACCACCATCTCACAGGACCTGAAGTGGGACAACCACATTGAGTCCATTGTGAAAAAGGCTCAGCAGAGGTTGTACTTCCTTCACCAGCTGAGGAAGTTCAACCTGCCACAGGTGCTGCTGACACAGTTTTACTCTGCCATCATTAAATCCGTCCTTTGCACTTCTATATCTGTCTGGTTCAGCTCAGCTACCAAATCTGACCTCAGAAGACTACAAAGGGTAGTCCGGTCTGCTGAGCGAATCATTGGTACAACCCTCCCCATTCTCCAAGAACTGTACTTATCCAGAGTGAGAAAAAGGGCAAAGAAAATCACTCTGAACCCCTCACATCCAGCACACTCCCTCTTTGAACGGTTGCCATCTGGTCGACGCTACAGAGCTCTGAGCACCAGAACGACCAAAAACTAAAACAGTTTCTTTCCTCAAGCAATTCATCTCATGAACACTTATCAAACATGTAACACACAACACTATTATATATTTACTTAATAACACATACTTTTTTATATTTCAAATTTGCACACATCATCACTGTATATACAAATTGTCTATATTATATATTGTTTTTTTGCACTTTTTCTATCTTGTATATTTGTATACTATTCTTCTATTCTTCATATTATCTGTGCCTTGTCTTGTCACTGTTACTCTGTTGCACTGTGGAGCTTCTGTCACTAAAACAAATTCCTAGTATGTGTAAACATACCTGGCAATAAAGCTCTTTCTGATTCTTCTTCTGGATATCAAAGGCAGCAAAGGATACATCTATGCTGCCTTCAAAAATCGATCAGATGAAGGTATCTCAGGAAACAGGAAGTGAAGCTAACATTGGATTCGGACGTGCCTTGATGCCTTCCTACCTTGAAATGTGTCCTCTGAAGGCAGCATTTTCCAGTTTTCGGACGCAGCCTTCGTGTGCGTCTCAATCAGCTCCCTAGTTCAGTAGTGAGGGCACTGATCAGGGAGTCGGCCACATTCATTTACACGATATACTGATTCACGTCCTAGGAAGCTAGGGAGCCGATTGAGACGCAGGGATTGTTTGTGGTAAAAACGCGGACGCAAGGTGCCTGTATTGCCTGATTAACCAACGCCACCTCAGGAGATGATATCTGACTAGTGAAAGTTAGCGTCGCAAATATTTGTTTTTTCCCAAGCCCTTTATCGTAAACAGGCCCGGACTGGCTAATCGGGAGCACCGGGAGAATTCCCGGTGGGTCGGTCTGTTTATTTGGCCGCGAGGGCCGGTGTTGTCATGGCACTGGGTTGAAATATGGATGCTCTAGAAACTGTCGACGCAGCCAAATATACTAAGCTGAGTAGCCTAACTTTTTCTGTAAAACCAGTCAGTGACGCATTTAGGCATGGGCGACATGGGCGGCATCTTGCCGGGGGCGGCAGGGGGCACCCGCTCAAGAAAAAAATAAAAAAATAAAACGAATTTGCGATCGGGTTTTTACCGCTCATTTGCACGTAACATAAATGATATCATGTCACTCTGTGGTTAAATAAACCTGGTCGGGAGGGACTTGGAGTGTGCACCCGGAGAAGACAACTCACTCAAAGGTATACGAGAAAAAGGCATGAGGTGACGTCTGTAGGGACAGGGGGACAAGTTGTAAATCAACACAAAATTATGGTAAGGCCAAAGGTCTAAGCCACCGGTTGCCGATTTAAGTAACGTAAATAAATAAAAAGGAAGAGGGGAAACATGCAAAAGATAAAGGCATGTATGCAGCTATTACTCATATTGTAATAATAGTAGGCAAATTAATAAAATGTAGGGCCTATCACTTATGTTGCTTGCTATGCTATTACACATTGGGCAACAATATTCATTTTTATGTCCAACTAGCTTACATAACCAGACAGTAAAATGTGATTTTGTAACAAAATGTAACTTTTTTTAAACAAACGTAATATCGCTCACTTTAATATTTTACTGTAAAGTTGTGCAGTTTTGGGGGATTTATGGTATTTTTTGTTATTTATTTGGGTGGGGTATTTGAAGATATTTTTGAAAAATACAATTAATTACAAGGCTGTAGAGAACAGTGCACTATTGCAGACTTATATACTGAGGCTTTAATTACATTATTTTAATATAGTCAGTCGTGAATTAAAGTGGGCCAGTCTAAGGCATGAAAATGAGTCCCACTCCAGACCTGATCGTAAACTTAAAACTACAATGGAAACTATTGATTTAAAAACACTGTCATGACTGTGGGGTGCATACACTGAAATAATGGTTACCTCTTTTTTAGGTCAACCCCTTCCTGATCGATGAAAGAAGCCATGCCAGTCCTCTCTGCAGGAGCAGGTGCGCTGCACAAATGTATACACCAAAATAAACATACTTATGTATGTGTGCTTACTGATCTCCTGTTTACTTGTAGGGTTGCATGAGACGCTTGCCCTGCTGACCTCACAGCTGCGTCCAGATGCCAATCACAAAGAGGACATGGTCTTCCTCAAGGATGTCTTCAGTGAGAGGAGTCTCAGCTACCTGATGAAGGTGTGGGTTTTGCATTGAATTCACCTCTTAAATTATTCACAACATGCATTATTTACCTTATAGCTTATTTTTAAAGGTATGGCAGCAAATGTGTAAGAAACCAGTCTTTTCCAGTTCCATATATAGTACATGTGCATTGTATGTGTCTTTTTTAGATCCATGAGAAGTTGCGTCAATATGAAAGGCAGAGCCCCACCCCAGTTCTCCACAGTGCCTCTACTCTAGCAGAGGATGTAAGTGCTGCAGTCTGTCATATCACATCACCTCAGGCAAGATTAATGGCCTTTTACAATAATATAAGAGACTAGTTTAATGGTATCTGGGAGGACTGAGGGAACCCTAAATTGCTTGACTCAGCAACTTTCTGTGTTACACTTTCTTGAGAAAGTTAATTAAACTGTATAAGAATTTGAATCTCAAATATATCCATACACTGAGGACAAATTTGCTCAAAAATGTCCCTTGAAGTTGGCTAAAGAAGAAGACTGTATTATTTAAAGATAGCTAGCTTGCTAAATGCTTTGATTTTGGTCTACCCTCATTGATAGGTGGCAGAGGAGTTGCAAAGTGGACCGATGAGTGTTGAGGAAAAAGAACTTCTACATTTACTGACATCACCTCATCTCAAGGTACAAACACAACACCTTTATTTTTAGACCTTCATTAAAACTGTTGGCCAGAAACAAAATGTAGTTGTTCATATTCTTCCTACTTGTTAGGCGGTTTTGTCAGTTCATGACACAGTGGCGCAGAAGAATTTTGACCCTGTGCTGCCTCCTCTTCCTGATGACTTTGAGGATGAACTAGATGAGGACTCTGTCAAGATCGTCCGCCTAGTTAAAAACAAAGAGCCACTGGTGAGAAAAATAAACAATGCCAGTTGCACACATACAGTGACCCTGAAAATGTGACAGTGACTATCTATAAAAGAATAAATACTATAAACACAATAGCAGTCAAAAGTTTGGAAACGGTAAGATTTTTAATGTTTTTAAAAGAAGTTTCGTCTGCTCACCAAGGCTGCATTTATTTAATTAAAAACAGTAATATTGTGAAATATGATTACAATTTAAAATAACTGTTTTCTGTTTGAATATATTTTATAAAGTAGTTGAATTTTCAGCATCATTACTCCAGTCTTCAGTGTCACATGATCCTTCAGAAATCATTCTAATATGCTGATCTTCTGCTCAAGAAACATTTATTGTGTACAATTGTACAAAATATTTGTGTACAATATTTTTTGTTCAGGATTCTTTGATAAATAGAAAGTTCAAAAGAACAGCATTTATTTGAAATATAATCTTTTGTAACATTATAAATGTCTTTACTGTCACTTTTGATCGATTTAATGCATCCTTGCTGAATAAAAAGTATTAATTTCTTTAAAAAAAATAAAAAAAATAAAAATTCTTACTGACCCCAAACTTTTGAACGGTAGTGTATAATGTTAAAAAAGCTTTGTATTTCAGATAAATGCTGTTCTTTTGAACTTTCTATTCATCAAGGAATCTGTTTTCAAGATTGATAATAATCATAAATGTTTCTTGAGCAGTAAATCATCATATTAGAATGATTTCTGAAGGATCATGTGACACTGAAGACTGGAGTAATGATGCTGAAAATACAGCTTTGCATCACAGGAATATATTACTTTATAAAATATAGTCAAATAGAAAATAGTTATTTTAAATTGTAATAATATTTCACAATATTATTGTTTTTACTGTATTTTTAATTTAATAAATGCAGCCTTGGTGAGCAGACAAAACTTCTTTTAAAAACATTAAAAATCTTACCGTTTTCAAACTTTTGACTGGTAGTGTGTATATATATATATATATATATGTGCTTAATAATATTAAGCACATATATATAATAATATTTATGTGCTTTTGTAATTTGGATTATTTTTTGTTTATTTCTATTTGGTTTCATTTTTATTTAAATTTAGTAATTTTAGTTGTTAAACTTAATTTATTTCAGTTAGTTGCCATGGTAGCATTTTTAATCAATGTTTTTTTCTACAAGTTGTCCATCTAAAATGTATATTTTATTTTATTTCAGCATTATTTCAATTATGGAAAATGTTTTTTAATGGTTAGTTTTAGTTAACAAACAACAACACTGACTTGAACAACACATAAGAAAGCAAAAGAAGCAAATAATAATAATAATAATAATAAAGCTTACACTATAAGTGTGACTAAAAAGTCCTAATACACTTTTTGGGGTCAGAAGAGATTCAAGAAAATTCCATCTGTCATCACCATCAATATTTAGGTCATTGTAGTTTTGTGTTTGTTTGCAGCTGAACCTTTTCTTTGTCTCTCTCTGTCTCTCAGGGTGCCACTATTCGGCGGGATGAATCTACCGGGGCCGTGATTGTGGCTCGGATCATGAAGGGAGGGGCTGCAGACAGGAGTGGTGAGTGACACTTCAAAGAATTTGTCTTTAATCTTGAGGTCTCATTTTACTTCATGCTGGAATCCATAATTATGGTGATTCAAAGCTATTTTACCAAATATACTCCTGAAATGTGTTTTATCTTTTTCAATTACCATTGAGTATATCAATGGAAAACCACTGTAGTCTTCAGAGGTTCTGTATTCATCTCTAAATCCATTGAAGTGTCTAAATATCCCTGCACCTCTACTGAGTGTGCTGTACTGTATATGCTTATTTCCACTGGGCAGAATGTCTGCTGCAATGGCCCATCTGTGTGGTCAAAGCGGGTCTCCAAGGACCCAATCAAGAGAATCAAACAGACTCACTAACCACCTGACCACAGCTGTTGCCATGGGAATATAATCCATATAAGCTGTGTGTGTGTGTGTGTGTGTGTGTGGTGAGAATGATCTTGGTCATTAAAAATTCATTGAACTATAAAGTGTATTGTGGATCAAACACAGCGGGTGCAGCTTGAACATGTAGTAGTGAATCTCTAAATCAGGAATCCTTCCTCTCTTCACAGGTCTGGTGCATGTCGGTGATGAACTGAGAGAAGTCAACGGCAGCTCTGTAATGCACAAGAGACCAGATGAGATCAGTCAACTACTGGTAAGGAGGACCTCCTGAACTCCTACCACATTCATTTGGTAGAATTAATAATAAAAATAAATTAAAAAAAACAATGAAACACATAAATTAACAACACATGCTTCCTGCCATCAAAGCATTTCTAGCTTGACACAAAGTCTTAAGGGTATAGGTAGAAACCCACCACCTTCCCCAGCTCCACCTGTATAGATCTGCTATGGGTCATTTTATATATGATATTTGCACAGCAGCAGTATGTCTTGCATACGCACAACAGCGTATCAGCGTATGTATTAGCAGTAGCAAGTTACTGTACTTACTCTGCAGCAGAAACAATAATCTACAACTACAGCAATAATCAACAGCAGCATCAATTAAAGCAGAAGCGTAGCAGATCTATTCCACCAAGACCAAATGCATTAACATTGCCATATCCATTACCATGTTAAAATCTTCAGAGGGTTCACATGATAGAATTGTGATTAATTAAGTTAATTAACATATCATGTAATTAATTTGATTAACCTGTTTAATCAATTGAGACAGTCCTAATAATTACCATAATCATTCCTGTTTTTTTGTCATAACAGAATCATTTGAGCAATTTTCTCTTTCTTAGTCTCAGTCACAAGGCTCTATCACACTGAAGATCATCCCAGCGATTAAAGAGGAGGACAAGCTGAAAGAGAGCAAGGTGATTGACTATAAAACAGCATGAAACTTTGTGATTTAACAGTAATCAGCACAGCATCTCTCCAGTATTTTTGTCTTATCCACTGAGTTTGTGTCTTCTTCAGGTCTACATGCGAGCACTGTTTGATTACACTCCATTGGAGGACAAAGCCACGCCGTGTCAGGAGGCAGGGCTTCCTTTTAAACGTGGAGACGTCCTGCAGGTGGTCAGTCAGGATGATCAGACGTGGTGGCAGGCCAAGAGAGTGGGAGATTGCAGCCTACGTGCAGGACTCATCCCATCCAAACAGTTTCAGGAGAGGTGGGAAAAATCATCCATAAAACACACACCCTACTACCTCAGAGATGTTTCGTTTTTTATGAAATTAGAGGTGTAACGATACCCTCATGTCACGATTCAATAAATATCACGATACTGAACTCACAATACGATATTATTGCGATATTTCAAGACATGGTAAAAGGATAACAATTCATGATTCGAACGCTGAAACAAAAATTTATTTTAGATGAATATATTTGCACTCTGTCACTGACTAGATATATTTAAAATAATGAAGGCCACTTTTTACTGGTAACGTAAGACATTTATCAGCACCCACAAATATTCCCCCTTTGCATTATTATACATTATATTCAACACTTTATATAGTAGTTTAATGTAGTACTGACACTAAAGCTCTGTAAACTTTAATTTTTCCTTACACAGTAATTTTCATTTTGGGTGAACTATGCACAATACATATTGTCACTATCCACCATACGATATTGTTGTATTTCTGTATTGCGATATATTGTGACACGATATACAGTATTGTTACACCGCTATATGAAACAGCTAAGTATTTTAGGGGTCCCGCTCAAAAAATAGCCTAACTAGCAAGATCAACCAGCTTTTTGTAAGAATCTTGTATGTCTAGCATTTAAATATATTTGTAATCACTCATTTGTAATGATGAAGTTGCTATTTAGTACATTGAAAATATAATTGTAAAGATGAACAGACTGAGAAACGAGGGAGAGCTGAATGCAAAGACATAAACTAACTCAAAATATCAGAGAAACACAAAAACCAGCTGGAAAACACTAGACCAAGAACATAGAAAACACTGGGGTTTAAATACACAAGATAACAAGGGGCTAACAAGGGACAGGTGAGGGTAATTAATCACTATAGTAACAAACAATAGTAACTATTGAGACAATCAAGGGAGCAAAGGAAATGAGGCTAGTTCAAGGTGCATTGGCACTGTGCAGACCAATCAGCGTATGACGTCAAAGTATTGCGAGAGCAATTGGAGACCAGGCGACTTCTTATGCTTTTGAATCGCTCTTTACTTTGATATCATACACTTATCAGTCTGTGCAGCGCCGATGCATCTCGAACAAGCCTAAGGAAAACACAGGAAGTGAAACACAGGAACAATAGTAACAGAAACTACACTTCAACATATAGTAAGAGTCCTTGAGCACAAAACAGAGGAAATGAGACCTGAATGTAATAATAATAACTCTAACAGTAATATTTCTTTAAAGCATTACAAAAGATTATTAAAACATAATGATTTAAAAAGTATTTTAAAGTAAAACTTTAATTCAACATTATTACAAAGTGCACTTAAAAGTGTGTTAAGAAGCAGTCATGTATGTACACTCTAAGTACACTTTAGTGGACTTTTATTTCGCTAATATTATCTGCAAGTAGTTTAATTTTTAAATATACATTTAACACAAATTACTTTTTAAACCAACCTTGACTAGCATTTTTTAAACACAAGGTAACTTAGGTTGCTTAGAAACAATTGTCTGTAATATCAGTATATGTGTTAAGAGATACAGTTGTGTGTCTAAATTACACAACGTTATTGAGCATATGGTAAATCAGATATAAATGGACAGTGTGGCGGCTGCATCATTGTTAATAGATACAAATTACATTCAGTCTTTCATAGCTGTGGTTTCCTTAGGCTAAATCAATTCAATTAATTCTAAATTATTACCCCTATGGGTCTTACCAGACAGAGATGGGCCAGTCTGTCTTTTTGTCTTTCATCTCAGCGGGATGTATTTTGGCTGGATATACTAAGAATAGGATTTCTTCTTTCAATGAGTTTGTTTGATCTTGCTCAATAAATTATGATGGCTCTAGTCAGACCAGTATAAAATATATTTGCCAAGGGACTTGATGTTTTTCAACTTTTTGAAGTTCACCTTATATGGTTTTCCCCCTCAGGCGGTTAGCCTACAGAATAAAAATGGGCACTCTTCAAAACTCCAAGTCTCCCAAAAAAACTGTCTGTGAGTATTTCAGTGATTCTCCTTTCCTTACCGAAAACCCCTTCTGTTATTAATCAGTGCTGACTAACGGGAGGCATAATTTGCTGATGTGTGTGCTTGTGTGAAGTGGCCAGGTGATTATTGAGCTCCAACCAAGCGCTTCATGTTCGCTAATCTAAAGCTGATTAGAGAACAGACACATCTGCAGTTTAGCAACATGCCTCCCCTCTCTCTTTCCCTCGCTCACTCACAGACTGTCATTACGTGTATTATATCTGATCCTCTTCTGCTTTTTCCGTTATTACTGCATCTCTGTGTTGGTCTTCACTGCTGGACTCACTGTTGACCTGCGTGATGTGGGAATGATGTCATTTATGAATCTCTGTTGAATAAATAAACTCCAGGGCCAGTGTAGCATTACTTCCCATTCACTGTTAATAAAGTCTGCAGTTTTGACGTCATCATATCTTTTCCTTTTCCTATTACTGCTGACAACAGATGACCAGGGATGTGATAAAGGTGGGTTTCTAGATCTGAGTTCACACATTCACACTCTAATACACACACAACACACACCTATTGGTACCACAGTGATTAGGAAATTAGGCCAGTCTGTCATCTAATCTATTTTAAATCCTGGAAAGAGACTACAACTGCTGTCCTACTGTACACACACACACACACACACACACACACACACACACACATTGGGTTTCCATGTTTTATGTTTTACCTGGGGCTATAGTCACCTCATGGGGGTCATGTTGAGATCACATAACCATCCAAATCGGTAACACTTTCGCATATGGAACAAATGAATCTGGCTGACTGTAAATAACACATTTTTACAGTGGCATCAGTAATTGACACCTCTTGCTTTGCATAATAACACTGTTAGGTGTCAGTATAAGACAAATCCAATATAAACAGCATTTAGGCCAGTACAACAGAATCACAAAATTACTGATTACACCACCAACCTTTTCTCATTGTTTTGTTTTTCAATCTAAGGACCACATTTCCATTTACTGTAGGTTATAAACAATCATTGTTTCCCACTCAACCACACAGACAACTCCTAATATTTACACTCTATCACACCATCATTTTCTTTCTGGCAAATAACAAACCCTCTTGGTTGGCCACGGCCGCCACAGTCTGCTGAAATACATGCTGCCCACCCTCTTGCCTGCCTAATTGTTGAACCTGCTCGTGTAACTAGTTCTGCAGCCCTGCTTCCTCTCTCCTGTTCTTCTTTGCTCACTCCCTCTCTCCCTGCTTGCCTCCCTACAGAAGACTGTGACTGTGAGGGCTATTTCAATGGACAGTACATAGGTGAGAACCTGCATGCCCACTCCTGTACCCAGGCAGTGCCTACTAACTCTGAAATGTACTAACCTTCTGCCTGAGTGAGCATCTATTGCTGCCTGCCTCTGTGCCAAGAGCTATGGCCGAGCCCTTGATGAGGGGAGGCCGGATCGGGGGGTATTTGGCAGTGTGAAGGGAATTTTAGATCAGTCGAATCTTTCACTGTGAAGAAACCAATTTGCAGTGGTGCATTGATGTTTCTCTGGAAGAGAGACTGGGAAGCGGGCTGCTATTTTTGTTCACACCTTTGATTTCACATAGTAATAGAGTATGTGAGTGGAGCGGAACGACAGCAATTTCTCCTCAGTAATCACTGCCGGGTTTTCCATTTCTCGCTCCTTACTCACTGGTGGGCCTATTTACCCTTGGTCATTTCATGTGTTTCCTGTGTTTGGATAGCTATCGATCTCTCAAACCTCTTCAGGAGGTCCAGATGCAACATTGTAAATGCATTTGGTTGTTGAAGCCACATATGTAAATTTTACTCCTCCCAAAATGGTAAAAAATAAATGTGTAGATTAGGAAAAGGAGTAACCAGATACCACACCGCTACAACGTGCATCTCCATAGATATGACCTGAATCTCAACACAGTCATCTTCATTAATAGTGGTGAATGCTAAACTCTCTCGCCATTGCTGATTCCGCTCTTTCTTCCCTTGTGGTCTTCAATCTTGAAATCAGCTGATGATAAATAAGTTACTACACATAACCACATCTGTTACTTTCAGTGACGTGAACTTGAATTCGCATTTAGCTCGGGAATTGAAGATCAGATTTATATTCATTTGGCAAGTTCTCACTATTCAGACTTTTTCTCAAAATTGCAAAATTGTTTATGGCCCGGTTTCACAGACAGGGTTTAGGCTAAGCCAGGATTAGGCCTTAGTTCAATTAGGGTATTTAAGTATATTTTATAAACGTACCCTAGAAAAAAACATTACTGGTGTGCATCTTGAGACAAAACATTGGCGAGTTGCTTTCAGTTAAAACAGCCCAAATATGCATTTTAGTCTAGGACTATCTTAAACCTTGTCTGTAAAACCGGGGGAAAATCTCACAATTCTGAGAAATAAAGTCAGAATTATGAATTTTTCTTGCAATTCGCACTTTATTTATCGCAATTATGAGTTTATAACTCACAATTCTGACTTTTTTCTCATAATTCTGAGATATAAACTCGCAGTTGGTAGAAACAGTAAGAATTGCGAGATAAAAATGTGCTAATCTGAAGAAAAAAAAAAAACAGAATTGTGAGATATAAACTTAAAATGCGATAAAAAGTCTGAATTGTGAGATGTCGCAATTACCTTTTTTATTCTGTGGCAGAAACAAGCATTGATCACCTGTCAGATTTGTCTGCCATTATTTTTCACAAAAGATTTTGTAATTTTGATCAATACCTTTCCAGTAATACAATTAATATAACATTAATTTCAAATAATATAATTGCAATAATATAAAATTAAATCATTTTTTACGAATTTATAAGTTAAGTATTTTCACCATGGTGAATTCTTGCTCACATGTTAGTGCATTATGTCCACGACAAGTATGGAAATGTCCAGTCGTATTGGAGGGATTGAGAACACCAACACTCTGACTTACAAAACATTCTTAGCTCTAGGCATAATCATGCTCCGCAACACTCACATACTCTTTAAAAAAAGAGAGGCAGGGTTCGTCATCCCGCTGAGTTAAAAGTGTTAGAAACATGTCTACCATGTTTCAAGTCTCATTAGTTAATGGGCGCTAATTTGAGGAGCTGTTAAGAGAGTGAAGAAAGAGAAGTGATATTCAGTTCATATAGTGTTAGATATTTGATTCACAGGCTATCACACTATTTTCAAAAGGTGTAGCAGCTGCAGAAATATTTATGAAGATGTGTCAGTGGGGACGACCAACAGGCTGACAGCTTCTCATCTGCCAATCTTCACTTTCTGAAACCAAAAGTCTCTTTCTTACAGTCTGTGAAGATGAGCTTGACAAAGTTTAGATTTATGTGACTTTCTGTGGGTGGCGCGAATAAGTATAGCTATGATATTTAAAAAAACACTGGTGCAAATTTTAAGTGCAGAAACCGTATTGTTCACCAACCACCTGTAATTTATTAAAAAAAAAAATTCTCCAAGTGGTAATTATGCTGAAATAGTTTGTGATGTGATTATTTAACTTAGTGCAAACACACCTCCTTTTTTATCTGCATTATGCTTGTTATGGATTGCTGTTGGCCTGGCAAAATTAACATTGCTCTAAAGGTTTTTTTTTTTTTTTTTTTTTTTTTTTTATTAATCATGGAAATAGAAACTGATTAAATAATAGAAAGATATGTAACTTTGGATATGCATTATCCTTCAAAAGTTTGGGGTCAAGATATTTTGTAAATAATACTAATATTGATCAAAGATGACAGTAAAAACATTTAAAACATTACAACTGATTTCTTTTTTTTTTTTAAATGCTCTTCTTTTAAACTTTCTATTCCACAAAGAATCTTGACCAAAAATATTAAGCAGCACAACTGTTTTCAACGTTGATAATAATGAGAAATGTTTACTGAGCAGCAAATCAGCATATTAGACTGATTTCTGAAGAATCATGTGACACTGAATCATGTGACTGAAGTAATGACTGCTGAAAATGTATATTCAAATAGATATTTTAAATTGTAATAATATTTCACAATATTACTGTTTACTGTATTTTTAATCAAATAAAATGTATCTAAAACATTAAAACTCTCACCAACCCTAAACTTTTGAACGGTAGTGTATATAGACCAACAACAGGGACAGCATGTGCAAATATGCTATCGTTAGGCAAATTTCATTTGTTTTCCTCTGGCTCAAATATGACCAAATCTTAGTTTACACTGAAACTTTACCTTCCTCCCCTCTGGCAGGTAGTACTTTCCCTTGCCCGATCTCTATGTGAATGTATTCCTCTGCTGCCTTCTACTTTATTTAGTCCTCCATCCCTAAAAACCCCACCCTTCCAAAACCACTGTCGGGCTGCTGCCCTTCTATTGGACACTCTGCACATTCCACCCTGCACGATTGGCTGTGCACTCACTCACTCAGTCAAGTGTGTGATAGCTAATGTGCATGATGGCAACTCTCAGCCCTTAGCCACTGACCTAGAATCATTTCAATAATCTGATAGCATTAATACTGGGAAGTGCCAAAGATGACAGTGGGAAGGTCTAGAAGTTGTATTTACTGACAGCAAGGAATCTGCCTCCACAGAATATTATAAAACATCTGTATACATTTCAGCAGAACTCAAATATCTTTAATTTAAAACATTCTGCATATCCCTTATTTCCAACTTGAGTGTTTCTTAAATATTTTTGCTTTCAGCTGCCATTAAGTGTGCTGCACTCTCCATTTAGCACATTTTTCTATATTTAAATCCTATGCTTGCTGCAGATATTTCTCACAAATGTTACAGAAATTGTGATGAATTGGGCAGATTCTGAATAGGCCAACTTTTGGGGTAGTGCTGATGCAGAATTCAACTCACGGTCAGTTATAAATGATCCCAGAAGTGAAGGTCTAAACTGATGGGTCAGTTGTTTAAGGCAGAGTGTGGCTTATGCACAAGTGTGAGGTGGTCTAATGCGCATTGTAGTCTCTTCGAAGTGTAATGCAGTGACACCCTCCTGTGGCCAGGTGTTTTCCTGGGAGTTTTACTCAGGTACAGTCCTCAATCTTCCCACACAGCTGCAACCACTAACCTCCATGTCCTGAAATATAACACTTTACAACAATTTTCATAACATCAGCAATACTGCTAGAGGGTGGGATGAGGATTACAGGAGTTACAATACAGGAATTTCATTAAAGATGAAACTAGTTACGGGGCAGTTAGTGGTTAGGCTATGGCTAATCACTGCTTGGTTTCAATATTTTATCATTTGGCAATGTCTTTATTTACTCTTAAGAACTCACACTTTCACTTTGTATAGTAATGATAGAGTAAGTTGACTACTGAGAATTTCATCTGTTAAACTGAACTATGATTGCACTTTAATAGTCTTTCACATTATTCTGCCATTATAGTTGTAAATACATTAAATATGCACTTTGGGGTTAGTAAGATTTTACTGCATTAAATCAGTTAAATTGATCAAAATCGAAAGACAAATTCTATTTCAAATATATATATATATATATATATATATATACTAGCCTTGAGTACCTTATTGCTTTTTGCTTATTGCAAAAGTCTTCCTTCCGCTGGAAAAAAATATTCCCTGACTGTGAACAGCAACAGAAGTTACATTATTACGCCATTAGATGGCGGCAAAGACTGTCTTGATGAGTGAGTAGTGAAGTCAGTAGCGAAGACTTTTACATTGAAAAGACTGAATTGTTGTGAACACGGAACAAGACGCAACTGAGAAATGCTTTGACTAGCGCCGTTAGTCACGGGAAAACCCCTTAACTGTTAAAAGGACAAGATAATACATCTGCCATTTAAACAGATTTTTTATTATGAACATAGGAATGACCTGAAGGAAAATGCTAAATCTGAATGCAGGAAATAAACTCGCTCACTCAATCTTTTTCTCACAATACTCTTCTACATAATACAGTAAGCTTCAATTAACAATATCAGAACAATAGAACAATATGAGTTTACGGTGCTAAGAGTGGTTGCTAAGGGTGTTGTGCAGCAACACACAGAATCGTTGGGTGAAGCGGTCATAGCCGTGTTTTATCAAGAATATCAGAATCAAGGACAGGAACCAACCGTTTTATGAATATATATATAACAATGAATTATTATCAATTCCTTGTGAGTGATCCTTCAGAAACCATTCTAATATGATTTGCTGCTCAAGAAACATTTCGTATTATATCAATGTTAAAAACTTGATATAATACGAAATGTTTCTTGAGCAGCAAATCATATTGGAATAGTATCTGAAGGATAATGCGACTGGAGTGATGCTTAAAAAAAGAATTTTTTTAATATAGTATTTTATAACAAAAAACAGTCATTTTACATTTTAATTATATTACACAATATTATATTTTATTTTTGATAGAACAAAAGCAGCCTTGGCAGATACTTATTTCAAAAACATATACTCCTACTGACCTAAAACTTTTGAGTGGTATAGTGAAAATACATAAAATGATTAATCTTGTAATTTTAAACTCTAAAACATGTAATAAATTATGTTACTTGCTTTCTTGACTCTGTCTCAGCCGGTTTAAGGAGAAGTTTCCGTCTAAGTCGGAAGGACCGTCGTGGTTCTTCAGGAGAGGCCAATGTTACCGACCAGAATGACACAGAGTTCCTGACCTATGAAGAAGTGACACGTTACCAGCAGAGGCCCAATGAGAGACCCCGATTAGTAGTTCTCATTGGTAAGATAATATAAAACATAACATTTCAACTACAGATCAGTGTTTTGTGCACTGTGTAATTTTATATATTGGAGGCACAGTGGTTGTCTAAGTCCTTGCCATTTTACAAAGTAAACAACAGCCTAATCATTATGACCTTGTGCCCTGTTAAACATCATTATGAATAAGACTTGGAACACATGGCAACTTAAAAAAGGAAATTATGGCATCCATAAACAATTGCCTGTATCAGTAAGATAACCTGGTTCACTGCATCCCACATTCTGATGATACACTGACCCCTAGTGGCAATAATGATTTTACTCCGCTTCAGAATGTCTTTGTGATCTCAGTCATTTTCTTAAGTATTTTACTTTACTTATTTATTTAAATTCATTAGTTTTGTTTTGTTTTGTTTTGTTTGCAGCAGTATTATCCAAAAGCTTTTTTTCATCTGTAGTCCCTGGACAGAATGTCATTCGTCAACCTAAAACAAAATATGTGGTTAAAAATACACACTAGTTTAAATTGAAATGAACTTGCTGCCTATCTTTGCGCAGGTTCTCTGGGAGCACGCATCAATGAGCTGAAGCAAAAGGTCATTGCAGAAAATCCCCATCGCTACGCCGTGGCTGTGCCCCGTAGGTCATTTCCTCATTTCCTATACAGGATAAAAAGAGTTTCCTGATAAATGCACTAGTTACATTATATACAGTACACATAGTTCAAACCATTAATGTTCAAACTTAAAAGTGTTTTTAGACTTAAAAGTGTTTTTAGACCAGAATATCTTGGCCAAACATAATGAAAGTGAAATAGGACTGGGTGTAAAAGCACAAACTGACCACTTTGATGATATTTTTATGGTTCATTTGCATCCCTTTTGAAGCTTGAAAGATTCAGTTCCCTTTATAATTGCAGTCTTTGAAATTTTTTGTATTTTACACAAAGAAAAAAATGACATGTTTGAAAGTACATAAGGGTGAGTAAATGACACCATCATTTTTCTAATATCCATTTAAACCAAATGACATTTTTGGCTTTCTGTCCTCCATCACAGACACCACACGGCCCAAAAAGAGCCACGAGAAGGAGGGAGTGGAGTACCACTTTGTGACTAAGCAGGCCTTTGATGCAGATGCACAGAATAACAAGTGAGTGCTGTGGTGATGTGGTCTTCTATTGCTGCTCTTCTACTACTACCATTTGAAAATATATTGTCCTATTGTCATACCCTGACTTAAATTGTTTGTCTGTAGATTTATAGAGTATGGAGAGTATAAGGAGAATCTGTATGGGACCAGTATAGAGGCCATCCGATCTGTTCAAGCCAAGAACAAGATGTGTCTGGTAGACGTACAGCCTGAGGTAAATTACAGCACTGCTGTAAACATTATCATTTATAATTTACATGAAAACAGCAAAACTGTTCTCTGATCAACTTAAATTATGCACAAAAGCATATGTGTAATTACATGTTTTGTAGATTTGTACATGTTGTTTTGGTTATATTTACAATTTTCATGCATCACTTAGCCAAAAGGAAGTCTTTCTCCAATGCTGATATGTACTGACTGGTTTCACCTTCAGGTGGAGCTACTTGCCTATTGCAAAAAGCATTTTAGTTGTGCAAGACCACAAGCAGCACTTTACCCCCAATGGCAAGAATCCTTCTTATGGTCATGGCAGGCAATTTACCTTACACTTGCTCTCATGCATTTTTAATGTGAGATTTTATTGCTACTGGCTGAAACTGAACATGAAGTTGATCAGGGCACACAGACCTCATAATTTACTTAATATTTGATTTTGAAAATGGACATCAGAGGATCATTGCAGCTGGGTTAAAACTAGTTTGACTATTTGAGAAAGTGTCTTGGTGAGGCCCCACAGATTAAATTTTTAAATTTCCAACCTCAATAAAGAAAAGGTTATGAAAGAGTCAGATAGATAAGGCTCAGTTCTAAGATAGGCATCAAGTTTTTTATGTTTTTGAAAGAAGTCTCTTATGCTCACCAAGGCTATATATATTTGATCAAAAATACAGTAAAAACAGTAATATTATTACAATTGAAAATAACTGTTTTGTATGTGAATATATTTTAAAATGTAATTTATTCTTGTGATGTCAAAGCTGAATTTACAGCATCATTACTCCAGTCTTCAGTGTCACATGATCCTTCAGAAATGATTTGCTGCATTTCTTATTATTATTAGGATTATTTGATAAATTGAACATTTATTTAAAAATTTTTTTTCTAATATTAAAAATGTCTTTACTGTCATTTTTGACCAATTTAATGCATCCTTGCTGAATAATAAAAAAAAAATCTTACTGACACCAAAACAGAACTGTACACCTGTAGATAGTGACATTTAACCCTTCACATTACTGTTTTTGTTGCTTGTCCTGCCACAGGCTCTGAAGGCCCTGCGGACAGCCGAATTCAAGCCTTATGTCATATTTGTAAAACCACGAATCCCAGAGAGTCGCCGACGCCGCAGTGCCGGTACCTCGCCGGGAGGAGGTGAACATGGCCGAATCACAGTGAGTCTCATCACAGGTTTACATCACTCAGCTCTCAAGAAACCCTGTGGCACTGATCAACAACAATTCTTCCAACCTCTCAAAAATCAGCCTTGAAATTGGGTAATTTAGTAATAATTGCAATAAAATTGCCACGACTGTCTGGCTTTGAAAATCAGCTTGAGGTTTGTCTCACTAGAATCACAGATTCTACAGGCATGGTATCGCTAGCTTGATTATTATATATTTTTGCACACATCTTCTGACATCTCTTTCATTTAACTCTCACTATTAATATTCATGCCCTACTTTCTCTCATCTCTTCATTTTTCAGGAGGAGGAACTGCAGGAAATGCGTCTGTCTGCGCAGCAGATAGATCAACAGTATGGTCATCTAGTAGATCGGGTCCTGATTAAGGAGGACACTGCCAGTGCCTGCGCAGAACTACGTAGCATCCTGGAGAGACTGGAGCGGGAGACCTTCTGGGTTCCTATGAGCTGGGTCAAGGCCTAGGACCCCCCCATTAGCTTCATTCCAGACTGTTGACCGACACTTCCACTGAAGGCTTCTTTTCTTCCATACGGTGCAGTCGGACTGCACACGTTCCCCTTGGCCTGGCTTCTTTCAGCCATCCACTGTCTGTAAGGGAATGTAGAGGTCTGTGCAGGATGGATTTTTCAATCCCGATCCCGCCCACTCCCGACAAAAATGCTATATTTTATTCAGTTTTGTCCCGTTCCCTCAAACAAAAGCCCATAGGAAGAGGTCTATGCAGATTTTTCAGACCTAGTCTGGTTAGATTCTGTCTTGTTCAGGTGTCAATGGGCTATTTTTTCCTATTTCCACACACACAATGCTTCAGAGCTTCAGTGACAGACTTGTGCGTGCAGTTATTATTACATAATTATATTTTGCGGGAGCCAAGAAGTCATTTCTTTCTCCCTCTTTCTGCGCACATATCCGCACATCAGCATATTTTGCAGAGTTAGCAAACGTGTTCCTGGGTCAACATTTTTTTTTTTTTGATCCTGAAACAACATTCCTGTCCAAAAATTTTATCCTAACCATGTCCCTACCCCTAAACCTAACCCTACCCATAAGTTATCCCTAAAATCAGAAGGAACTGATAGGTGAATAACACTGATATAGAAGCACCAAACCCTGACTGTAAGCCTAAACTTCACATCAACTGTAAACTTGTCCCTCAAATCTGATTGGTTGATTGGAATGTTGTTCCAGGATTAACAAAGATGTTGATCCAGGAACATGTTGTACTTGGTGAAATTAGGTTCTGCCACATATCAGTATCTTCCCTCCCGCACACACTCAGCAATTCAAAACTTGTCCCGCGACGCACTCTGTTGCGCCGGGTCCCGCAGACCTCTAGGGAAGGCATTAAGACACTAAAAAGAGGGAAACAGGCCATTGAGGATGTCTGTCTTAATACAGATTTTGTTTTCAGGCTGGGACATGCAGGCACATAAGCACTTATATTGGCATGAATGATATTTTAATTTATTTTCTAATTACTTTAGTTATTTATTATTTGCCTTGTTGTGTCATAACATTTTTTTATTTGATACTTAATGGCTTCCTTTTAGGTTATTTTGAGAGTTTCAGTAGACTGTTCACTAAAGCAATACTTCAGTTATAACCAGTTATAACCAAAGGCTCTGATATTTAGTATTGAATGTGGAATATGGTTACCATAGAACTCCACATCTGGCCACAGCAAGTGAGAAATTTGCAGATTGAACTGTACAACGTTTTCTGTACTGTTTTCTGTACTGTACTGTTTCCTACAACGCACAGTAAGCCTTTCCCACGCACTCCCATGCAGAGACTCATTTAGCAACCGTAACTACTTCAGTTGAAGATCATTTGAAGTTTTAATTTCATAAAGTGTTGCCTATCAGACTTTGTTGTCTAATTTAATCACAGAAATCAGGTTCTTTTTGAAGAGCACGACTGATCAATGTTTCACGGGAAAATATTAAACTTCTGCTGTGCCAACAACTGTCTCAATGCACCAAGCTTTTCTTCTCAGAGATTTTCTTCATTCAGAGGGTTACGAAATACCACGCCAAAGCACTTACGCTACACATGATCATATTTAAATATGTAAATATGTAACTAAGCTTCCTGGAGTTGAGGTTTGTTAGATGTAGATGAACTGAGACAGTGTTGAGTTGAGACAGTAACACAAAGGCCCCTTATTTTAAACTAGACTTTGGTTGTAAAGGTTTAAGCGACAGTTCAGCGTCATACGTTTCAACTACATTATGAGCTCATGCATCTTTTGCAATTTAACTGTCACATTCACAATTTCTCTAGGACTTTCTACCATTTCCCAACATATCATACAAATCCTCTTGATCCTACCTCACCCTGTTTTTCAACTGAAATCTGTCGCTTTTGTTGTAAGCTGCCATTCTTTGGTGTAAATTCTTAATTGTATGTCATGTACTGGTTGCAAGTAAAAATCAAAACCTGTCAAGAAGTTGGCTGTCTTGAATGTGTGCAAATGTGACTATTATGACTAACGCTGTCTCTTATTACATATTTGTCTATTGCATTCAGATTGAAATGACAGTAAGCAGTACTGCGTGTTTTTTTGCGGATTATTCTGTCAGCCACTCTATTGTGCATTAACATTATGAATATATTTGCTGCAGGCAATCAAATCCGAGACTGCGTTATCCCATTTCCAAGCTCAGGTTAATGTTTTTTTTCTGTTTCATGTAAGATTGCATTTATGACAGTTTGACAGGTGCTGTCTTAAAACAGAACTGAAATAAACAATGTTAGATTTGTTCAATATTTGAGGTGTCCACAACACTCAGATGAATCATTTCACCTAATACGCAAGCAAAAAGGTATACACATCAATCAGACAGGGTGCTAGCTCTGCCAAATTCAATCTGGGAGTAGTGAAAAGATGTAGAAAACAGCTAAACAACACATTCCCTCAGTGGAGTCATCCTGTAATCCTTTAAAAGCATCAAAGAAAAGCCAAGTGTCCGATTAAACAACCAACCCACTGGCAGAGACCTCTGAGTGTCAGACTTTTTTATTCATTAGTAGATCAAGGTCTTTATTTGGAAAATGGACAGAAGGCCTGGGCTCAGTGAAAGCTTGGCTATCTTAAGCCAGCTTTATTTCACAGGTCTCTGAGCAGTGGCATATTTGTGCGATAGACTTTTATCCACTTAATTGGGCTGAGAGGGAGGGGATGTGATGCTTGCTAATTGACATTTGTTTGATTGTGTGGAAAGAACTGTTATTTGTTTGGTGGCAGAAAGATCCTTTGAAGTAATCCCGTCTCAGCCTCGTTCTCCCTCTCGAGCAATTAAGTTCTGGAACATTTTGGTTGCCCTATAAGACAGATGGGAAGACGAAGAAAAAACAATTAAAATGGGTGGTGATTGATCTCATTAGTATGGAAGTCTTGGCAGAGGAGTGGATTTCTATTACCAACACAGAATCATAATGCCATAAACACAACATTTTCAGAAAGAACTTAAAAGTCAAGCTGAAGCCAACACACACACAGTGCGATTAACTTGTGCGAATACTATACTGAAAATGCAAACAGAAAATGCAAATCTTTGCGAGGTAACAATATTCTCATTAGCTAGTTTATTTATCTGAGACTTTTGTGTAGCATGTGTCTGACAGCATGCTAATTTACACTGTATTGTGTTGTGTATCATTAGGGGCATTGATAAAGGCCAACATTAATGACATTTTCAAATCAGTAGCCTGCTCAGCTTTTCATGGCCTACCTTTATTTATGTTCACTGAATGTCATTAGAGCAACTGATATTGCAAATATGCATTGGGCGGGTTTTGTAATTGTATCATTGTTAAGTGCAGCCTGGACTATCAGCTTTTGCAGTTTTGCTTTGCTGTTCAGACTCCAACCTCCTGATTTCTATTACATAGAAGTAATTTAAAATGTTTCACAAGCATCCTGAGGCTCAACTATCAGCCTGTTACATCAGACATGCCATGATGTCTGTTTACGAAAGCAGCACCGCTGGCATTATAACTTGTTAAAACTTAATGAGTATACTGTACTGTTAAATCTTTTTGCAAAATTTTTACCTTTAGGGGAATACGACGACAGCTTGTCGCTGTGGTCTAAAGGGTACATTAGTACCTTAATGTGTACTTCAGGCACAATGAGTGTTTTTGAGGATACTGCCCTGCTGACAAGCTGTTGTACCCCTAAAGCTCAGATTTTTGTATATATATTTTTTTTCTGACAGCAAACTTTTGCAGATGTGATGCAGAATTACCTTACTTTCTACTTTATAGCTCAAAACCAACTGAATATCAAGTCTTACTTACTCTTTTTTTAATAATTAATGCAAATGTAAAGTGACCAATGGAGAGGCTGAGGGTAGTTTTGACTTCATAAACAAAAATAAATAAACGCGGGCAAAAATTTACAAAAAATGTGATTATTCTTTTATTAAACCATATTCATCTGTTTATGGTTATCTCGATTTTGCTGCTTTAACTATGGTAGGCAATGCCTTTGATACCACAAGAGGGCATACGAGGGGTAATTAGATGCATTATTGCTAAAAATAACAAACATCCATCCATCCTCCCAATAAACCGTTTGCACTATGCATGGTCCTGGGGATGCTGGAGTCTAGCATCTTGGGCCGTATACTGTACGCATTCATTTCACACTTAGGCCGTGTGTGCACCAAAGCGTTTTTTCAGCTGCTAACGTACTTTTCCAATTGTTTTCAATGAAAGCGCCGCATTTTATAAACGCCAGGAGCGTAACGAGGCGCTGAGAGCTCGGCGTTTTGTACCGGTCGCCTCGAGTTGAAGAATGTTCATCACTGTCACTTGCCGTCCAATCAGAGTGGAGGAGGGGCGGGACAAATACAACACCGACCAACTGTCACAACATTTTTGCTCAACAAAGCAGAGAACGGAACAAAATGGATGAGAATTAAATATTGCTGGTCTCTGAACATTCATAGCAAGTATTACACATTGTGTCGACATTTTTAGTCTGAAACAAATTACCTGCAAAATCAGTTATAAGTAACAGTGCCGCGGATATTCCGTATCATAGCAACAAAGCGTCTCAACTGAAAAAAAAAAAAAAAAAAAAAAACGCAGCGCAGCTGAAGCGCTCTCAAGCGTTTTTTCAGCTGGCTAAAAACGCTTTGGTGGACACACGGCCTTACACCTCTTTAGTACCTCCAATTCATTCACATATGACAACCCATTTAGAAGTCAAATCAGAAAAAAAGAAGCAACAAGCATGTTATGGTTAACTAAGGACTTGATTGATTAACGGAGCTCTAAGTATCACAGTGACCTTTTAAACGGCCTAAAAAAAAAAACAAACCCTGCAGTTGCTACTCCTACACACCTAAAATCAGCTAAAGTTTACCCAAAAATGAAAATTGTCATCATTTACTCTCCCTCAAGTTGTGCCAAACCTGTATAATATTCTTTGTTCTGCTGAACACAAAGGAAGATATTTGTAAGAAAAGAAAAAGAAGAAAAAAAAAAAAAACAGATCTTGCCCCCCATTGACTACCATAGTAGGAAAAAAAAATACTATGGTAGTCAATGGGGGATGAGATCTGCTTGGTTACTGACATTTTTCCAAATATCTTCCTTTGTGTTCAGCAGAACAAAGAATATTATGCAGGTTTGGAACAACTTGAGGGGGAGTGAATGACAGAATTTTTTGGGTAAACTATCCCTTTAAAGAAAGGATATAACCTTTGTTTGCAAACACTCTTAGCTGAAATTAGTATTCTATGTTAGATGCGCAGGAAAATAAAAGCTTTGTGTCATCTTTGAAGGATTTAGAATAATTACCTCCTGCAGAACATCTTCTCCCTGCATATACCTGTTGTATTAAGCCTCAGGGGGCTTATTCAGACCCCGTATTTTCTTCTATACTACAGATTAGATTTGTCATAAAACTCCAAAATTATCATAATGAATAAAAAAATGCAGATTTGAGGATTTAAACGTTCTAGACAGACCGTCAACATCGCAGAGCTGTTGGATGGTATGTTCTTGTTCGACTTCATGCAGCGCTGTGCAGACCGATCGGCGGCTGACTTGAAGCAGTAAATGCCGGCTAGAAATTTTGTCCGACTTGAGACAGCGCTGATGCCATGTGACTGGGAAGTATGGCATCAAAGTAACTCAAGAACGATTCGAGAGCAGTCGGACGAAATAAGCCGCTGCAGCTTCTCCAAAGCGGCTGCGACAACATCAGCTGTTTCACGATTGGCTGGATTCATGCATGACAACAATCACGTGTGTTTCGTGTTTATTCTAACACCTTCAGGGCCATTACTCACCCTCATGTCATGTCCGACGTCACGTCTCCGTTTTCAGCTATGAGCTTATGCTGCGTTCACACCATGTCGTAACCATACAAGATGGCAACCCTTGATGTTCTATTCACGTCATCAGACTCTGATTTATGCATTTCTATGTCAACATTGACAATGCTGAAATGAAACTGTAGCCATCAGGTGGTACAACTGGAGCTCTGTAAGTTGTCTACATTATTGTAATGTTATGTGCTTTGAGACATGAGGTGATTTAGTATCTTCTCTCGTCTTGTATTCTTTGCAGACTCTGCTGTGTGTGGTGTTCGTGTGTTTTGGAGGAGGCGTGGCTTTGGAGATGCTTTAAAGGGAGGGTGGGATCTTATGCTTTTAAAGCTAGCTTGCTATTGCTATCCTTTCTGAGATTGCCTACCCTACCTTTAATGGCACAATTAAGTCCTAAGAGAACAGGTTCACAGAATTGCTGTAAATGCCTCATACTGAGATTATTATTTGTCAGCAGGCAGTCAGAAAGGAGAATTATTGTGGTCCAAATGGCTGACACTGATGCTGCATTCATCAGTAGTTGTTGGGCCACCGTTTAAATGCCATTGATTTCCCCAGGCCTTGTTATATTTTCAGTGCAGCACCCTTATCATCAGGATATACACCATTCAATTAGCCAGCAGTCTCTCAGAGGCAGTAAACAAGAGTGACAAGTGATTGCATACGACTTGCCCTAAACATAACTGCTGTCTGTGATTTATAAAACACATCTAAAATATTCCTGGTATTTGTGTGTGGAAATAATGAGCAAAACCACTCTAATTCTGATTACTTTTGTAATGGCTAAAACCCTACATTACAATGAAAACAATTTCTACCAGATAAGCAGTTTGGAACTGGAAATACATTATGCGAATAAATGTGAGCAAACTAACTAAAATTAGCTGTAATCAAGCATCACGAGAATATTGTGTCAGCCTCACACCTGAAATCTTAAGAAAGTGTGATTTTTAGTGTGAACTGAGCAGTCTGCAACTGACTTTACTTCAGTATTGTGATGTATTTTCCGAATTAAACCAAATAATGGCTGTGTCTGAAAATAGCAGCTGACTCGCTGCCTTATCAGGCAATGACTTTGTAGGCAGTGTTTGCGCATGAAGGCACCTCATGAAATTGATTTCGGACAGATTTCTGAGGCAGCGTAACAGTTTAATGATCTACAGCAAAATAGAGTGAGCTTTGGTGATAAATAAGCAAATATTTAATTACTACAATATTAATTTCTCGCTAGAAGTGATATCAGAAAGTGTCAGTGGATTTACACACAAACCAACCACCAACCACAACTTTCAGACACCATCTATATTTTTAGCTCGATTGTAAAGGAATGGAAAGAACATGATTGTGGGAGCAGTGAAGGATACATCTATGCTGCCTTCAAAAATTGATCAGATGACGGTATCTCAGGAGACAGGAAGTGAAGCTAACATTGGATTCGGACGTGTCTTGATGCCTTCCTACCTTGGTATGCATACTCCAAAGGCAGAATTTTGGAGATTTTGGACACAGCCACTGAATAAAACAAATAGAGTGTGGCTTTTTCCCTTCTGGGAATTGATTGGATCTAGAGAAGTGAACGTACCATTCAGCTCGCTGTCAAAGCTCGCAGCAGACTGACAGGTGGAGGGGATGTTCTCTGGTTCTACCCAAACTGTCAAACTGTCGTCATCAGAGAAGGAAGGCCATTCCAGAGGGGAAGTATTTTCAGATTTTGATTAAAGATCACGAAGACAAATAATTTTTTGGATTAACTTGCATGGATGATTTGTTCACCACAAGACAACACAATGTGCACAAACAATTTTGATTTCATTACTACTTTAATAGTAATCTTTAATTGCAATTCTAGTGATTTCCCTTAAAGTTAAAATTGCACATATTTAGTCATGATCATTCCATAATATCCCGTGCTGCACTGCAATGAGCAGAAGGTAGAGTAAGATGGGGAAAGATGCCCCAAGAACCATGTGCATTTTAATTTTTAAAGTACTAAATCAACTATTCTTTTTAAAATATGTTTTGACAATTTAGTTGAATAAATGAATAACTGATGACAGACAAGGCAGAATCCCAGTAAAAGATATTCATCTGAAAGGTAGATTTATTCTATGACTTAAATAAAGATATAAATATTTAATTGCCCATATTTTAATTGAAAATATGACATACACACTCCAAAAAAAGAAAAAAGATGTTTGATGCTGTTCACTTTATTTAAACAATTTATTTTGACTCAACACCATTGTATCCAGTTTTTGGTTTAAATGTGATTGATTCATGTTAAATTGACTTGAAGCAATTATTCTTTGACTTGATGTTTTCATATTGAAATAATGTTTCAATCAAGTAACCCAACCAGGAGTTAATCAAACTTCCCATCATGCTTTGCAAAGGGGCTGAACTGAGAGTAAATGTTGAAATAAAGTGTTATTTTAAGCATTTTTTATCAAGATGAGAAAATGGAGTGTCTTTTTAATGGTTACTGTTCTATTATGTTGGTTTTTAAAAGTTTCTGTTATGTTAATGGTTTTGGGGTTACCATTGTGGTGAATTGCTGCACTTGTGCTTGGGTTGAGGACCAGCTAATAAGAATTCATATCACTTATAATAAAGTGATAATTATGGTAGTGGTTTGGGTAGTGTTTTTTTTTTTTTTTTTTTAAAGCATTGCAAACATAAGTTGATCTTAGTAGTGAACTGGTGGTTATGGTTCTACAATCAACTTAAGCTTATTATGTTTTTGGAAAATACATCCTTGGAAGAAAGGAGTAACTCTTTTAGACTGTCAACACAGAACATCACATCATGAGTTTTATGTAAATCACAGGAATAAATAAGAAGCATTAACTCATGTATGGCGCCAGAATTTTTTTATGGGCTAAGAAAACAATCGACATTCATGACATAAAAATGTTACTTCATAAAGAAATTAGCTGTTTTTATAAAAGAAAAAAAAAACAAAAACGACACGATACACCACATTCAACAGAAGTGTAGTTTTAAATTATATTTGGCCAAAGAATAGGCATATTCAAAAAAAAAAAAAAAAAAAAAGCGCGTAAAAATCTCAACATGTGAACGGGCCCTAACGCCGGTTTCACACTGCAAGCAGCGCGTATTTTTTTCGGAGTGCATGTTAACCAACGGATGCATTCACAGGAGCAATGCAAAAAATGCACAAAAAAAACACTTTTGATGGACAAAATAAATATAATTTCACATTAAAAGTGTTCAAAATGCACAGAATAAGCATGTCTAATGTGTTTTAACAAGAATTTGAGTATGACAGAAAAGAGTATGGTGTATTATAAAAAACTAGCCAGAAAATGAGATATATAAACATTATGTATATGTTTATAAAACCCGAGTTTGCTGTGTTGTAAAAATGTGCACGCGTCAGATGATGTAAAACACAAAGCTTACCTCATTCGTGTGCAGCAATGGATGACACAAGGCTTTTATTTATTTATCTATTTATTGACGTTTATATGTGAATGTTGTAGCTACAACTCCCCATGTTAACAAACTTTCAAGACTATCAAGTTTATAAATGACCAACTTATAAAAACAAATTTATAGCTGTCTTTGTAAAGAAATGCTCACTTTATATGTAGCTTCGAGCTGCTGCTGTGACGCTGTACAAACGCTTCCAGCGTGAATACTCGCGCGTCTGCAGCTGCAGTGACGATGTAGTTACGCTCATGCGCTGCTCACGCGCTGCTTAAGCTTGCAGTGTGAAACGGGCGTAATGCAGGAAACTGCGCTCACATGATGCGGAGGTTACTGGCGTCGAAGAAAAGGGCGTCCTTCCACTGCTCCTGCTCTCCCTTATGTCTTGGCTCAGGAGTTTCTCTCTCAAACCTTTCTCTCTCTGACTCCTCTTTCAATTCTCCTTCTTTGGCCCCCCTCAGAGACAGGGGGCCTCCTTCTTTATCATCTCAACTGCTTGGGGGGCTAAACAGGGGATACTCAAAATTCTGAGGAGGCTATAGACCCGGTGTAGCGCCTTCACTGCATTAATTGTAGGATTATTTGCATAAATCAATTTAAATTCAAATCTAATTGAAACAACAAGATAGATATTCATTAAACTACCAAAACCATAACAAGACATTAACTAGTTGATGTAACAAAACAGAATTTTGTATTGAATTAAAGTGCATTACCACAATAACACAATACAAACATTTTGATTCAACTAGTTGCAAAGGTTACATTGACATATTAAAATCATGTTTAATCTACAAATGTATACTGTGTTCATATAAAATATTCAAAGCAATCCAAGTTTACTTGATTTGATTAGATGCATAATAAGTGCCACGATTAAATCATGTTCATTTAACAATTTATTTTTTTGAGTGCACTATGAATTCAAATTGAAGGATTTCACTAAATTAGCCAGTAGGTTTTAATAAATAGTGAATGTGTCTGAAATGTACATGTATCTCATGGAATTTATGAGCATCTATGATCAAGAAGAAGAAGAAGAAAAAAAGAAAGTTTTCTTACACTTACCTCATCTTACCCTACTTTTGACGGTACCATATCAAATAAATAGACAAACCAGCAACAAGAACCACAACAGCGAGGTAACACTTGTATTCATAAATTAGTAAACAAACTATTCATATTATGTTGCAGTGATGACAATGAACAGCAACATCTTATGCAACGTGACCTTAGAAAGCCTTGTGACACAATTTCTGGTCAACTTTCATAGCTCTAAGTTACAATTAAGTTGATAGGAGCGGGTAGCTAGTTTTTCTTGGAAGTAAATGGCATGCAGAGCCCTCACTCTTGAGCTCATGCATTATCTCTGAGCTCAAAAACAGCTGATGTTTGTATGTGTATCTCTGTTTATAAGGGTGTTGAAAATTAATTTGTTTCTTGCATCTTCACTTCTTACACTGTCAAAATTGTATTTCACCATTTGTTTCTGACAACCTAGACAGACATGCATATCCTTCACCCGTGCTCACGCTGTCATGCACGCACATGATAAAAGAAAAAACGTTTAATCGAGTAACAAGACATGATAAAGCAAGTATAAAATAAAAACATTTCAATCAAATTAGAAACAGTGGATTTCTTTGTTAAAGCAGTCCTGGAATAACCCAAAAAAGTACATTTGTCTCTTTGTTCTAAAGCCATAAAAGGGGAAAGATGGGGGATAGATAGATAGAGTGCCGTGTGTGTACTTTCCTCTGCATAATTTAATATAAATATACCGGTTATCTTCTCACACAAATGGCTGCACCATCAAAATAGATAGATAGATGCAAGTGAGACATAGGCAAAGACACAGGTGCTGTAATCCATTTATCCTTTATTATTTTCATATAAGGTTTGAGGTACTGAAGCAATTACCTTGGAGCTAGAAACCATCAACCCCTCTGGTTTCTGCTAATGAGAAAATAGCAAAGGTGACATGACACCCCTTTGGTGTTTGTCCACATGGCAAGAAAGAGTTTGTCTACTAAAATTACTGTTTAACACTATGAGTGGCTTTTTAGTTCACGGTTTTGTAAGTATGGGTGGATGTGGGTTTCTGCGATTGCACTGTGTGTCTGGTTATTTTTTTCTTTGCATGTGCTTGAAACCCTCTGAGGTTCACAGATCTATCTTTGACACAGATTTAAGAAATCATCACATTTTAGGGCAAATGAGGATAAGACGTTCATCCTCTACAGCCCATTACACAAACTGAATTGCAAATAAAACAACTAAAACCATCTACATTCAGTCACAGATACTTTGCAAATTAGGAAAGTGACCTGACTGCGTGTTTTCCCCAACTACTTTAATAGAATAAAACATAACACATATTAAGCAACATGTGTCTGTATTAACAATCACATGGCTCTCTCACATGCCACAAACAACCCAGAGTACACATTCATTATTCTGTTCCCTGTGGCAAAATTATAGCGTTTCCGCTCCTTTATTAAATTTTGCATCACGATATAGGTGCAAATCACGCCTCTTAATACTGTTGCCCCAGAAGTGGGGCATGAAAATAACTACTAATAATCCTGAAACAAAAATATCTTAGCATGGATATTTATGACAGATATTTGCATACTGGCTCTGAGCTCAAATCTGATTGGACAAGGGTGCCCCTGTGGGTCACATGTGGATGCCTAGGCTTATTAAAGTAGATTAAATACCTTTTATTTATTCATATGCAGATTCTAGGAGCTTGTCAACAAATTCATGGTGTAACACATCTGCCAGGGGCGTTAGTGTCCCAGAACAATTTGTTCAAAAGCTTCACCTACAGTTCTGAGACACAAGCTCTTATTCTTTCTATTCATTTTGTGACTGAATTTTGCACCAGTCAGTATTCTTAAATTGAATATTCAAGTGAGTTAAATTGAGAAATACAATCAAGCTCACTCTTGCCACCCAGAACTGACCCTCTTTTCATTATTTTCAGCCAAAGGAGAAAAATCATTGCGAGAATGATTTTGCCTCAGTTAATGCATTTTGGCTGAAACACTGTACACGTTGAAGAATGAATAGGTCAGCTGAGGCTTCATTCATACTAATGTATAGTGATCCGAGAACCACATATTTAGTTCACAATCACACATTTGAACTGTCTATTATCCATCATCAATCAACACTGTGGGAAAATATCAGATAACATATGGCAATTACAGTATTACAAACCGCAGCACAGATGAAGAGCTCTGAAATGATAAGATAAAGACTGAACACACATAATAAACCACCATGAACACCTCTACATCCTTTATATGTTTGAAAATGTCCCAGTTAAGGAGGTTGGGAAAGTGGAATCATGATGGCTGTCAAAAATCTCTGAAAAGAGTACTCTCAACTCGGAATTAAAAGCATGAAAGATATCAGCTTTCTAAATGACAAATTAACACCTCTTACATTTGACAAAATGAAAACCGTATCACTACAATCTTATGCAGAAAGCAACAAAAACTTTTTTTTCTGTACTTTCTTTGTTCATCATTTTTCAAATGGGATCCGGAAAGCATTTAGAAGAGCCATACGCAGCCACAATGGGCTCATAATGGCTGCCATTGTACCGTGACCCATCCGGCTTTTCTATGAAGGATAGAAAAATAAAAGGAAGGAAGGGGCTCTCAGTTTTATGATGCATCCCTGATACATCAAAAAGCCAAATGAGATGCTAGAATCACATAGCAAACGAACAGCACAAGAAGACAAAACCGTCTCCACACGTGAGAGAGAATGACATGTTCGAGAAAACCGTATTGTAACGCATGAAACTGACACATGCACAGTTAGAACAGTTTTACAACATTTTCTCTGTTAATACTTTACAGTGTTTTGGCAGTAAACTTCAAAATGGCGGCTGGGGGGAGAGAGAGAGAGAATGCGAGAACACGCCAAGGCCGGGTGCATTTGCAGTTCCTCACATGCTCGTGTTTTCGTGTTTGTCTTATGTTTACAAGTGACTGTCCTGAAAGGTCCACAAACTTCTGCTTTCCTTCATGAGTCTAGAACAAACAGATGGTGTTTGTGAGAAACTTTGGGGTCCTCATGTTCCTCGAGAAGCTCCTTGGCTTCAAGTTCTCATGTTTATGCCAAATGATGACATGTTGAGAAAAAGAAAACCAGTCTGTTTCCTTCTTTTTTTTCTCTCTGTCCTTCACCCATTGGAGTGGAGAGGCCCGGCTTCCCCTGGTGGTGTGGAGGGGAACAGCGCTCAGCAGGCGATCTCCTCGAGGGTGCCCAGGGTGGTCTGCAGGGGAACGCTGACTGTGTGGCTAATCGATTCGGAATGGTTTACCACAGGATCACATGTACTCTGAGAAAAACCAAACAAACAGATGTTATCGTTCTTAAAACTGTATGCCTGAGGCACAACTCAATGGGTTCTTGATATCTAAATAAATTATTTGAAGCTTAGCAGGCGGTTGTTTTTACCACATCCTCTCCATGACTCTCTTCCTCCTCCTCTCGGTTCAGCAGGTCCAGCAGTCTCTCCTTCACCACCTGCCAGCACACATCACAAACCACCATCTCATTCACTGCCAAATCAGGTCTCAAACTGCTGGCCTGAGAACAGCTTTGTAGCTCTGCCAGCGCTGTGTTAATCAAATCAGCGACATGGGTTGCAGCCCAGGGCAATGACCACCAGGGATCCCAGGAACTTGAAATCACACGGGAATTAAAAATGGCCATTTTGATTGGGAAAATCATGCAGTCTGGTCTAGTTTCCATCTCCAAACTGGCTCCGCAGATCCTCATGTTGGCAATGCATACATGATCTCAGCTTGACATGATCTCATCTAAAATGTCACTGGAATGGAAAGTTTTTGAAGTTGGAGCTAATAAAAAAGCCTGAAAACTTACATGAATCAAAACAGACTAAACTTCTTGACAGTGATGTCAAAGCCTGTTTTACGTGCACTCTAAAAAGAAATAATTTATCTGTTGACTCAGTTATGTTGAATGAAAACAACTTTTTGATCAAATTAAAAATCTGTGTTCATGCTACAAATGATTAAGTTCCACTAACTGTAGTTTGTTGGTGGAACATAATTTCATTAGAATTTGTCATAACTCAAAAAGATTGATGCAGACGGTTGCATTCATTTGTAAGGATGGATTTTTACTAAGACTGAATTACTGAATTCAAGCTTCCTATCCTGTAATAAAACAATAAAACTCTCTAATCTGAAGAGAGGATCTGCGAGAAAGAACTCAGGACAACACTTGGTTCAATCTCCTCTCTTCCCCCCCATGCTGAGTTCCTGACTCCACACACCTTCTCCTTCCCTTCAGGCCATGCAAGTCTCACAAATCTGCTATCTTAGTTGTTTGAAGTGACATCAGTGAAAATACTTTTGGTGCGATTGGTAAGAGGGTTTCACTCCCACAACAATAGAACAGACAAGAATAAAGAAAACAAAACCTGTTCTCCTGGGGTGGGAGATGTCCCAATAAAAAATTAACCATTTGCTTGGATCCCCAAAACCAGGCGTGTGACCCGTTGGGGCACGAGAAAAGGTCCAGTAAAAGCTGCATAAATATTTGGGTGCTAAATGTTTATAGCCCTTTTGTTATAACTTGGGGGATTTGGCAAACCACTCAGGGAAGCATCTGCATTCAGAATTTCCCGCACAATTGTATCTCTCTATTTGCCAGGTATGCTGACTTTTAATATTTTGTTGTGAATTGTACTTTGCATTTTATGCTGATCAGTTGTGTGATGTATTCTTTTAATTTGTAATTCTTTTAATTGATGATTTATCCTGCCTGGCAAAAACAATAAATGTTAATCTTGATTTATCTTGGATTCCTCTAAAATCATTATGACTAGTAGATTATTAGAGTCCTTCCCTTCCGTAAATCTGCGTCAGGACAGGGCAAACTAGAGAGCCCCATGAAAGGAGCATGTAAGCACATCATGGGACTTTGTGAGTTTTTTTATTGTTAAATTAGCAAGTTGCAGTATCGTGACTAAGAAAACTGTATTTTTGTATGAACAAGCATGTGGCGGTTCAACTCAAATGCATTAGTAAACTCTGCACCCTCTGACTAAGACCCCATGAAAGGAGCATGTTAGCACATCATGTGACATTTTCTGTTATTGAATTAGCAAGTTGTAGTATCGTGACTAAGAAGACTGTATTTTTGTATGAACAAGCATGTGGCGGTTCGACTCAAATGCATTAGTAAACTCTGCACCCTCTGACTAAGAATCATAAACTGGCGAATTTATGTCTTGAGAACGCAGCCGGCCGCTGCGAAATTCTCTATATGGTGGTTCGGGCCGTAATGAACGAGTAATTGACTTTATGAGGTATCCAGAATGATCAAAGACCTAAATTAAAGCACAACTAATCTCATGATCAGCTGTTACATCGGAAAGAATGTGAAACTAAGATTCAGTTATAATTGGAGTCAGATAAAATTATTTACGAAGTCAGAACTGAATTAGAAACCAAAGTTGTATTAAATTAAGCTGAATTTTACAGAAATGCCAGAGGACGTACACGCGAAATACCTTCGACCAGACCACTAGATGCCGTCGTTGGGCTAGTGGGTGGAACCTTACACATTTTTTTGTTGTTTAACAAAAATGTTGGTTTTTAGTGCGTGGTTAGAACTGAGATCATTGCTTGACTGTTTACATAACATCTTTTTGGTCATGTGAAAAAAATTGGGCAGGTAGAATTCTACTATGGAAAAGCCAGAACTCATGAATATTAATTAGGTCACATTAGTGGGCTGCACTAGGAGGATACCAAGAAATATGAGGCTCATCCAATCAATATTCATGTGCTCTAGTATGATTCGTAATATTATACACTAGCAGGGGTGCCTTTGCCCTGGCCCTGAGGATGCTTAACATGCCTCTTCTTTTTTAATAATTACTGGTTAATAGGTCAGTTCAAGATGAACATTTTTGTGTCATGCATTTACAATGAAGCTAAACACTTTAGTGTTTCTTTTCATTTTATGTGCTTTTTTAACAGTAGCCAAAATTCTTAAAATCCAGAGAGACTTCAGAAGTTTAAGAAAATAAAAACGTTTGAATTCAAATTAAATAAACATCCATTTAAAGCTATCATGAATCAAAAATCCATTAAAACAGGACAGGACAGAATGCAAAATGTATGTGTGTGTGTGTGTGTCCCTGAGGGTATGAGTGGTGTAAGGGCTTGTGCTGGCTGCTGTCCACAGAGCAAAGAGACCAGTAGCAATGCAGAATTAATGAAGGCTCATTATGATGAAACTCTCCATCAGAGTGTCATTCATTCTACACCAGAGACAGACAGATTTAAGTTTTCAACAGCCATCACAGTGTCAGGGGGAATGTATGTGTGCGTGTGTGATTCTCTGAATAAATTTGCAATTTTTAATGTCTCAGTGTGCTTATTGCAGTGTGTAAAGCGTTTCCTGTGCCCCTGAGTTCAGACACTGAACAGTGTGTTTTTGTCCGTGTGAGACACAGCACCAAATACATACAATATTGGCTTTTTTTTTTTTCAGTTTTTGCGACAACTGTGATTTACCCGAGAGATGCGTACACTACCGTTCAAAAGTTTGGGGTATAGGTACGATTTTTTTTTTTTTAAAGTTTTTGAAAGACATATCTCATATGCTCATACAGTAAAAACAGTAACTGTTTTCTAAAGTAATATATGTTAAACTGTGATTTATTCCAGTAATCAAAGCTGAATTTTCAGCATCATCTTCAGTGTCAGGTGATCCCTCAGAAATCATTCTAATATGCTGATTTAAAGAAACATTTATTATTATTATCAATGTTGAAAACAGTTATTTTTGCGGAAACCATGATACATTTTTTCATGATTCTTTCATGAAACAGCAGTTAGAAAGAACAGCATTTACTTGAAGTAGAAATATTTTGTAACATTATTAATGTCTTTACTGTAACTTTTAATCAAATTATTACATCCTTACTGAATACAAGTATTAATAAAATGAATATAAAATCTTACTGACCCCAAACTTTTGAACGGTAGTGTATATGACATAGTGTTTGTGACATAAAAGCAGGTAAATAATCCAATTGTCATAGTGATATATATATAATTTTTTATTATAATAGAGAATGTTGGATGATGGCATGTTGGACCAACATGTTTAGATGCTGACATACCTCATATGCATAATCGAATAGCTCCAGTATGGTCAGGATACTTGCACCGATAAACAAGCCCATCTGACCACCAATATCACCTGCAACATAAATATATTTATGATCCAGATGAACAGAGAGAGAGAAAAGATGAAAGAGACAGTATCCATAGTGTGTTGTGTTACCTAGTAGACCTGCCACCTCATATGCTTTCTTCTGCTCTATGGTCTCATAATTCAGAGCTTCAAAGAACACATCCAGAACTAGGATATTGTCCCTGCATCAACAGAAAACAAAGAGTGATGTTTTGAATTTCAGATATTTTGATTCATGGCAAAACCAGTAAACAAGTTTCATGTAAAAGTAATTTGTTTGTTCACACCTGAAATACCTGAAAATGCTGTGAAATGTGACACAATCACAACAAAGTAGAAGACTTTTGATGTTTCATTTTAAGCTAAGTATAGCAGGACTTTGGACCAATGAAATTTCACTCTGGGCAGAGCTACTCACCGTGATGCAACAGAAATAAAAACCAAATGACCAATAAAATGTCCAGCTGGCCAATAAAACATTGTGGCTGCTTAGAACAGAAACTCAGATCAAAGAAATGGTAATGTCTGGTTTACTATCCTTGTGGGGATGCTCCATAGACGTAATGTTTTTTATACTGTACAAACTGTATATTCTGTCCCCTTACAATAACCCTACCCATCACACAAAATAACTCATTCTGTGTGATTTATAAGACTGCTACCTCATGGGGACCTCGATTTAGGTCTCCACGGTGACACAAGTCCCCATGAGTCTGTGTGCATTCAGGTTTAGGCCCCCACTGGGATAGAAACACACACACACACACACACACACACACACACACAAACACACACACACACACACACACTGAGCCAAAGGCAAATTGACTGTTATTGGATGTTAGTGGCTAAACTGCAACCTCCAAACCCTGACAACAATTACACTAGCATTATCTCAACCATTCATTATGCTCCTATTATGCTGCAGAGATGAATGATCTTGGCTTGACCGATAATTTGTGTGTATGTGAGGAGGAGTTAAAAGTAAACAAGGGTTTTTTTTTTCTATCACCATAAAATGAAACTGTCTAGAGAAGCTTATCTCTCTAGTGGGACACCAGAGTGATGATATGCTGTCTGCTTTATGCTGATTTAATTGACTCTGCACTTGAGCAACATCTGTGTGTGTGTGTGTGTGTGTGTGTGTGAGAGAGAGAGAGAGAGAGAGAGAGAGAGAAAGAGTCAGTATTCCCAATAGCTCCATGTCTCAGACACATCAATCACAAGCTTATCGCTATGACAATGAACTAATGAATGGAGAGGATGTGATATCTGTCACTATATTGAAGAACAACTCACTGAATCTTCCTGACACAAAGCAAAAGTGTTCTCAACTTGTCAGCTAAATGTCTTGAGGAGAAATAAATATGTCTGAGGGCCACATCAAATGTCCTGGTGTCCTAATGCTGCTTTTATTGTAGAGAAGCACGTCCATGAGGCAACATTTCAAACGCACATTATGAACGACAACACACATGGGGAGTTTCTTTGACCCAAGTAAAGCTTTCTCGCAGAATCCAGTGTCCATTTCCTCATGGACAGTGTCACAACCATGGCTGTGTGCATTCATAACTGAATGTTAATGTCAATTCAATTATAATATTTCCTCAATTTGCATTTGAACAATTAAAAAATTGCAATTTAAATTTAGTAAGCAAAATTCAAATGGAATAAATTCAAAAGCAACCAAAATGATTTAGGTGTAGTTCATAATAATACATTTGACTTTTTATTATTAATTACCAATAAATGTTACTATACAAACAGTTGTGTTTTCTTAACATATATATGTTAGTATAAGTAGTGTATATATATATATATATATATATATATATATACTACTGTTCAAAATGTTGGGGTCAGTAGGATTTGTTTTTTAATGAACACATTTTTTTATTCAGCACAGATGCATTAAATGTAACAAAAGTGACAGTGAAATATTTCTATTTAAAATAAGTGCTGTTCTTTTGAACTTTCTCTTCATCAAAAATACTGAAAAAAATGTATCACGCTTTCTATAAAAATATTACCATGCACAACTGTTTTCAACATTGATAATAATAATTAATGTTTCTTGAGCATCAAATCATCATATCAGAATGATTTCTGAAAGATCATGTGACACTGAAGACTGGAGTAATGATGCTGAAAATACAGCTTTGACATTACAGGAATAAGTTACATTTTAAAATATGTTCAAAGAAAAAAAGAAAACTGTTATTTTTTATTTTGAATTGTAATGATATTTTAAAAAAAAAATGGAAAAATTGATCAGCAGAAGAAACTATATAAAACAAATTGTTTTGTTCAATTCAGTAAATTCCTTTTCCTGTCATTTCAACGTCCTCTGGTTCATGGCCAATTTAGTACAATCTTGTGAATAAAATGAAGCCAATTATTAATTTCCAAATTTTATTCTCAATCCTAATAACACCGTAGCTCATCCTTGGCAGAAAAGTGCAGGATTGTGATCATTAACAAGCTCCGTATCTCTGTGATCATTGATATGAGGTGGTACATTAACTGGTAAGTTTGCAAATTGGTGGCAGTAATGAGGTAAAGTTAAAGCCTGTGAAAGGTATTACGAGAGCTACAATTAAAAGGTTTAGAAAGTGTCAGAGAAGTTGCAAAAAATCCCAAAAAACTCAGAAACCTTTGGATGCTGAATTCAAAGCCATTTTGATGTAGAGGAAAGCAGCTTTTAAAAGGGTTGTGAGGTGCAAACTCACGTGATGTATTTCTCAGATCGGTTGAACTTCTTCTCCAGGTAGCGAGCAGAGGTTTTACTGGGGATCTTGACCATGGAAAGCTCTTTGTTGTATCGAGTCATGTTACAGGGGCTCCTGCAGATGCAGTTTGTGCCTTCAACAGCTGACAGAGCAGCTACGGAGAGCATAAAAGAGAATAAAAGTGAGAAAAAAGAAAAGAGAAAAAGAAAATGAGGAGAGACAGGAAAGGGTACAGGGAAGAAAGGGAGAATATATGTCTGTTCTTTCTGCAGGAGGTATTCCTGAACTGAGTTCTATATATATGACATCCACTGTAGAACAACTGACAGTGTAAAGAACATGAGGTCGTCTTATCCTTCTCTGCACACAGAGGGTCTTTTCAGTGTCTTCACATACAGACACAAACAAACAGATCGGAGTATAATTCAACTTATGGCCTTGTCAGAACACTTTTAAATCGCTGCTGTCAAATCTTGAGGCTTTGAAAAATATTACGTGTTGCACTTTTGCACTTTTGATTACCTTTACAGAGATACTGCAAAAAAAATAATAAACCACAAGGATCTTTCTGTCAAAGTGCTTTCTAGAAGTCTACAAAAACTGACAAATAAAAGACTTGACTGGCAGGTGAAATGTTTTAATTTTGAATAAACTTGTGCTGACATTTAGCTTTCAGTGAGTAATAAGGAGTTAGATGGTAAGACTCAATGTTTCGGTGAAGTGAACAGTCCGTCCCCTGCTAGTCAAAAAGTGCTAAAGGAATGTGTACGGAATTGTAATTGGAATGCCAATCATAGTTTGGAACCAATAAGCATGCTAATGGGATCGAATAAGAATTCTCTAGGAACCAAATAAAGCCCCTACTGGATTTTAAGAAATTCCTACAAGACTTTTTGATTAGTATTTGATTCCTAGAGTCCATCTGGGTCTTCATCAGAATCCCAGTTATTGCATTTGAACTGTGATTTCCATAAACTGTTCTGCAGCTGGACAGAAAGAAAAATCACAGGGGAGCAACAGGAGATTAAAAATCCTATGGTTAATCATAATAGCCTTATTTTAAATAAAAATACAATTTGGAATTTCAAATAGGAATGTGGAATTTCTTTTGGCTAGAATCAAATTAGTTTAATACTGTTTCTTTTTTCCGTTTTTTGTACATGTAAAAGAAACAAAAGAGAATAATTTGCTATTCTCTTGCCGGTTGCCCAGGGCTGAAATCTTTTGCTCTTGGCTGTGCCTTCCTCAGATTTCTAATCAGCTCATAACTTGCATGACCTGGAGATGGAATCTGACCTTTCACAGAAACATTTTAAAATGCATCCATCCCTGACCTTTTCTTTTCTTCACTTCCATCCCCTCTAAAACCCTACCACAGGAGACAATGCTAAAGTCACATCATTTAATTGGGGAATTAAATCAGATTTAACCTCGTCTACACACTCATAGACAAATGAACAGAATACAATCACACCCACACCCACACACACGGCTATTAAATCTGCTATAATCTTCTGCTTAATCCATCGTTCTGTATGAACTTCACAGCACTGTTCACATCCCATAACTCTCGTCTTCTCTAGGCATTGCCTATGGCAGATCCTGTGCTCAAACCACAAAGGTTCTGTTATTTCATACTACCATACTACGTAATACTGTAAAACTGTAATACTATGACAGTGCAGAATGTAAACAGTGCACAGCATGAACATTTTCTGCATGCATGGAACAGTCAAATGACCAACGTTTGTCACACTGTAAAAAAAAAAAATCCCTGTAAAATTTACGGTAAAAAACAGAAGCTGTGGTTGCCAGAACTTTACGGTAAAAAATACGGTAGCAACGTAAAAGAAATTCTGTTAAATTTACGGTTAAAAAACTGTATTCCATTAACTGATATAATGTTTATTTACCAACTGAATGTAGTACTAATATCTGTTTTGTACCTTTGTAATACACTGACAACCACCAAACACAGTGCTGATGAGAGTCACATTATGAATCAATACTCATCACAAGCTGCTTTTTCTCAAAAGCTGATGAGATTTGATAGTTGCTTTCAGACACTGGTACACGTGATGACGTTCCCCAAAGCGTGTCAAACGCAGTGTAGAGTTCGAAAGGGAACTCATTTTGCGAAAAACGGCCTTTAAAGATATTTACTGGAATTGAAATCTATACTAATATATAGAAGGTGCACACAGTGTCATTTACACAAACACTAAACACCATCATGGTAAATAAAAAAAAATGCAATAAACATTAATTTAACAACATTAGATGTAACATAAAACCCTAATGTACATAAATGATTGGAAAACACTAAGAAACACTAAGAAGAAACATAGTTATTTCAACGAAAATAAATCAAATGTGATGTGTCACGCAGGGAATTATGGGAATGTGATTTTTCACTGTAAATTATACAACGACTTATTTTTCACTTCCAAAAACTGTAAATTTAACGGTACTTTACTGTAAAATTACATTAAATGCACCATTAGAGCTATTACAGTTATTCACCGTATATAATATGGAACATTACTGTAAACCAATTAACTGTTTTTTTACAGTCTTTTACCTTTTAAAATTACGGTCATTTTTTACAGTAGGAAATGTTGTAAGCTGGATTCAAACATGCATTGTCCACATGAGCTTTAAAGAATAATGTGTTACAGTATATGCTAACTACCAGGTTTTGGCCCCGGCACTGACCACAAATATTTCCCTTTTTTCCATAGTATTGGATTGGACTAATGGGGAAAAAATGTTAACTGGATTAAAATAATTTAATTTAATAATATTCATCTGTCCCTGAGTGGTCTATATCATTGCCATCTCTAGACGATGCTGTATTTTTTTTTTTTTTTTTTTTTTCCACTTCATACTTCATACTTCATTTCCACTTCATACCTCTAATAGCCTCTCATTCATGTCTAAATGTGTTCATCTGCATATTGTTCTGGAGTGAAACAGAAAGTACATATTTCTTCCCTCCTCAGGGTGCTGTGAACAGAAAGTTGGAGTTGGTGATAATTTCCTCTCCACTTTGCCAAAGATAAGAACCAGCTGTCAAGCATTTTGAAGCCAGCAGCTACAGTTTTGGACAAGCTGTGCAGCCTCTTATGCTGTGCTGTTGTGCCTTGTCAATTGAGGTCAGAAATTTCCCACCGAAACTTTTCCAGTGGTTTGGAATCCTGTCCCTCTTGATATTAAAATGCATGGTTAATGCATGATTGTGAACACAGAATTCTAATAAAAGGTAAAAATGTGTGTATATTAATAACCCAAGGAAGTCTTTGGAAAGGGTTTGTGTGTTGAACACCTGAAAAGTACAGTCCTAGCAGTGCTCTAATTTGAATTTCCTCATTAGTGGAAGATAATTAGTAAGCATGGAGCCAACTTGCTTATTTTGAGTGGGATAGACCACTGGTATATACTGTCAGATGGTATGTAGAGAGGGAGTTAATGAGGGCCAGACTGCATTCTGTCGGTAGGGATGGTGCATAAAACAGTTCAAGTCTTTGTTTTCCCTGAATACGTTTCTAAAATAATGACTTAATTTGAGCAAGTTCATGAGGGAATTTAAAGTTCAATAAAGAAGTCTCCGTGTCAAGAGGAATCAAGATCTGCAAAGAAAAATGCAATTATTTTGTGAGAGAACTGAGGCATACTTTCAAAGTTTCTCCATGCAGAGTTAATATAGTCTAATTGGTGAAGCTGGTGAAGATTACAGATAATACAATCTGATGTCTAAAGTCTTACGGCTACCCACTGCTGTACAAAACACACATATAAACAATCAGATTTGTTCTAATTTTATTTATTTTATTTTTTTGCTCTACCATTTGCCCTTTTATCCTCTTTTTATCACACCGGCCTGAGCAAGTGGTCCAAGGCACGCATTCCAGCGGGCGGTCCAACAGAGGACTTCGCTGCATTCGTGGAGTAGGTGCTGGTGAACAATAACTCCCCATTCACCATCGGCCCTGCTGAGGATGACACCAGCCCCACTCCACATCCAGAGACCAGCCACCCGTAATCGACTACATGCACGATGGAGAGACGAGAGCCCACCGCAGACCGTGGACTTCAACCTGCCATGACGGACGAGACCGAAACTGAAGAGAGAACGGAAGGAGTCGTCGTCCCACAAGGTGTGTCTGACCAGGTGCGTGAGCCCGTTACATTGTGCGCTACTGAGGGAGTGTTAGTGGAGTTTGAGGGCTGGGAGGAAAGCTCCGCCCACAACCTCACTGTGGTAGATGGGATCGCTATGGCCACTGGAACTCTTTTTGGATTATTGGATGTGTTTGAGGAGGTTAATTATACTCTACCATATGGTGGCTGAAAAAGGTGGCCAAAAAGCCAACACAAAGATAACCTACCTAATGGGAACTTCAGGGCCCTAAATTCCCTTTCTATTTCTTATAGACAAAGCTTATAACCTGCGGCTCGAAGAACGGAGACTTACCATCATAGAAGGATGGAATCTATGGTCCTTTCAAGCCTGAAAGAGCCTCTTCACTATCAAACCAAAAAGCGAGCCACAGAAATCTACATCATGGGCCCAGCCCTAGGCCTGATCGTAAGGAGCACCTGGGTAAAATATTATTACTCAGGAGGTGGAAGAAGAAAGGAGAAGGTAGAAGTAACTACCCTCATGGAGATGAAATTAGTCACCGACGCAGCTGCTGTCTGTAACTGACTTCCTCCCTCAAATCTTTCTTCCTCCTCCTGTCTGTCTGGGCCCAGAATTGGATCTGAGCAGTAAGCAGGTTAGAAACGCTGCTGCTGATCCAGATCTTTCAGCAGATCAGACTGGTAATGCCTGTAACACTGCCATCGTGTGTGAAGCAGCAGCAGTCTGACCCGCTGCCGCGTATGCCCTGCCATTCAAGCGAGATGTCACTTAAAAGAGCTTCAAAGGCAGGACCAGAGCTTTAATGTCTGCGCCCGCCCCATGACGAGATAGTTAAAAAACAACTCGTCAGTAGAGGGGGCACCGACACATACCCATGCTGGCTCATTCCCTCAACATCAATGAAATCAGCTCGCTGATGTCGGTGAATATGAGCCGAATACGGGTTCTTCCATGCCCTCTCGATCACCTCATGTAGATCAGGAAGGAATGGAAGACTCACGGAGGCTGTCAGATTATGGTCGGAAATGAATCGCACATCAAGCCGTCCGCATGCGACCCCTTTCTTAACGCATTCTCATGGCAGCTGCAGCCTGCCAGAGGCGCGCTCCACAACCTAAACAGCTCTGTATACGCTTTGAAGTTCCAGAAGGCTCGCCTTCTTCCTTTTTAACAGCCAATCCTGCTGTATTGGGCTAAAAACCAGAAGAGCACTCGCTGCCAAATCAGATAATGACAAAGAAAGAACATTATCATCATACAGAAGCCTACCCTCATCAGCTGCTGGGGATTATGAGAGAAACACCTCTCTCTAACTCTTCCGCAAGCCCCATCTGTGAACCCCATGATTTCAGTCACCGGCCTGCCTTAGCACGGGCGGGACCAGAACCACCAGGCACAGATGTCGGCCGCTCTTCCCTCAAGAAGAGGGCCAAACGAGAGCGGAACATCCTAAAAGGCAGATGCTCACAGTTTGCACAGACAGTGCCCTCAAGCACTGTCCATGCATGCTCCTTACCCAGACAGAAAACGCACAGATTGTGTGTGTCATCAGGTGTCAAAACCTGGGACACAGATCCACACACGTTTGTTAGTACATAGTAAAATCCCTTACCAGATTTGAAGAATCGCAATCAAACAAAAAAGTCCCTGAAGACGATAAGATACTGACTGCTTCTCTAGGCGCACCTTTATACTTCCGGGTCATGTCTATAATGATGTCATAGGCTGTCGCCGGCCAATAGGATTGGTGAGATTTGATAGTTGCTTTCAGACACTGGTACACGTGATGACGTTCCCCAAAGCGTGTCAAACGCAGTGTAGAGTTCGAAAGGGAACTCATTTTGTGAAAACGGCCTTTAAAGATATTTACTGGAATTGAAATCTATAGATGCAAATAGATAAAGTGCTATAAAGTATACACTTAAAAGTGTATTTTGTATGTTTTCTTTCCACCAGTCCAGAAAAACACTTTATGAAAAGCCAAAAAGCACAAAATCTCAAAACTGACAGGTGCCTGAAAAAACAGTGTTTTTGCCTGAAGTGTCTCCCCTTAAGGATTCTACTCAGGAGGAAGACATGGGACAGAAAATTAAAGTCAAAATTTCCTTGAATTGGATTTTGTGGAGGGTCAGTGCCATAACAGTCATGAAGGCCTGTTGTACAGAAACTTGTGCATATATTTTGTGCCAAGGTAGTGTGTTAGATGAATGAAAATGAGCCTAGTAATACATCAGGATTCAAAACACAATTCATTCGTTCAGCCCGTCTCACTGAGAAAATGTCAAATACACCTGGATTTAAACCGTGCAAGCGAGCAACACAACAAAAAGTGCCTGTGTGGACAGCTTTGTTGATTACAACACGATTCTTGTTCTGTTGCGTCGTGCTATGCCAGATATGGGGGTTTATATGCCTACATGAAATGCTTTATCACTATGGCTGCATCCGGATATGCATACTTTATAGTTGGATTCACAGTTTTTATAAAATAGTATGCAAAAAGTACCCAGATGACCTACTACTTTTGGTGAAGTGCACATCCAATGGACACTTGACTATCCCATGATGCCATGTGAGAGGATTTGTGAATGCCAGTGAGGTAACACAACTGATGCTGTAGGCCACAAGTTTGCATTCAAACTACACACATTAATACTATAAAACATGTATTTTTAAAAAGTCTCAATGTAAGTACTAAAAGTCTGCAATTTCAGATATAGCCTATATATAACAGGATCTGACACTGAAAAGTACATTGGTTCTTAATTCTGGTTGTTAACTCTCCCTTCTGCAACACATCTGATTAATATTATGAGTTTATTAGTAGAGCCTCCAACAGGGAAGTCAAGTCAATACACATTTATTTATAACGTGCTTTATATAGTACAGATTGTTTCAAACTAGCTTCACAGTAATAAACAGGAAAATAACAGTGTTAATCTTGCAAAATTCATAAATTATGAAACAAATTCCATTTCAACTAAAAAGCAGCTCTACAGAAGACAACAGAGTCATTACTCAGCTCAACTCAGTTCAGTTCAATAACAGTGCAACATAAATTATGAAACAAGTTCAATTCAGCTATAGGCAGCTCTACAGAGGGAAATAGTATGATTTTCAGCTCAAGTCAGTTCATTGTTGATTCAATTCAGTTCAATAACAGTGTCGATGAGTTCATCAGCTGTAAAGCAGCTCTACAGAAGACAATAGTGTCATTATCCAGCTAAATTGAGTTCAAGTTTTGTTCTCACCCAATAGTGTCAGTGCAGTCAAATAGATGATATTATTTCAATTGTTATTTTTTATATTAATATTAATTTTATATGAGTACTATTAATGGACTGGCAAACAAATTGCCAATATTTCTTGAATTGAAGGTGGTGGAACGCCATTCTGAATTGTTCTGACTCATCTTAACCTGTGTGTGTGTATTAGTTAATGAATGGCTGTAGTGCGTGTGTTTGTGTGTGTGTGTGTTCTTGTATACATGGTTTATGAGGACACAAATGTGTATAATGACATGGGTATTAAAATGTAAACATAGTTTATGAGGATACTTCCGAATGGCTTAAAAAAACATACTAAACAGTGTTTTTTGAAAGTAAAATAATGCAGACAGTTTTCTGTGATGGGTAGGTTTAGGGTAGGGGTAGTGTAGGGGGATAGATGATACAGTTTGTACAGTATAAAAACCATTACGTCTATGGAGAGTCCCCGTAAACCACATATACAAGTGTGTGTGTGTGTGTGTGTGTAGGATCACACTCACCCAGAGCAGGTTCAGCACAATCCTTATACTGTTCAGGAGTGCAGTACGGAGAATCACCTAGCAGCAAAAAGGAAACAAAGAAAATGAAGAAAAAAAAATAGAATAAAAGAAAAAAAAAAAATCCGGAAAATGCCAAAGAAAAGTTCTTCTTTATTCAGCCTTCTTAAATTAATAATGAAACACTGATATTGTGTTCTGAGTAGGAGAAAAACAGACCCAACCTTCACCCAGCCAAACACAACAAGGAAATAAACAACAGTGAGTGTATGTGTGCGCACGCACGGAAGAGAGAATTAAACGAGTCTGTGTATCAAAATGTATCAGATGTGTCCCCGAATGTACATTACAGGACAATAATAATCAGTTAATGAATCTATAATTACATTATTAGAGCAGGGCGCCTGTGTGAATGAAGGACTAATCATCTATGAGATAATTGTTCTGTCTTGAACGCCAATTGAAGTAGCAAGAGGTTGAGGTTGGCACCTATAGGTTAGAATTAATAAGGACCTTTATGAAAAAGAAGTGCAATTTTATCAGATGAAAATGGAGAAAATGATGAAAATGGAGACTATATAGTGTATTAAAAGAGACCAGTTGACAATGAAATCTACAGCAGCACTAACTTTAAATATCAGCTATTACGGAAGAGCATAAATTGGCGTTAAGAACGGGACATAAAGGGCCCTGAGTCACAATGAGAATTTCATGAAATCATATTATGAAATCATGGAAATATATTACGTCTTTAAAAAGACCATTTAGCAACAGTTAAAGATGACTATTTATCAGTGGGCCAAAATTACCATTTTATCAGTGAAATGAAATTAAAACTGAATGTCTCTAAAGAATATTTTGGGAAGTGCTCTTCCACTCTTTTCAAATTACACAATAAGTCCTTGCTGTCCGTTTGTGGGCTTGTTCCAAACCACCTTTGACCCACAGAAAACTGAATTATTTTCTATATTCTGACCTCTCCTAAACAAGTTCAACCAGGTTTTGCTCGACTGCCAAATGCAAACCACAAATGCCACAAGGCATTAAGTTACTGCAAAACACCACCTCATGCTTTCCACGAGCAAAAGAAATCTGACCTCATTGGCTAACTGTTCATCAAAAAATAAAGATCTAACATAAATAAAGAGTTGGATCTGTTCTGATTTGTATGCAAACTATTTATTTGCATATCATAAAAGCTGTCTTTTATTTCTATCCCATATGTATGTAATCACTCACTGCTTTGAACACCATATTCACTAGTATTCTGTATTTGTTCATATAATAGAATATTTTCACTGCTTTTAAATGTCTTGCTGAATGTTTTATTTTTTTATTTTATTATTTTATTTTATTTTATTATTTTATTTTATTTTATTTTATTTTATTTTATTTTATTTTATTTTATTTTATTTTATTTTATTTTATTTTATTTTATTTTATTTTATTTTATTTTATTTTATTTTATTTTATTTTATTTTATTTTATTTTATTTTATTTTATTTTAGAGCTAGAGGTTACTCATGGACCAAATTTATTATGACAGGACATTACAAGCAATCATTTAATTATTATTATTATTTTTTATTATTTTTATTTTTATATTATTGAATTTGTCATCACAGGCACCTTTTTTCACATTTTTATTATTATTAATGCTTCGACAATATTTTGTGTAAAATCCTGAAAAATGATTCTAAAACTGAAAACTGAAATTGACATGTACTAGAGGATCTGTATAAAGTAATTTATTTTATTTACCTTTATTTTACCAGGAAGTCTCATTGAGATTAAAATCTCTTTTACAAGAAAGACCTGGCCAAGGTAGCAGCCATATATTAAGACAACACTTTAAAATTACACAATTATTACACAATAAAACAGAAATATTAAAACAAAGTATCCTCTCAACAAAAACAATCACAAGCCTCCATTACTACTCTCTTTATGATGCCTTTTAATTGACCAATAGACACAAATTTATCTAGTTTTAAATCTTTTTGCAAATTATTCCAAGGCTAGGGAGTGTGGTAGGAAAATGCAGTTTTCCCCAGTTCTGTAAAAACTTGAGGTACTTTAAAAAGCAAACACTTGGAAGAGCGTAGCTGGTAACTGCCAGAACTATGACAAAGAAGGGTACAGAGATGCTAGGTAAGCTGGAAGTTTACCTAACATTGCTTTATAGATAAAAATAAAGTAAACAGACAAGTATAAAGAAAGAGTAATGCATTATAAAGTTTTAAGCACTGCTAGGTTGGGACGTACCAGGCATGTAGACCATCCTGCAGTTGCAGTTCTCTATGATGTAGCGCGTTTCACACTCGATACGGCAGGCAGACACGCTGTACACCTGAAAGAGGCCTGTATCCAGGGCTCTGGACACACACTCACCCCACGGAGGAGGAAGGTACGTCAACTGAAGGAGGAGAAAGGATTATAATTCATTAGACAGATTGATTAGCATATGATGGACATGTAACAGCATAAAGGTTTTTGTACAATTTTTTACACAAGTAATTTTGGGGGTACATTCTATCCCCCTATACACTATCCCTACCCCTAAACCTACCCATTACAGAAAACATTCAGCATTTTTACCTTTTTAATTAGTGCCATCAGAGTTTTGTTTCAGCAAGTAAAATAGATATTCTGTACAGTCCAGTTATGCCTGTTTTGATTCTGCTTTCCGTACAATCGGTCACAGAAACTGCCACATAATGCATTTTCATGAATTTGCTCTATTATTGTGGTACATCTTAAAAACCAAATGAACTATTAAGTTAAAGTTTATTTCCAAAGCAATGACTTAAGTTGATCTAAACTGAAAACAGATAAAAATAAAAAATAAAAGGTCAACCAATTTAAAAGATAAAAAGACATGATTTCATTTCAAAATGAATAAGCTACAGAGCTACAAAGTAAAGATAAGATTTAAGGGAAGATTTAACAATGACAACTGTGGTCTGTTGCTTTTCATTTGACATCAAATCCATCAGACAGTCTCTTCCTGTTTAAGTAGAAAGTTCTTAGTAACCCCCTATTATCGGACACTTTGCTTGCTGAATAAATTAATAAATGTTGCATCCTCTGTATCCATGCCTGTCAGTATGAAATCCAAAACCATTGTTGTTTCAGCCAGAAAAACTCTTTAAAAAGTACTACTCACACATTTAAATATGCACATCACAGTCATCGGAAAAGGGATTCCAATTTGGCATACATAGTGCATAGTTTCCCTGCCTTCTGTTCTGTGCAAGAGTGATAAACAATTGGAATTATACAAATTGATCAAAAGATACTAATAATTAAAAGGTTGCTTTAAAGTGTCTTTGTCTAAGGAAATCACACAAACACAACAAGCGTGTTTTTGCCAGGTGCAGCAACAGGCATCCTGCTGGCATGAGTCCATTGGTTGGAAGGAATGTTTACTGTGTTACAACTTCTAACGCACTCAGACTCCACAATCCTTCATGAGCAAACACCTTGAACTGGCTCTCATCTCAGTGAACATGGCAGCAGACGGATGGGGAAGACGACAGGGAGGGAAGGGCATGAATGTCAAGGGAGAGAGAAATATGGAGCGGGATTAAGGATTCAAGAGGGAATGACAAAAGAGATAGTAAACAACAAGAGAAAGAGACACGGCACAGGAAATGTCAAGTGGAGAGGAGGAGGATCCCATCTGCCCCAAAACAATAGGTTGCCCACATTTACACTTCTCCTAGCATACATTACCCACGCTTCCATGCAGGTCAGCTTCATTTAGTCTCAACGGGAGACATCATGGGTAATGCAGTCTTAAGACTGAAAGAGCCAAATGTGAATAACGAGCTGACTTGGAAAGGATAAGAAGGGACATAATCTCTTTCCAACTGCGTCTGGAAACCACTGAGCATCAGGCACAGATTGAGGAACCGATTTCACGCGGCTACTGATGGGAAAAAAAGATATCTGACAGGCAAATGAAATTTGTCAGTGGAGATAAAATCATAGCTGTTTTGGCACTTTAAAAGGCCTGTCGTCTTACCTCTGCTCCAGGAATCAAAAATAAACCCAGCATCCAGATCTGACACTAGTCTTCCGCAACAAACGATATTTTTAAAACAAACTCAACGACAGTTTCTTTAGTAAACAGCCTTATAATAACTTCATTTGTATTTCTCCAGCTTGCTTTCAGACATACTGCAGCCAATAGACTCTCCTTGAACTGTATGAAACATGGCCTTAATTAAGTCATGCTCAAAAACACACTGCATCTGTATATTACTAGCTGTGTTGATGCAAGATTACATCAGTAATTCCAATATCAAAGGATAACTAAAATGAGAATAAATATTCAAAGATATTACATGGATGAGAGCAATGAGCACGTATGACCCTGGACTACAAAACCAGTCATAAGGGTACATTTTTTAAAATTGAGATTTATACATCTGAATAGCTGAATAAATAAACTTTCCACTGATGTATGGATAGGATAGGATAGGATAGGATTTGTTAGGATAGGACAATATTTGGCCGAGATACAACTATTTGAACATCTGGAATCTGAGAGTGCAAAAAAAAATCTAAATATTGAGAAAATATTTAAATTCTTAGAAAATAATGCACACCAGAGGTGTAAGAATTCAACGGCCCGTCGTCCATTATTCCTTATATATCCACTCACAATTTTTTTTTTGATATATTCACAGTAGGAAATTTACAAAATATCTCCATGGAACATGATCTTTACCTAATATCCTAATGATTTTTGGCATAAAAGAAAAATCGATAATTTTGACCCATACAATGTATTGTTGGCTATTGCTACAAATAAACCTATGGTTTTGTGGTCCAGGGTCACATATGATTTAGAGGTAGATATATAATTTGCTGTATAATTCTCATATCACTGAACATAAGCAATGAACACTGTCAATATGTTGTGTCAGAAATACATGTCAAGACCCCTTCATTCTGTTTTATTCGGATTAAAATTCTGTAATACTTTTTTATGAATTAAAACTAACAGCATTCATTTTTAATACATTTTTTTTTAAACTTTTTTAAAACGTATTTTTACATCTTAACTTAAATTGTTAAATTGATAGCTTTAATTATTACACATCGGTTTTTACAATTAGTTGTATAGCAAGGTTGTATAAGCTATTATTTTATAATTCAATCAGTCAACTGAGTTGTAGAAAATTCTGATGTTCCATTTCCATTAATTATTTATTAATGATTAACACAATGAGAGTGTAAATCAGGGTTCTGCCATTCATACTGACCTTCCCTTCCAGCATCAGTGTGTGTGTGTGTGTGTGTGTGTCTGTAGCTCATAATTGCTCTATCTGTGATCACACTCAACTCACACTAAGGGTAGAGACTTTACCTTCCACATTTCTGCCACTAATGCATAAGCTTATGTGTCCCAAATCAGTTTCTGAAAAACAGTTACACTGCCATTTAGAAGGATGGGTAAAAGGTAAGATTATTATTATTATCATTTTAATAAATAATTACTTCTATTCAGCAATTACGCATTAAATCGGTCAAAAGTGACAGTAAAGATATTTATAATGTTACAAAATTTCAAATAAATGCTGTTAAACTTCCAAGTTATCAAATAATCCTGAAAATACATGTATCATGATTTCCACAAACATATTAAGCACAAAGTTTCTTGATCAGCAAATCAGCATATTAGAAAGATAAATGCTGGAAATTCACAATATTATTGTTTTACTGTATTTTTAAACAAATAAATGCATCCTCTTGACCCTAAACTTTTGTAAAGTAAACTAAAATGCACTATTACTGGCAACTAACAAGGACAGTACAGTTCACATTTATACTATATCACAGAGTGCTTCGGTTAGTAACAAGCCTCTTTCTGGTACACACTCGGCAGTTTCTTCTAAATTAAGGATGATTGTGTTTTTATGCTAAAATAAAAGAATGTAGGAAAGAAAAAATGGATGTATATATGCTCAAAGATCAGGCAGTTTCAGCCATTCTGTTATAGAGAACAGATAAAGCTTCTTCTTACTCTTTTTATCTTAATAACAAAAAGAGTAATTGGGTTTTGTTGAGATACACGAATATGAAGGATGGCAGTCCAGTGAAATACTAACCATATCACATTCTTGACAATACTTTTGATTTAATCATAATAACAAACCATTCTAAAAACAACTGGTTTAAACTTCATTCCTTACGTTAACACAGACTGAACTGATAAAACCTGAAAACAATGTTTATTTTCTATAGCATATTTATCATAATGACTTAGAGGCCATGGTTTAAATATAAATGCCGGGAATGACAGTTTGTTTCTTTAAAACTGGTTTGAAGACCTAATTTAGTGTATTTACTGGCAGAGTGTTTGGGGTGGGGGTGTGGGGGGTTACTCTGCCAGAGGGATCACTAGAGACGCTCACAAATGGAGGAGCGAGGGTTGAGACAGACAGAAGGGAGTGGAAAAATATCCCACTGCTGGATGTTTTTAAGTTTTTTTGCAGGTCCTATAAGCCTAAAGTAAAGTTAATTAACCGGTTCTAAATTTACATAGCTCCCAGTTGAGACGAAGCAACAAGAGAGGAATGAAAAGGCATTTCTGAGAGGAAAATGTTATTCAGACTCAATCTGTGAACTTAAGACTCTTCAATCAAATGAAAAGCCTTTGCAACCCACCCCACTAAATGCATTCATATTGCATGACTTTAGAAATTGACCACATTCACCTTGTTTGTTCTCTTTCTCCTTCTCTCTGGGTCTTTTGTAATGGGTTTCTTGCAACACTGCGTCAGCGAGTCATTACGGCCCCTGGCTAGGACACCAGGGTTAATGATCATTAGCTGGAGATACACCCTCCTGGTCAGAGGATATTTAAAAACAAATCCAGAACATTTTCTCAAAATCTACAGTGAAAAGTTCTGTTCCTGAATTTATTTTGGTTTAAATATTAATCCCATATTAGATCTGTTAATCTGTAAATTTGCATAATTAATGCTTCCTATCTGTACGCTCTTGACAAGAATGATCAAAACATTAAACAACACTATGGACCCAAATGACCGTTTGGTAATGAAAAGTCAAGAAATGTAATGTTCAGGCAAATGATGTTTGAATCAAAGGATATTTTTAGTTTATGATCCATTTTTACAGTGAATATGAAGGGCTAGGCAGAGAGAGAAAAAGAGACATATTTCATGAACATGTGAGGACAGGCTGTGCTCTTAGTGCATTCTGGGAGTGATTGAGATGCAATTCCCAAAATATCAATCAATCTGTTATCATCACAAGAAATAATATACTTCCTGAATTCAATCAATGCTCCCCAATTTAAGATATGTGTTTTACTCTTGATAAGAAGCTAAATGTGCAAGGTTAGGGTTAGGTTTTTTTTTTTTTTTTTTAAAGAAATTAATAATAAATCAATCAAAATGTTGAACTTTCTATTCATCAAAGAACCCAGAAAAACCCAGCACAACTGTTTTTAACACATCAATGCCTGCTTTCACATCATTGCGTCTTCACTGACACCCAGATAAGACTTTTTTCTTAATGAAGTGCCTGATTGCATTAGTGCAGGATTATTTGTTTGTTCAGTACATCAGCATGAATTGTTTATGAACCAGTAACAATAAGTCAGGAATAATGTTGTTTTACATGAAATGGACACGAAAAATGTATTTGACTTCACAGAGATTGTGGAGTAAAACAAGAAACATGAAATTAGTAGTGTATTTTTTTTTCATGGACAACGTTGAACAGTTTTAGTTTTATTTTTTTATTTTTTATTCTTTTTTTTTTTAATTCATGCTCAATTAGTCTTGCAGAAAGCTCTGTAATAATTATACATTGTACTGCAGCATATGCTACCTGGACTTATATATAAACATCTGGATAAAGATTTTTACTTTTTTTTTTTTTTGCATTATTTCAGTCGAGCATTTGGACATGTTTTGTTGATCCTGAAACAACATTCCTGTCTGAATATTTTATCCCTACCCCTAAACCTAACCCTACCCATAAGTTATTGCATATTTTGTGACACTAGACTTTCAGTGAATGAGAGCTTTTTGGGTGTTTTGGATGTTTACATATTTTTAAATCACTTGCACACACAGCCATTCTCCACCTGGAGTTCTTGAAACAATTCTACATGTGTTATGGAGGGCTGCTGATACTTTTCAGGCAAAGATGTCAACAAGTCAAATAGCAAAAAAATCAGTCTAAGGCAAGACACCACAGGTGACTAGGATAAAAATTTCAGCTTATAGATATCGACCTACCAAGAATGTGATTTCACTAAGTAACAAAATTTAATGAACCAATCAGATTTGATAGACAAGCTTACAGTTGATGTGAAGTTTAGGCTTACAACCAGGGTTTGGTGTTTCTACATCAGTGTTATTCACCTATCATTTCCTTCTGATTTTAGGGATAACTTATGGGTAGGGTTAGGTTTAGGCGTAGGGATAAAATATTCAGACAGGAATGTCTATACTAAATATGTTGATTCAGGAACATGTCTTACTTGGCAAAATCACTGTGACCCACCATATTAACCCAGTTGATTAATCAAAGTGCATTAAGGCAGTTGTTCTGCATTACAAGTTTTCTGAAATGTTAAGTTTAGTTATGCAAATGAGGCACTATCTAATTATATATGAATACTTCAGATGCAAAAACCTCGCAGTCTGTCTGACATTTTTCTATTAAATGAGTATTGTTATCAGGCTCCTATGTTTATGTTCAGCATTTCACTTTAATGGCAATGAAAAGGTTATTAGTCAGTTATTGAAGCGCTTTATTTTAAAAAATGTCACTGTTAAGAATAAAATTAAAAACACAAAAATGCTCATTTAAAAGAAAAATGTCAGACAGACTTAGAGGTTTATGCATCTGAAGTCTTCATATGCATACATTTCCAGAACAGAAATTTAAAGATTGTATAAAGCCAGGTTCATGAATTCTTGTTTCATTTTGTTGACATATTGGAGTTGATGGTATCTCTTTTTACCACTCCACAGCTAAAAACAAAAATTGTCATGTTTTTATAAAATGTCATAAATCAGACAAATGATAAATAAACTGCTCAGATGGGAATAAAATGGAAAAGTTTGGTGTATTTAAGTGCTTCTGAAATGGAGATTTCTGGCTCCTCGTTTTAAGAAAACAAGGTTTCTTTCCACTAGTCTGAAAGAACACATTAACACACACACACACACACATATATATATATATAAACAGTTGTTTTGCCCATAGTGTATTGCCTTAATGAATAATATAGGAAACTATTATACCAAATTATATTTCACAATTAAATTGTTTTGCTGAATGATACGAAATGATCTAAAACATGCTGTAGGACCATACAAATAAGGCCTGTCAAAAATGAGAGAGAGAGAGAGCAGATAGCACAAGGTAAGAGAGCAGGAGGCCCTGACAGATAAAAGCAGCCCAGAGGAGAGATGTTGATACCCTCCCTAACCTGGACACTACAGCAGATAAGTGAACACCACCCTTACACTCTCAGATAACAGCAGGGAGGGCGAAAGCTGCAAAATCTCAGACAGCAACACCAGCTGCATATGTATCATCCACAACAGCTTTATGCACATATCACCGGGTTGCCATAACCAGACAGGTGCAATTGGGGAAGAAAAAAGAAAAAAAAAAAAAAAAGAAGAAGATGAACAAGGTTGTTTATTATCATTATTAAAGTGGATTTGTTTATCTCAATATACTATTGTGCTGCTATGACTAAGCTATCAATAGCTGAATAAAAAGCACAACACCAAATGCTTGCCAAACACTTACAATGTTCATAAACGTAATTACACACCACAACTATAGAGGACTGAGGTTACTAGTACACTGTCATTAGCCTGTATTTCAGTTTAACAGCCACCTAAACATAACAATTACCATAATTAAACAAAACCAGTAATCATCCATAAGCACAATCAGCAACAAAAAAGTGCAACATAAACTTGTAGTAAACTGAAATACGCTAGTGGTGTGGGATCATGTTCTGTGACTTTCATTGTTTAAAAAGAATCATTATTACTCAACCAGCTGGGCCATTCATACTATGTGGTACATTTTCTTGTGCCCACTGTGTATATTTTTAATAATACTGGATAAATATTAAAGGTGCATTTAGTAGTGTTTTAGCTAGCATTAGCATTGCTGTTCTTTGTGTACTTTAAGTACCGACACCACAATGGCGTTTGACGCAGTGCTGCCATCTATTGACGTGGATCAACATGATCGTCTCTGAGGTTAATGTAGGCTATATTTCACTGATATCAGAGGGCAGTTTATGCAATTAACTTCCTTACCTGTGATTAAAAAAAAAGAAAAGTAAAATGTACTCTAGTCATCTAAGTTTTGTGTATACAGAGGCTGCAGCCAATGAGCATGAGGAATAATGTCAGGTCAGGAGTTGAAGGAGTTGACCCTTATACTGTCTACATAATTAAAACACTTTTTATAGAAAACTATTATAAGTACAGTCTTCATTGCAAGTGAATGTACACCATTCAGATGACTCTTCACAAAACAACAACGTATTTCTTAATGTGTAAAACTTTTTTTTTTTTTTCTAAACTTCTAAATGCACCTTTAAACCAACAATTATTAAAGATGAAATGCTAGGCTTGCTTTCCACTCACTGTGGTGAGACTCAGTGAAAGTGATTTCAAACAAATAGTAGTCAAACTGCCAGCAAGGTCACAGAGATATTAAGGCTTCACAGCATCGGCACAACAAAGAAAAAAAAAAAAAAAGAAAAAAAAAACTGGAGAGCAAAAAACCAATAGAATAACTAAAAAGAAGTGGAGTAGATGTCATATAGTGAGTAGTCAATATCTAAGGGTTTCAAAAAATCATTGTTATGCACAGACTTTCACCTAACACACACAAACACACACACACACACAAACCATGTAATGATCTCTTAAGGTCGAGCACCCTGAGGAGGTTGATGAAATACAAACATTGCTAATGAAACAGACTACAAACATGGAGCAATAAGAAGCATGAACACATTGATGTGGATAAAATGGTCCCATTTATTAACCTAGGTGTTCTCATTTTGGCTTGGTGAGTCAGTGGTCCTTTGCTGTTGTGTGTGATGCATCAGGAAGCATTAGCATTTACACTACCAATGAGATGTGGTGGCATCCGTTTCTTTTGAATGTGGTTTGAATACCATTTTTAGCACTGAGCACTTGTGATTGTATAATCCTAGATAGATGTTAATCCCAGGTGTAAATGAGACCTGAGAGATTAAAATATTTACATTTGTGAGGACAAATATATAGTGGTGGCAATGAGAGATGAAATCAGGCAAGTTGGAGGTGATGTTAAAGCTCACTTACTCTCTGCTCCTGGGTAGCCACGAAGGTCTGAAAGCCTGGGGCGACTCCGAAGCCCAGCTCATGTATAAAGGGTGGCTCTGCTTGACTGTGGATCTGCACTCTCACTCCTGCCTCAAATGCTGTCTCTTCTAACAGAGAGAAATAGAAATTAAAAGATTAGTTGTGCTTCAACAGAATACAATAGAGCAAAAGTAGTGTTGAATAAAGATATCTGCATCTTTAATGCTTCAAAAAGACACTTAGACCACCTAAGCTGATTCAGCTGGTGACCAGATTTATTTTATTTTCACCATATTCACATCAAATTTGGTGCATACAAATTTGTTTCTACCCTTGTTGTAATGCTGATGAAAACAGATTATTCTAAATGAGCTACTGCATGCTGCTTACTATTAGTAATTTGCATAATACACATGCAAACATGTCTATATCAGAGTTTTACACACATCGTCACTTTATTCACCAGTTATCACTGTAAAGCTGCTTTGACACAATCTGTATTGTAAAAAGCACTATATAAATAAAGGTGACTTGACTACAGACATTCATTACTCTCTCTAAAGATGGGGCCTCATCTTACCATACATTTAGCAAGAACTTTGAGTAAAAACAAGTGGGCCATTCTTAAATTTATTTGAAACAAAATACAACATTTATTTAGGCCTGAGCCAATCTTTTATTCACAATAGAACATAGATAACATAACAAATGTTTAAACAGATACATTTTACACTTTTATCCACTAAATGAGCTGATTTCAAATTTGATGCCTGCTACAGGTCTCAAAAAAGTTGGGATGGGGGCATGGTTACCATTGTGTAGCATCTGTTCTTCTTTTCAAAACAGTTTGAAGATGTCTGGGAATAGAAATTATGGGTTTCTGGAGTTGGAATTTGGTCCCATTCTTGCCTGATATAGGTTTCCAGCTGCTGAAGAGTTTGTGGTTGTCTTTTTCATTTAATGTTGCTCTAAAACCTTTATATACCTTTCAGCATTCATAGTGTCTTCCAAAACATGCAAGCTGCCCATACCGTATGCACTTATGCACCCCATACCATCAGAGATGCTGGCTTTTGAACTGAATGCTGATAACACGCTGGAAAGTCTCCCCTCTCTTTAGCCCGGAGGACACGGTGTCCGTGATTTCCAACAAGAATGTCAAATTCGGACTCGTCTGACCATAGAGCACTTTTCCACTTTGAAACAGTTAATTTTAAATGAACCTTGTCCCACAGGACACGACAGCGCTTCTGGACCATGTTCACATAAGGCTTCCTTTTTGCATGATAGAGCTTTAGTTGGCATCTGCAGATGGCATGGCGGATTGTGTTTACCGACAGTGGTTTCTGGAAGTATTCCTGGACCCATTTAGTAATGTCATTGACTCACTGCTGATGAGTGATGCAGTGTCATCTGAGGGCCCGAAGACCACGGGCATCCAATTAAGGTCTTCTTCCTTGTCCCTTACGCACAGAGATTTCTCCAGTTTCTCTGAATCTTTTGATGTTATGCACTGTAGATGATGAGATTTGCAAAGCCTTTGCAATTTGATGTTGAGGAACATTGTTTTTAAAGTGTTCCACAATCTTTTTATGCACTCTTTCACAGACTTTGCCTCTCTAAGAAAAAAAAAAAAAAAAAAAAAAAAAAAAAAAATATATATATATATATATATACATATACATACATATATATATATATATATATATATTCATTTCCCCATTCATTTCAATGCAAACATCCTGAGAGGGACTTGTAAATTTGTTTGTAGAGCAAATGCAAGTGTCAGCCACAACATCAAGTCTCATGCCATTTAGATGAAAGGAAAGGTTTTTTTTAATTCCAGCAAATGTCATTTGGGGTCCTCTGTTTTTTTTTTTTCTTTCGAATGCATTGCCACAACTCACAGGACACTCACACATTTAATATCTGTCATTTTGTTTGATTAGCCGTGCCTCGCTAGCCTGTAATATCGGTTGCGAGAGATGTGTTCATTTTTCCCCCGCCCACCTCATCCGTTCTCAAAGACCTGGTGAGGAGAGAGGCCTCATTCAGTCATCAGGACCCCCACAGGCTCGCAGGCATCTTAACTGCCATCTATAACAGGAGAGCACAGCCACAAAGACCCCCAACCTTCCACTCACACTCCAGAGGCCAAGGCACTGATGGAAACACACCATGACAGCAGCTGCAAGCAGCCACACACACAATGGGACCAGTCAATACTTTCAGCAGTGTGTGTGTGTTTATGTGTCCCACATCAAACATACCAAAGTGTAGCTTGTCAAATATGAAAGAAAGAACTAAAATACTCAGACAACGTTTCCTGCACTGCTTCAGTGGTGGCGCTGCTATTGCATCTACTGCGCCTACTGCGCTATGACATAAGAAATTATTTTTAGCTGAGTTGCGTTCTTGCGTCCTTAAATGTGATGAAAGAAAGACCCCTCCATCACAGAAAGGAAGAATGTTATGAAATACTACAAAACCAATAAACTGACAACACTTGTGTTGTCCTCACTAGTTGAATAGCTTTGCATTGAATGCAAGACAAATACAGTGTAGTCTAAATTGATTGTAAGTCATTTCTTTAGCATTTCTGGCTTTGGAAGACTTAGAATAAACAGAATTATATGGTGTTAAATTTGTTCTATTTGGCAGCCATGATTGTCATGGCTGAATTGTTAGTGAATTGTCAGTTTCATGAAAAGAGCTGTATGAAAATTCTTCAAAATGCCTCCTTTTGTTAAAGGTTTGGTCATATTAGTGAAATTTCACAGACAAAAAAGTTCCATAGTCTATTGTGTAGCGATTCTTGAGGCACAGTTCACACAGAAGTCACTTTCAAATCAAGCAGCTTTCTGTTGGTCAATGTGACGAATGCAAGTCACCAACTGCATGGGGAGATCTTTTGCCCTCATACGAAATTCATTATTGTGTATTTCTATTGAAATGACTGGATTTCTCTCACTGAACAATAATAAATGATCACATCTTAAGGGTCTGGAACAACATGATTATTAATGAATAATGAAATCATTTTATTTTGTTTAACTTGTTTTGAAATGCACATTGTGTTTGTGATGATTTTTGTGTTTCCTCCCAAGTACTAAAACAATCATTAACAGGCTCATTAAGGAACCAAAACCTTTAAGCAGAATCTGATTCAGAACCAGAGTCATTAATTTCTCATCCCGATTAACCAATGACATCAGATTCAGGTCTTTGTGATGCTATAGGGAAGAAAACTATTCATTATAGACCGTATTCAGTTTTTCACCATTTCTCACGTCATCAGCACTATCAGTATCTCAGTAATGAGGTGTATGTGTGTGGGATGTAAGAAAGAATGTGTCATGTGTCTCTGCAGGTTAATGATGAGATGTGAATGTTTGCTGTTAGGTTGGTGAGGTTGGTGAATAATTTCTTATTTGTATGTTGAAAGTATTGTGATGCTAATTCATTGTTTGCTCCAGATAATAATCTGTCACTCCAAATTAAAGCATATGAGTATAGAGAAACAGAATAGAGAAACACAAACAGGAAAAAGTACAGGAATTGTTGGCTCAGTAACTGGCTGCTGTTGTAGACGGAGTGAAAAATGGCAGTCTAGATGTGAAACTCTAAAATGTACTGGTTGCATTTAATGCAAGCTGCGAACAAATGCATAGTGTCGTGTAATTATTATAGCATAAAAATGGCATTTTAATTGGAGAGCTGGTGTGAGGCTGATTCATACTGTACAAACACTACCATTTAAAAGTTTGGGGTCGGTAAGATTTTTAATGTTTTTGAAAAAAGTATCTTATGCTCACCAAGGCTGCATTTGAACAAACTGTCCAAACTCTTGCACAGAAGGTTCTTTATATTGGAAAAGGGATCTTTTAGATCATGTTCTTAATACTAAGATTTTTTCTTTCTTTTATGAACTGTTCACAGAAAGTGTTTTGGGGGGGAACCAAAAATGTGGCATCAATGTGAAAACTCCCTTTTTGGAATCTTTATTTTTAAGAGTGTAGTTTAGCTTTGATCTGTGCTTTGGATTTTTTTTACTGTCTTAGAAAGGGATGCTGAGGGCAAATAGACAGTATAAGTCTTGTTATATAACTTGACATAGTGCAAAGTCCTGGGATTTGTAAATCAGAGGTCACCAATTATTGGACTTTAGAAGCACTCTGTTCCCTATCTCTTATCCGCAGCCCCGCTCTTCAGTGAAGTCACAAAATAAAATACAACCAAATCTGTCCCGTTAATGATATACATATCCTGACAGACAGTTGCTATTTTCTTTTGGTTATAAAGAAGTAAACATTTAAACTACAAAACAAAAAAAACAAAAAAAAAAAAGAGAGAGAGTGAGAGCTGGAAAGTCGGCTGACTTCCCCAAAACCGAAACAACTTATGCAATGGCTGCTCCCTTTAATTTATGAATACCATATAATTACTCATAAATACTTCTGAAATGCATATTGCTATTGGTTATTTTATTTCATAGACATAAAGTATTACAGAGACGAGATCCCTTGTAATTTTGAAATAATATAATATTATTTTTAGGAGCATGTGCTTAACAGTCCAATTGTCACATAAACAGTCATATCTGTTCGTACAGTTCGTTACATTGTATAACGTTTTGTGTCATATGTTGATGAGCATAGGAAATATAAGTCCTTTATTTAAATAAATGGCAAGAAACATTCGAAACAGCATGAACAGAATGAACTGAAGGAAATTAGGAACTTGAAGGGGACCAATTATGCAAAATTCACTTTTATAAGGTATTTGAACACAGATGTGTGTCCACAGTGTGTGTGTAAACAACCAGCCTATAATGCTAAAAATCCACCCACTCTTTTCTTTCCCTTTACGTTCACAGACATAACTGACTGTGTTTTTGATATAACCTTGTGTGTATCTGACAGTTTACGTGCAATAAGACATGTAAGAGAAATTTGTTTAATACTCACACAACAGGCCGTCTGCCAGTTTTCTGTGCGTGTGCTTCGGATGTGTGCACTCAGAAAAGCATATATCAGAAGTTTAAACTGTTATAGCTTAAAAACGCATGCAAATGATTAACTTTGATGAACTGCAATGTCACGTGAGTGTGGCCAAGATAGACATGATAATCAAAACCAAACAGATGTTTTGTTAGTTTTAGGCAGAGAGGCAGGGGCTGTACAGGCCCACCCTCTTCTGGAAAGTGGGGTGGGGAGCAGCAGCTCATTTGCATTTAAAGATGCATGCCCGAAAACAGCATGTTTTTCCTTCCACTCAAAAATTGATATTTACAACAGGGATAATTAATGATCTGTGGGGTATTTTAAGCTGAAGCTTCACAGACACATTCTGGGGGGAAGTGAGAGAGAGAGAGAGAGAGAGAGAGAGAAGGAGAGTCAACAACACCTATTTCTCATCTTCATCCTGAAATTGAGTGATCTGTGACACATTGGCCTTATGTTTTTCATAGACTCTTTTTCCTTTTCTAACAAGACACATAAAAGTATTATCATTTTGTTCCCTGCTGCTATATTGCAGTAATCAATATATTTGCACATGACCAAAAAATTGTTGGTTAAAAATGACTATTGACTCCAATTTGGGCTCCTCGGATCAATAATTAAACAAGCTGGTTTTATTAAAGTTTCGAAACGGAAACAAATCAATCAAATATTTGCCATGTGAAATGTAATATCTTTACAGATTGAGGCTGTTGATTCCAGACTTAGTGATCACCCGCCAAAACCTGCCGGCGCTTCCACAGCTACAAAGTGGAAAAACAACACATGCTGAGCAGAATGCATAAATATTCGGCTTTGATCAGGAACCAAGATGAGAGTGCAGGCATGAAGGACAGAAAGAGAGTGTGAAGAGAGATTTAGTGGTCTCCTCCTAAACTCTGTTCACAAGACCAACTATATATTACATACTGTAGTGTACACACACACACACACACACACACACACACGTACTGAATTTAGTTGTAATAGTTGTACAACAGATGAATTTTGGTAACACTTAACTTAAAGCCTTTGTATGAGATTTGACTTAAAGTCTATGTCTATGGCATTATAAAGGTATTCATAATGTACATTATAATGCATTATATCTTTTCATAAATAATGTAATGTAACCAAAGTTAAAATGCTTTATAATATTTGCAGATTCCTTGTTACATCTGCAATTGGTTGTTTGTCATGTCACATTCTAAAGGTGTAACATAAGTGTTACAATTATTATAACTGTGGTTACAATTATTCATGAGACCATACAATGCATTATAAGGTATATTAGAAGGCATAATTAATGCATTAAGAATACTTTTATAATGCATTATATATAAAGGTTTTAAGTAATGTGTTTCCAGAATATTCATTACCATTTACATCAAAACATAACTGATTGCATCATTAATTACTACTTATGCATATTTATTCCTTGATGTATGCATATTTATTCCTTGATATATAGAAAACATGTTGTCTCAACTTTCTCTGAACTAAGCTCAATTAAGTCAAATTAACCATCAAAGCAGAATTTTCCACGAATGTTTCTATGGACCACCACAAAATGTTTACTACATAGTTTTCAGATGACTTCATATTATGTGTTGACAATCAAACTTTTAACATATTGAATATGTAATTGATTGAGTAAATTAGACTATTCTGGGACATTAAGTGCTCTCCAAGCATCCGATGGCTCAGTGAGGCCTCCATTGACAGCAAGATAATTAACACTTTCAGATGCCCAGAAAGCTACTAAAGACATATTTAAATCAGTTCACGTGACTACAGTGGTTCAAAAAGTGACAGTTGTTATAAAGTGACGAGAATACTTTTTGTGCGCCAAAAAAACAACGATTTTATTCCACAATATCTAGTGATGGGTGATTTCAAAACACTGCTTCATGAAGCTTCGAAGCTTTACGAAACTTTTGTTTCGAATCAGTGGTTTGGAGTGTGTATCAAACTGCCAAAGTCATGTGATTTCACTAAACGAGGCTTTGTTACGTCACAAGTGTTGCGAAATTTCAATGGTTCACCACTGGGGGGCATGACTTTGGCAGTTTGATACACGCTCCGAACCACTGATTCGAAACAAAAGATTCGTAAAGCTTCAAAGCTTCATGAAGCAGTGTTTTGAAGTCGTTATTTTGTTTTTTTGGCACAAAAACTATTCTCGACACTGTACTCACATGAACTGTTTTAAATATGTCTTTCTGGTCATTGCTGGCACTGAGCCATCGGATTTTATAAAAAATATTTTAATTTGTGTTCTGAAGATGAACGAAGGTCTTACGGATTTGGAACGGCATGATGGTGAGTAATTAATGACATTATTTTCATTTTTGGGTGAACTAACCCTTTAAGTATAATGAAATATATATATATGTAATACCAAATTCTTACAGGTGGCATTTTAAGCATTGCTTATTATTATCATCTCATGCTTCTGGAAATATCCCATGTTTTGAGTATGATGACATGTTTATGGGAAAAATCATACAGAGAGAAATTAAATTTATTATTATTATTATTATTATATTAAAACCTACAATTACAGCAGATATAGGAATTTCTTTGAATTTCACTTTAACTTTACTAATTAAATTCACATTTGAATTATAATGACATTTGCATTCACAAATCACTTTTAAACAGTGCACAAACCTGACACACACAAACAAACCCAAACCCTGGCTATAAAAGATTCAGGGGTGATGACAGAGGGTGATGCAGAGCATAAAAAAGATAGAAACATGGAGACAAACATGAAAAGCTCTTTTGATAAAGCTGGAACATTTCAAGGCACTGTGCTCTTTGAATCAAAAGCATCACCTCAGAAAAACAAGAGCATTCAGATGTGCAGGTAATTAAACCATTTATACCATGGTCTACAGTATCTGAATAAAGTATGCATATATGATAATTCACACATGCAAGGTCTATTCATTGAAATAAATGTAATCTTACAGTGCTCCTTTTTTACTTCAGAATTGTAGATTTAACAACCCTAAAATAACTAATGAAAGTTAACAAACTTACAGTGACTAATTTTTATCCATCCAGTCAAATTCCGCAAACATCAATGACAGCTTTAACTTCTGGCTAATCTATGGCTAAGCATGTATTAAATGCTTCACGTTGGGTAATTCTTTGCCTCCACATCGTGCATTATAACCGTTTACTGTACACCCACCTAGTCATGGACTATCCTTTACACATATTAAGAGAGATAAAGACAACATGTTCATCTTCCATGAAAGAATAAGTACTTCAGAATCCAAGATTACTACAAGGAGAGATAATTAAAGTAATTTTATTCAGTATGAAGGCTCTAATTTAGAAGCATGACACAAACATGAAGAGGGAGGAGAAGTGAAATGAGAGAGGGGAATGCAACATGTACTGAAACAAAAAAGCAAAGTAGCAATCTTTTGACTGGATTTATGGTACTGCTGAGTTTCACCACTGCATCCAAAAAACAATATACACATAAATATTCCCGTTCAAGCACACCGAATCTTGCTCTACATAATATACTGTTTATCTCCCCATTTCTTCTTTCAAAGTGAATATGTTCTTCATCACTCTGCATTCATCAGAGTTGGAAACCGGCAGACAGAATGACGGATTGGCCGCACATTTATTCAGTGAGGCTCAGGGATATCTCTCCATGTCTTAAATTTGAAAAAGATGATGGCAAGTTTATCACTGGCTCTATCTCTGCTTCAGACGTGTCATCTTCCTTGTGCATCGTGCCAACATTTTTCAGCGCGACGTAGCACATTTATAATATTACATATGCAAGCGCACACTTCCTCTTCATCTCTTCCATTTTCAATTTCTCCATCTCTTTCCCCATGGCCCTCCAAAAACTTTGTTAGATAAAGACTTTCTGATCATGAAAATGAAGAAAGTAAACAATACAGCTGGTGATCTTCTGACTTTCCTTCTATCCCTCCCTTCTAATGGAAAAAGGAGGAATCCCAGCTACTCAAATATCTTTTTATGCTGTGGTTCTCCTTTGAAACTAGAAAAAAAAAATGTTTTTGTTAAAAACGGCTGTGAAAAACATAAACTGCATTTTTGTGTTTCTTCTTTATGTCCAAAAAACATCTTATCTTATAACTAAAAAACAATGAAACTAATGAAATTTTATTTAGTTGAATAATGAAAAGTTAAACTTTCCATTACATAAATAACTTTTTGTCAGTAAGCCTATACTGTTTTGTTATTTTCTGTACAAAGAACATTTTGATTATAGACAAGGACTTTTATCCAAATTTCCTAAAGTAAATGAATGAATAATAAATGAAAACTGATTTGCCGGAGCAATATCAAAGGATAAGTTTATCCAAAAATAAACATGCATTTACTGGATATGGAACACAACAGGAGATGGATGTGGGATGAGAGGAAAGTAGCTCTCAAGTTCCAAAAAGCACATAAAAGAACCATAAAAGTGGTCCAAATGAGGAATATTCAGAGTCTTCTGAAACCATATGATAGCTTTGTGTGAGGAACTGACTAAAACATTATACACTCAACATCTTCATGCAATTCAAATCTGGTGCTCTAATGATAAGCATGAGAATAAGGCCGTGTGTCCACCAAAGCATTTTTTCCGAGGCTAGCGTATTTTTCCAATTGTTTTCATTGGAAGTGCCGCATTTTTAAAATGCCAGGAGCGTAACGAGGCGCTGAGCATCTATTTTATACTGAAGCGCTGAGCACTCTGCATTTTTTACCAGTCACCAAGAGTTGAAGAACGTTCAACTTTGGGTAAAACGCAGCACGGTCATTTTTTACCCAGCCGTCCAATCACAGAGGAGAAAGGGCGGGACAAATACAGCACCGACCAATCACCACATTCTGCTTGTACAACGTCAGCAGATGGCAACAACAAGCCTAATAATGGAACAAAATTATTTAAAACAAGAGCCAGAGAGAATACTTTACATTGTATCGACATTTTCATATTGAAACAGTACAGAAACTGATCATCTGTGAAATGAGATACTAGTAACACTTCTGCGGATATTCCTAAACTGAAACCCCTCCCCGTACTCTCAAGGGCACACAGCTAGGCATTTTCAGCAGAGCACCTAGCATTTTCAGCTGGCTAAAAATGCTTTGGTGGACACTCGGCCTAAGAGCAGTGGAGTGCAGTGAGCACATTGGACACCATATAAGGAGAAAAGAGGAGGAGCAAAGAAAATATGCACAAGCTTCATTGGTTCTTGCGTACATCATCAATGTGGCAAATTTGAATGTGAGGAAGAGAACAAGAATTCAATATTTCACTTATGGACTCTGCCCAAATAGCTGATCTGAGAACAGAAGGACTTGAGGCTGTAAAATAGGCCATAGATCAGATCGACAGAATATAGGAATTGTAGAAGATATATCTGGTTATTGTCCATATCCTTCACAGTTATGTGAAGAAAAAGTATCTAAAAGATTTACATATCAGCCCTGAAGCAGCGATAAAGCCGTGGTACAATTCGTGCCATTGCTTTAAAGGCCACTCTTTCAAAACAGCTGATGAAATGTATAGTCATTACGCTCTGATTCGTTTTGTTCATTGTTGGAAAAAGTATGCCGATATTTCTCGGAATAAATTAGAATTCAACTTCAGCTAAACTTGTAACCTTTCAAATGCTAATGAATCTTTTGCTGGGAATTCTCAATGCCGCTCTCTTAATCCTAAAGGCTTTCATCTCCTTTGAAATATCGTACACACTACAAGGGTAGCTGTGCTTTGCTTGGGTTTCACAATGCTAATCAAAAAAAGTGAAGTTTTTTGTGTACTACTGTTCTGAGAAGTGTAGATGCATCAGATCAATTCAACGGGATGCAAGAACCTCTATTTGATAATGAATCCCACTGGATTTGTCTACACCATTACAGCATCACAGCTGTTCTTCAATGTGTGTCTCTGGCAAATATTCACTATGTCCCTGGGGATGGCATCACACTGAAAGCGCTGACAAAACCTTGCCCTAATCAGACACCTGTAAGACAATCTGAGTTTCTCCTGCGAATGAGGAGAGATGTTTAGAAAGGGAGAGCTCTGGGAAAGCTCAAGTGTACATAGTATGATCAGGGTTGACTGTGTTTGTGTGTATGTGTGTGTACCTGTTTCTCCCCACACAGGGAGGTATTCATCTTGCTGGATGTCCAACATGATTTCCAGGCCGTTGCCTGTGCCTCCTTTCATTGTAGTCCTTAAAGTCTTCCCCTCTTCGGCAGCGTTAAACATGTAACACTTCCCATAACGTGTAAACACCTGAAAAGAGGGAGAGTGAGAAAAAAGGTTCATTTGATTTCATGCTGTTGATTTGTGTATAAATTCCATGAAATGTATTTACTCTAAATACACTAATAATGAAAGCGGGCAGATTTGGCCAGAGAGTATAAAGCATTAATGTGAAGCTTGTATATTTCTTAAACTTTCATTCATAATTTAGTACAAAAAAAATGTGTATATATCGAGCTGTAAAAGTCTGAATCACCCTCCTGAGATGGGAATATTCTTTAGGTGGATGAACTTCTGGTTATAAGATATTGATATAATTCCTGTGGGCGGAGTTTGTAGAATGCATGCAGCTCCACATCAACAGTGGTTTACATATCACATACAATATTCATGTCCTGTCCCTCATGTGCCCTCCTGGTATTCCTTGCAGAGATACCAAACAAAACTAAGCGTATTTACTTTTTTAACTGGTCATGACAAGAGTTTAAATATTACACATAACTATAATTAATATATTGGTTAGTAATTATAAAGGTTTGAGACTGTGTTCAATTAATTTTTTTTTTTTTTTTTTTTTTTGTAGCCAAGACTGTAATTTTCAAGTGTTTACTTTTAAAAAGGTATGACAGTTGCATATTGAAACATTTTTTTTGCAGTGCTGCAAATGAAAGGCTTCAATTTTCAAATGCCACATAGGCTGCCATTAGTATTGTATGTAGCATAATGTGTTTCCCTGTGGTAAATGGCAGTATGCCACAGATGCAGTACAAAGAAATTAGTGTAACACTTTACAATAAGGTCTCATTTATTACCTTTAGTTAATGCATTAACTAACATGAACTAACAATGAGCGATACATTTGCTACAGTATTTATGAATCTTTCTTAAAGGGTTAGTTCAACCAAAAATGAAATTTCTGTCATTAATTACTCACCCTAATGTCGTTTTACACCCGTAAGACCTTCGTTCATCTTCAGAACACAAATTAAGATATTTTTGATCAAATCCGATGCAGTGAGGCCTGCCTCGCCAGCAATAACACTTCCTTTTTAAATGCCCAGAAAGCTACTAAAAACATATTTAAAACAGTTCATGTGACTACAGTGGTTCAACCTTAATATTATAAAGCTAAGAGAATACTTTTTGTGCGCCACAAATAACAAAATAGCAACTTTATTCCACAATATCTAGTGATGGGCGATTTCAACACACGGCTTCATGAAGCTTCGAATTGTTTTGAATTGTTTTGAATCAGTGGTTCAGAGCGCCAAAATCCCATGATTTCAGTAAACGAGGCTTCGTTACTGAAGTGTTTTGAAACTTCAATAGTTCACGTGACTCTGGCAGTTTGATACATGCTCCGAACCACTGGTGTAGAACGACATGAGGGTGAGAAATTAATGACTGAATTTTCATTTTTGGGTGAACTAACCCTTTAATGTTAGTTAATAAAAACCCAGTTGTTCAATGTTTGTTAATTCGCAGAGCATTAACTAATGTCAACAAATACAAAATTTGAGATTAATAATGTGTTAGTAAATGTGAAATTAACATTAACTAAGATTAATAAATGTAGAATTATTGTTAATTCTCAGATCATGTTAACTAAAGTATTTATAATGTTAACTAATGCAACCTTATTGTAAAGTGTTATTGAAATTAGTTTTTTGACACACAAAGGAAGACATTTTGAAGACTGTGCTGGATACTCTTTTTCATGTAGTTAAAATGAATGGGTAGATTTCATACTTTCAAAAGGATGCAAATGCCCCATAAAAGTATTATAAAAGTGGTCCAGGCAACTATATTCTTCTGAAGCCATGTGATGATCGATTTGTGGGAGGGACAGGTTGAAATTTAAGTCATTATTGATTAATAATCTGCCCTTCCAGTCAAGAACCAAATGAGACTGACTCATAACAAATAATGAATCATTCAGAATAGCTTTGATTTACTGGAAAAATCAGATTCAAAAGATAAAATTCACAAACTGGACATACACTATGTTTAGGGCTGCTCGATTATGGCAAAAAACATAATCACGATTATTTTGGTCAATATTGAAATCACGATTATTTGAGACGATTATTGGTGGGTGATATGATCAAAGTCTTATTTCATGATATGAGTAATTTTAAATGTCAGTGAAATTTCACAATTATCAATACTTCAGCAAAAACTAATACTAGGTTAATTCATTTAAGTAAAAAGTCCTCAAAACAGCTACAGAAGACAATAAACAGTCAACGATTAAATAAGAACAAAGAAACTAATTACAAACAAAGCAGACAAAAAAGAACAAAAATACAAATGAAATAAACAGATGTACTAAAAAAAAGTTGCCTACCCAACAGAAATTGAATAAAGTAATCAAATGTAAAATAACTGCTGTATACATTAAATATAGACTAATACTTATTTAAAACTAAAAAATTTTTTACCTCCATTATCTTGTTTTCATAATCGTTAGAAGCCAAAACTGAAATCGAAAATACGATTAATTGCACAGCCCTAACTATACTGCCAAAAGTTTTAGGACGCCTGCCTTTACGTGCACATGAACTTTAATGACATCCCATTCTTAATCCGTAGGGTTTAATATGGAGTTGGCTCACCCTTTGCAGCTACAGTATAACAGCCTCAACTCTTCTGGGAAGGCTTTCCACAAGGTTTAGGAGTGTGTTTATGGGAATTTTTGACCATTCTTCTAGAAGCGCATTTGTGAGGTCAGGTGGTGATGTTGGCAAGAAGGCCTGGCTCACAGTATTCGCTCTAATTCATCCCAAAGGAGTTCTATGGGGTTGAGGTCAGGACTCTGTGCAGGCCAGTCAAGTTCCTCCACACCAAACTTGTTCATCAATATCTTTATGGACCTTGCTTTGTGCACTGGTGCGCAGTCATGTTGGAACAGGAAGGGGCCATCCCCAATTCAGCATGTTTTGGTATTAGGCATTAGGAGTTCCTTTCACTGGAACTAAGGGGTCAACCCCACACCATAATCCCCCCTCCACCAAACTTTACACAATGCACAATGCAGTCAGGCAAGTACCGTTCTCCTGGCAACCGCCAAACCCAGACTCGTCCATCGGATTGCCAGACAGAGAAGCAGTGCTTGATTTTATTCACCTGTGGCCATGGAAGTGATTGGAACACCTGAATTCAATAATTTGGAGGGGTGTCCTAATACGTTTGGCAATATAGTGTACTTCTTTCATGGCCTCGCATGAATGTGTAAAAGAAGAGTTAGGGTGGATGTATATATATGAAGAAAATCAGCCAAAATTCTGCTCTATTGAAAGTCTTTTACTCACACAAAGCTGTCATATGGCTTTAGAAGACTAGATTATTGTGTAGAAGTCGTGTGGACTTCTTTCATACTGCTTTAATGCTGCCTTTTAGTCCTTTTGGAAGCTTGAAAGCTTCCAAGAAAAGAGTGACCAGTACATTATCTTTTTGTGTTTTGCAGAAGAAAGAAATTTTACAGGTTTGAAAGGACATTGTGATTTTTTAGATGAACCACCCCTTTAACTCTTTGATTAAATTTTCCCCGCTACTGACAGAATGTTCAGAGTACTGAATCTCCGGATAAAAACACAGGGAAAAACGGAGCAGAAACAATTGATAAAAGAATTGCTTATGCACATTGTAGTCTTTGAAAAAAAGAGCTATTTTCTCAGCTTTTTGTTCAATATATCTATATTGTTTGTTTGTTTAAAAGCAGAGGGTCTGTTCTTTCTTTTGATATAATGCATTTTCAGATATTCATACTACAAATTTTCTGGGGGCCTTGAAAGTTTTGTGAAAATGATCAAAAATGGTATGCTGGCTATAATTGCTGTTCATCAGACTAACAGCCATATGTGAAATGGGGTTTCAGACTTGTTTGTTTGAGGAACATTAGAACATTAGAACTGTGCAGCATCTTTATCTTAAGATATGCCTTCTGGCTCACTCTTAGATTATTAGAGAAAATAATAGTCTGAAAATAGAGTCTGTGAAAACTAGATAACATCTGATTCCAGGATGCAAAGTGAATCTCGCTGTCACCCTTCCACATTATAGCCCTCAAGGAAAGAGCAATAGAACAACCCCAATGTTCCCCACTCAGCAGACATGGAGAAGAAAAGATGGAGGGCTGGGTGCATTTATATTCATTTGCCAATGAAGGATTTTTACACAGCAGACTGAGCAGAGACAAATACAGCCATTTCAGAGCAATGAGGTGCAAAGAGACCACCACCTTTACAAAACCCAACACTTATATCCCTTTCTTTCTTTCTGCTTTTAGCTATAATTTGTGATTTTGATTGAGAGATGATATAATTAAGGATAGAGATGGTCTATCAGAGCTGCAATTAACTGACTGAAAAAAGTGTTGAAAGCTTTTGGTCTTCCGTCAAAAATAAGCATGAAGCTGTTTTGGGAAAGCTGCTTTGAAACCGTATCTTGCAAAAGACTGGTGTAGAGAATGCTGCCCACCTGATCTGAGATCTGCAAAAGAGCTGCTTCTATATAGTGTAGGAGCTTGATGGATGGATGAATGATTGAGAAGGTTTCTCTTTACAGCATGTCTGTACACACACAGAGACATTCAAAATAAATCACCATAGCCTGCAGCTGCAAGACCACAGCCCACAAAATCGACATGAATATTCAGTCTCATCCTTCATGCCTGAGCTAGCTCTAGCAGAGATCACCCTTCAGAGATAAAGAGAGAGAGAGAGTTAGGACTGAGGGAAATGAATGCTCAAGACACAGTAGGCCATATAGTCCTCATTTCCTGCACTGACTGACAGCTTCAGTTCTTTTTCTTGCTCTCTGTTTCAAATTCAATTTAATTTTAACTGACAAGACAAACAGCAGCACGGATTTCCGCTTAAGATGGCTTGCGGCTTATTAAATAAGGATATAGCGCCAGCAACTTAAAGCTGTCTTTCCTCATAAAACCAAAGACATCTCCTTGGAGCCAGACCATCCCTTTAGGATGTAGCATCTGAATGCGAATCACAAATGATCGAGTCGACTCTAAGTTTGTGTAAACCGTGACGTTTGACCCACTTCCTGTAACTCACCACGTGGCGCCGACCATGTTTAGTTTTGTTCTAAACCTCTACGAATGCTTTAATCAACTGTGTATGTTATGTTACTATAAAATGTGACATGCTACTTTTGAAGTACTTTTGAGAAAAACGTACCCAGATCTGATACCTCATAAGATATGCAAATTAGACCATAAAACCAGACAAAGAAGATATTTCCCGCTACAGAATTTATGCTGACAATTGGCCAGTCAACACTTGAGAAGAGTGGAGATGTTTTGCTATATAACGAACCAACACATCTTCAAAAAAGCTCAGCTTAACTTTGTTTTCCAGCTCGTCTTCTTTTGACCAGTCTTCATTTGTCCGTCCTCACGGTCTTCCTTGGACCTGCGAGACAGACTTCTTCTTTCTTATTTTTCCAGCACTGTTACTTTTGAGTTAAACCTTATTTGAACATCCCGCCGAAAACCTAGCTCGAAACGCACATGCATCTTTTGAACTACAATATCCAAAATTGCCTATGCAAGTATAAAAAACATTTTCTTCCGCTGTGTTTTAAAGCTTACATTTGCTGAACTGATTCCGTGCTGGCTTTCAAAGGTTTTAACTGTCTGTAATTTGCCATTCAGTGATCATCTCTGTTTTCCCTGACTTTACTTTCGTTTCATTATATATATGTATTCTCTGTTAGTTAGTCGTATATGTATTCGTAGTTTCACATATTAAATCCATTATATTCATGCTTTATTGTTTCTGTTCTGATTTTGCTAACTACTTTATACTTTAGTGCTGGAATAGGAAGTTATTCCTTGTGGCCAGAAGAATAATTTCCTTTGTAATAGTTGATAAGAAAAAATTGGACTGATAGTTTGCTGGACAAACTAGACCAGTCTTTCTAAAATTAACTTTAAACTAGAACTAATTTTGAACATATATATACATAGTTAATTATAATCCATTGTAATAAATTTACCATATATGCATAATTCCCTTTTTGGTCGATTTATATTATAATCGATCATAATGCGTTATCATTTGACTATATATATATATTTCACCCATAATTTGAGCTAATTAATTCATTAATTCATTCAGTCCTTACAATGATTTAACATACAGCTTTGACAATGAGCTAATAATGAAACAATTTAATCCAAATAACTAAAACCACCTTAACAAAAGCCGTAATTTGAAGGTGTCTACTAATCAATGTCTTGCAAAATGAGGTTTTAGCAGGATCTAACCAAGTATTAGCATCTACTAAAATGACATCTACTAAAAATTTCTCACAGAATACTGAGATACAAAGCACACGATAAACATCACCCTTTAAAATACTCACTAAGCCATTATGACTGCTGTTGTTTGGAATAGAGGCATACTGTCATTACCACTTAGCGACTAGCGTGTTAACGTTCAGAATCATTGTAAACATGCCAATAGTCATTTGCTATTATTGACCAAGGATGTCTCTCTGAACTAACAGAAAACAGCAAAACATTTGTGAAGGCTTAAGAGGTTAGCACACACATTAAATACTTTTTTTTAATAGCCTTAAAAACCATGAAGACAATTTAGACAAGTAATGAAACCTCTTTTTCCATTTTCACTTTCCAAAGAAAATAAATCTTCCATTAGTCTTTAAGTTTGGTGCTTTCATGTCAAGATTAGACAACCTCTGTTACCTCGAGGTCATCAGGTTACTGTTAATACAGTACATGTTATAAAACACACTTTCAATTTACTTGCAAGCTCATAACCATGTCGCATTTGTGACATCTTCAGATGCGCGTATTTGAGATGTGAATGTTTATGTATAAGTGCCTGTGTGAGTAAAATCAAGCTCATTAGCTGGATTGTGTGCTTCTGTGAATAAGAAAAAAGAATTCTCATTAAACATTCAAAGAAAGAAAGCGGTTCGAGTGTTCTAGAACAAAATGGCGTGACCTGGTTTGAGTGATGCCCATTGCTTTTAATTACATAGACAGAGGTGCTATTAGCGCAGGCGCTTGTGTGATATGGCTGTAGGCAAGAGAAGTTTGACTGTGGCAGGGCTCTTTTGTGCCATCTCTGACAGGTGAATGTGTGCCGGGTCGAATGTAAGAATATGATGAATACATTAAGATAATCATATTTAGGGAAAGCAGTAGGACATAAAGCACAACTTGATGTTCACAAAAGGTCACGCTGATTTCAATCTAGTTGTTTAGCTGCTCTCTCTCTCTCTCTCTCTCTCTCTCGCTCGTTCAAGGTTTCGTTTAAGAATATAGATGTATGAATAAATCAGGTTCATCTGAATATTTATGGGGTCCATGATTAGATGCTATTTGGAGTGGTCTGAACCATCTTCTCGACTGCTAACTACTGTGTTAACAGTGCACATTATGAATGCTCCCCGTAGAGCTGATCACCTTGTATTCGCACCCTCGATTTACTGACTGATCATGTAGTATGCAGAACGGCTATATGACTGACAGGATATTTATCACTGAAATTGCAAAAATAAAGACTACCCCAGGGGTCTTAATCCCGCAGAGAGAAATGTGGTCTTTTCTGCTGTTGTGTTCACACTAAGTCATCCTCAAAACTGGAGAAGTTTCAACTGGTGTGCCAGGAGCATAATGTTTTTGCCTTTTTCCAATGGAAGACCTGGAAGTGCTTTACGATGTCTGAGTCTTATCAGTCACCGGCCTGGTGGGGTTTTTTTCTCTCTTGTCGCCCGCCACATGGATTATCTTCTTCAAACATGGATGCCATCATTTCCTCATTTCATTCGCTGTCTCCAGGCCCTCCTCCACTCTTTTATTCCACTTTATAGTGTGTGTTTATCTCTAAAGTGGCTTTTGCACCATGAAGTGTCTGTTATGTTTCTATAGGATAAAATCTCAGTTTAAGTTATTGCTGTAGATGTTCTAGGACAAGACAGAGTTAGAAATAAAGAACAATGTAAAAATTATTCTTATATCAAATAAATAAATGACACTATTATTGCAGTTTTTTAACTTTCCAAGCAAAACATAATCATTTCAAATGCAGTCTATTATACTATACTTTACATATATATATATATATATATATATATATATTTTTTTTTTTTTTTTGGTCAGTACACAAGCTCATTATTATTACTGCATTTTCTTATTGTTTTTACTGATAAAACATGAAAAGAAAACTATTCAAAACACACTGTAAACAACTTGCACAAAAATCTTATAGAAAATTTTATTCATCTTAATTATATAAATTGTATTAGAGTTAATCATAATCTAAATAAGTAATTGTTACAATGATGGCAGATTTTAATTCATGGCAACCTGGTATTTTAAGTTTGTAAAGGCATTTACTTAAAAAAATTCAGCAAATGAATTCAACTTAACTCAAAAAAATTCATGCAAACTTTTGTCTTTATTTTTTAAAAAGTTCTACCACACAATTTTTTATTTATTTATTTTACAGTGAGCAGAGGAGAGCAGAAAAAGTCCTTGGCTGTTGAGTAGATCTAGTCTTTGAGTGGAAGAGAAGTGAGTCCAGACGCATTACATCCTCACTCTGGACAGCGAGTGCCAGTGCCTTGCGGCTAATGGCATAATGCCAGGATATTTTTGACAGTCTGCCACCCAAACCTGCTCAGCCTCATGATTCCACACGGTCAATCACACCATCACAAAATCAATGACACACTGACATTTTTATGGCATCATCATCACACACAAATTCAACTCAGGAACCGAAAAAGAAAAAAAAATGTCAAGAAACTCAAAGTTTGCCTCCATTAATCTCTCCAAATTTACTTAACCATTTTACCTTTCAGTAAATGGAAAACTAAAAATTATGTCATCATACTCACCTTCATGTTGTCCCAAACCTGTATTACTTTCTTTCTTCTGTAGAACAATAAAGTATATTTTGAGAAATGTTTTTCGTCCATACAATGGAAGTCAGTGAGGACCAAACTGCTTTCCAACATTCTTCAAAATGTCTTCTTTTCTGCTCCACAGAAGAAAGTCACACAGGGTGTGGAATGACATGAAGGTGAGTAAATGATGACAGAATCTTAAATTGCTGCGGTCATAACACCTCCACAACAACCATCATGTTTAAAGCTGTCAGTTGTTTCATATCTCAAAACATCAGTGAGAAGAAAGTAACTTTCAGCCATCAGTGAAAATTACAGAGAGAAAATATCTCAAAATACCACCTCTTGCTCCCACATAATAGAATAAAAAAAGGCTAAGTAGGAAACCTGTTTTCTGATTACCACAGTAATTGTACCAGACCACTATTTCCACTAATATGATATAAGCAGGTGATACAACACTTATCTCCTCAGACGAATTCCCATTCCGCCCCAGCAGCTTGCCGGAGGATGGAGCAATGATGGGAAAATTTAAATCAGGAGCGTTAAGAGCCAGTTAAGCACTTTTATCAAAGCCAAAGAGGACTGAAGCGTTCTGACCGTCTTTATTGTGATGTGGTTCTGCTTTGTTCCCCTAAATCGATTTCCATTCTGCAGTGGATTGTCACAGGATGGAAAAGTGGGGATATGGGCAGGGTGTTTACCGGCAGTTATGTTTATAAAAATCTGTAGAGTTGCAGGGTGAGCACTTTGCTTCACGGAGCATTAACAGTGATGGGGTGAATAATTCATAATTCATACCACTGACGAAACGGGTACACAACAGACACACAAATTCACACACTCACATGCAGACACAGTCAAAGACAGGTTTAGTTAAACTTCATCATCTTTACATCCAATTAAACAAAGAACATTACTGGACATGCATCATTACCCAAATTTAATTTTTATCACCCCTGTCATAAATGTTATTGTAGTTATATGTGCTTGACTAGCACTAATTAAAGGTCTGAGGAGCGAAAGTATGAACAGTATTATAGACAATAAAGCTTAAAAGTAGTACAGAAGAAGAAAGTGATAAATCAACAGAGAAATAATCTTTCTAACATTCATTATTTTTGTTTATTTCTATGCATTCAGTGTTACTGTAATTTCAGACAGTGTCCGTGTGGATTCATCCATAGATAATTCACTTACTCTCTTCCACTTATTTAATGCCCTCTTCCATTTATTTGCTTATTTATGGATTTAAGCAAATGTTTTTTCTTTCCTAGTTCAACTACAGTTCATGCTCAGCTGTGACACCTCAAAAACAAGCTATTGAAAAGAGTTCATTAAAATATTATAATACTGTGCTCTCAAATGCAGCTTAAGACGTCACTCAGTAGAGTCATTATGAGTCAGAGACCCTTGCTCAGTTCCAAATCCTTCTGAGCTGCCTACGAAGGCAGTATTTTAGGCTTAATAGGCACAGACACGAAGACTGGTTCAAAAGGTTGACAGCATAATTATGCAGCCTCCTAAAATACCTTGTTTTTGTCAAATTCTAGGTCAGCACTGCATGTATCCTTCACAGAAGGCAATCCCAGAATGAAGAGTAAGTGAAAAAAATAAATACATGATGCCAGAAAATAAATGCTGATTATAAAAATTCACTACTGTTCAGTGTCAGGTGTATATTCAGTCTGTTTGTGTTTTAGTTTTGGTATTCCCTGTCTGCCTGCTCATCTGTGTTCCTAGTTACACTGATAAAAATTGCTGCTAAAATTCTAACAGATAACATACTGTTTTTCATTAAAACAGTAATATACCATAGAAAAACATGCATTCTGGGTAATATTTGTCGTTTTCAAGAAAGTAGCCTACAGCAATATACTGTGAATTAACAGCCCTCAAAGTCGACACTCAGAGGCTATGTTCAAAATCACACCCTCATTCATTATTCACTACATTAGTTTACTACTATAGTCCACTTGACAGAGAGAATAAAAACAAATGAGTGAATTCAAAAACTGATGAACACCTGCTGTTAACAAGCAGAATCACTGAATGAAAGAGAAACAACAAGAACTACAAATGACTTCCAGTCACAGCCTTAGATAAAGTCAACTAAGATAAAAGAAAACATTCAATCTCACAAGATCTCAGCAGAGGATGATTAAACAATTCCAAAAACAGCATTACAGCTTCACTTATTACTAACCAGATTTACTTTATTTCTGCCATATGTCTACAGCAGTTCTTATTGAGAATTAAGGTTTAGAGGTTGATGAATTATTGTGTTTTAGTTTTCGTTTTCCCTGTCTGCCTGAAACATGTTAATAACAGTTGTACTGCTTAATATTTTTTTTTATTCCCAGGAATATTTGATGAACAGAAAGTTCATAAAATAAAAGCATTTAATTGAAATATAAATCAATAAAAATATTTACTGTCACTTTTGATCAGTTCAATGCAACGTTGCTGAATAAAATTATTAATTTCTTTTGAAAAAGTACTCAATGTGACCATGCAGAATGCTTTTTATGTGACAGACAAGAGTTGCTAGATAAATTCTATAAAGTTATAATAAAATGTTGATTATAAATAAAATATATTTTGTGCAACACTGAAAAGTACTGATAAAAATAGTTTACTAATGTTTAGTGTAATTATCAATAAACTCTTTCACTCCGTATTTGTGTGTGCTGTGTATTTTGTGGTTATTACGCAGAATGCTAAGATCAAAATCTACTACAGTATCAATCGACCGTTCGCAAAGACCCACCTCCTTTAGTGTTGCTATGTCCAACAAGCCATGCCGATCTCTCGCCACACATAATGTTCTCACACAGTGAAAAATACATTGGGAGCTAAGAGGACACTGACAACGTGTTGACAGACAAGACAGAGCAGGTTACTTTTGATATGAAACAAAGTCTCAAGTTTCAAATTTTGTAATTTTGAAAGAAATTTAAACAACAATTACTGTTTTGTAACTCTTTAACGTGTCATGACATCGCTGTAGCGCCTCAGATCAAGCAGCTCATGAACCGATCATCTCTTTTTACTAGTTAATTTATATCATCAAATAAACATGAATGAACCACATTTCAACCACTGAAAGACGTCAGTACACATAATTTTTCAAATTCAAGTCAACCAATGTTAATCTACAAACTCCCCTGACTGCTTTGTCAGACAAAATGGCGGATTCGGCATTATGATTGGTTAGATCGCCTGTCAATCAAACTCCCGGCGAAGGGTCAATTGTGAGTCAACTCATGCAGAGTGTTATTTCTGAAGTAGCCATTGAGTTGCTACCTATATAAAGCACTTAACACATGTCTGAGATCCTTAAAGGGGTGGTTGATTATGATTTCACTTTTAAAACTTTAGTTAGTGTGTAATGTTGCAGTTTGAGCATAAACAACATCTGCAAAGTTACAACGCTCAAAGTTCAATGCAAAGGGAGATATTTTCTATTACAAAGAATTCTCTGTTTAAGGACTACAACAAACGGCTGGTAGGGACTACAACAGGCTTCTTCCCGGGTTAGTGACATCAGTAACCCTAAAATTTACATAAACTGGAAACACGCAACAAAGGGGGTGAGGCCATGTTGAGCTAATTTAGAGAAGAGGAAGTGTTGTTTTAGTAAAGTGTTGTTGCCATGCCGTCATTTTACACTGCTTCACAAACAAGGGTCAGTTCAACGCTGGATTTGCACAAAAGATTAACATGACAGCACATGCTAGTCGATGAGTTGAATCAACTCCACAGCAACTACATAAATTTAACCACTAACCATTTTCTAGAGTCTCTCCATCAGTGTCCGACTCCGGTTTGAACAATGTAAAGGCTACACACCATTACTGACAATTGTCATTTTGGCTGCGTGAGATTCTCCAGCTTTGTTGTTGTTAAGCAACCAAAGCGCAAGCTGTTAAAGCTCCGCCCTCTTCTGGAAAGGGGGCTGGGAGCAGCAGCTCATTTGCATTTAAAGGGACACACACAAAAACGGCATGTTTTTGCTCACACCCAAATAGGGGCAAATTTGACAAGCTATAATAAATGATCTGTGGGGTATTTTGAGCTGAAACTTCACAGATACATTCTGGGGACACCAGAGACTTACATTACATCTTGTAAAATGGGCATAATAGGACCATTTTAAAAGGAAGCTGTGCATAGGCAGTAGCCAGTGAAGCAGCTCACTAGGTATTCTGCAGGCATGTAATCATTACAGCAAGAGCCAGTGACAACGTCCAAACATTACAACCCTGACATCCCATGCCCTCAATAGAAGATTAATAGCCCATCTTGCATATTTTATTCCACAGTCTCTTACACACTCTCTCTCGAAGTCTCTTATGGGTTATAAAATAGACCATCCTCTGTCACAACACCATCAGCTCCCTCATCTGCCCTTTCTCTACCTGTCTCCATCTCTTCCTCTCCATCTTTAAGCGCAAAGGACATTTCAGCCCTGACACCACCCCCTCGGGTACGTTTCTATCCCAACTGTCAGTCACAGAGTCTTGCTGCCGTGGCAACAGGCGATGACCCTGACTTAGGCTCATCAATCACCATGCTTAGCTTGTGGCGTCATTTGTTATCTTAATCAAAGCCTCGCTGATGGGACCAAACTACCCCTGTACATTATTTTAAAATAACACTGCAATAACACTGTATTTCACTTTTACTGTTAAAGAAATTTTGGTAGGCTACATGGTTTTCACAATGAGATGGATAGCCTAACTGTTATAATTCAGATGGGCTACAGGTTATTTTTATGTTATGTCAAAAAGTGTGTTTATTTTACCAGTATTTACAGGTTCGTCTTATCTTCGGAACAATACGGTAGAAAGAAACTGGAAGTAGCTCCTGTATCTTTTAAAGAAAAGTTTGTGAGTTTCTTTTTTTTTTTTTAGGCATGATGGAAAACATGACGCTGGATACAAATAAAATATAGGGCAGACAAACAGGTAAGAGCTTCTCACTTGTCCATACATGCCTAGACTTAAGTCAGAGACTGCATAACGAGAATCAAGACAGCAGAGCTCAGGGATGGAGGGATTTGGGCTTGGTGGTGATGATCCAGGCTGTGGGTGCTAGAGGAAGATGTTGAACGAAAGGAAACGTTAAGAGTGAAAGCCTAAGAGTGTAGCTAACATAAGCAGGCATTTGTAGAGACACTGCATGCATCTCTGATGAGTTGTTTTTGAGGGTCACTTCAGGTGTTGTTACTAGCCCTCCTTTCCCTCAATTTGCTCAACCGTCAGTTACTTCTTACTGGTGAAACCCACTCCAGCAAAGACCATCCATCACAAGTGCTCTGATCTTCATTAGCTTCTACAGAAGTGTTGCTCAGAGCATCCTTATCTGCAATGCAGTGTTTGCTGTGGAAAGTGTTCAGACTAAAAGTGGAAACCCCTAGAGCTGTACTGGTCTTCCTCCTATCTGAAGTTCACACCAACCAGTTTAAAGAATGAAGGTCAACTACTACCTCTCTTATGGACCTTTTGCCCCACTGCCCTTCTGGGAGAAGATTTAGAAACATACTGTAAACCCAATGGATACTCGAAATCTGCCTGAGTGCTTCCTCCCGTCACCAATTTGCGAGGTGGTACACTGACAGTGAATATTTTTAACCTTCCACAGGGCAATCGTGTTTCCCCCCAACAGTACAATAATGACATACTGTGCACTAAACACCACTGGTGCCTTAAGAGCGTTATTTGTAATTGAATTAACTTTAAAATTGACCTTCATAGGAAAAGGTCCAGTTGTTCAGTCATATTAAAGAAAATAGTTGACTTGAATAAATCCAGTTAATTTTGCTGTTACAAATTGTAAAAGTGAGTATGTGAAATTCTTTTTATAGGAGTTGTTTGTATTGAATGGAACCCTTACAACCCTGACTTCTGCTGGAGAAAGTCACATTAAGTGATGTTAAAAAATATGGTAACACTTTACAATACGATTCAATAGATTAACATTACTTAATACATTATGTATTATGAACAAAGTATAACCAGGCATTTGATTACATTATGAACAAACAAATTCATTCTTCGCTGGTCGTAATAGTGGTCCAGTAAATCTACACTTTGCTGGAGAAGCGTTAATTAATTCAGTATCCTGAGCAGCTCAAACACAGCCCTGTAGTCCACCTTTGTTGTTTTGGTAACTTGCACATGCCTACAGACTGAACACGTAATATGTGCATGACGTCAAAGTTTTCACAAATTCGCAAATTAATTTTGTAGTTTACACTGACACAATAACGTTATCATTTTCAGAAAGCTGCACTTTGAACCCCATTTTCAAAAGTTTGCATTTTCAGGCCCCCATGTAATCAGCCAAAACACATAAAAAAGTTTTCTGTTTTTAGTTGAAAACGGTGTTGTGTAAGCGGCCCCTTAAACTGTCCTTTTAGTGTTTGAAGTCACTGAAGAAACAGTTTCGTTCCATCTACTCTGCAGATTGAGAATGACAATAGCTTCATAACACCAGTGTCACAACAGCTGACAGGTTGAAGACTAGCAAGTGTGATTTCCTTTAATCCCAAGTCTATCGTTCACTTTTCTCATCTATTACTATGAAAGGGGATATCACAGTGCACTCCTCAGATTCTTACAATCTCCTTAATATTCACCTGTAACGGCCACCTATTGCCATGGTAACTTCGACAAAAGGTTACACATGGCACCTTCTCTCACATATCCTAACCAGACATGATGAAGCAAAAAAAGATCAAACGTATCTCTTCCTTGTAAATAAGTTTTTGTCCTAACTAGACACAACTGTAACTTGATTTCCCGACCCATTGAGATATCTTATTGGTCCAAAATTTTGTTCTGCATAACTATATAATAAGCATTAAATCCGATTAACTGTAACTGGCAGCAGTTCTGCTGGAAAAAAAATCATGTCTAGTTAATACATGTGTAAAGCTTTGCAGAGAACCTGGTGCTGGAACCCAAACCGGTGGTCTATAAAATGCAGAGCAAAGTGGTTTTTGGGTGGATTGGCTGCTGTGATCCTCAAGGATTTTGACCAAATCCTCCATGACTTTCTGCACCTGCAGAGCAATTTCACATGCACTTCATGGGTCAGTAAATCAGACTGTTAGTGTCCTGCCCTTTGGCTGCCGGGTTTATACTCTCCACCAGGCAATAGAAGAGGTAGTATTACAAGCACACAATTTCAAGAAGGAACGAAATCCAGGAGACTAGAGACTTGATCTGGAAACATCTTCTTTTTTTTTTTCCCCCACTGGCTGTCTTTCAAATGCACAAGCATGCACAAGTTCATTATGTAATTGTAAAACCTTCATAAAAATATTCAGGGTGGTCTGATTTGTAGATTTTTATACATAAGATGTAAACATATATTTTTGAATGTTTGCAAAGACACTAAAACTTTGAAGCAGGACTCTTATTTATCGTTAAACTAAACGAGAAAGGCCTTTTTAATGGCAAATTTATTAATATAAGAAATTCAGATATTGTAATTAAAGGATTAGTTCACTTTTTAAATGAAAATTACCCCATGCTCTACTCACCCTCAAGCCATCCTAGGTGTATATGACTTTCTTTTTTCTGATGAACACAATCAGAGAAATATTAATAAGTATCCTGATGCATCCGAGCTTTATAGCTCTATCCACCATAAACATATTCCACATGGCTCCGGAGGGTTAATAAAGGCCTTCTGAAGCGATGCGTTTGTGTAAAAAAACAAAAAAAATCCAAGTTATGAAGTACATAACTAGCTTCCGCCAGACCGCCTTCCATATTCAACTTATGAAGAAAGTGTAAAACTCTCGCAGTTCAAAAAGCTTACGCTACGTCCACCGCCTTCCAACTGACGTGACGCCAATTACATTTGTTCTGTAATTTGAATACTGGCGGAAGCTAGATATTTTACTTCATAACTTGTTAAATATGGATTTTTTTTTTTTTTTTACACAAATGCATCGCTTTGCTTCAGAAGGCCTTTATTACCCCCCTAGCTGTGTGGAATATGTTTATGATAGATAGATGGAGACACTTTCTTCAGCTCATACTCGTTGGTATCGCTAGTATGCCATTATAAAGCTCGGATGTATCAGGATATTTATTAATATATCTCCGATTGTGTTCATCAGAAAGAAGAAAGTCATATACACCGAGGATGGCTTGAGGGTGAGTAAAGCTTGGGCTAATTTTCATTTGAAAGTGAACAAATCCTTTAAAGATTAAGTAGCATGAAATACAAGTGAAACACCAATGATCTAACATTAACTTTGTGTTTTACTTGTGTGTGTGTGTTTGTGTGCTGTCACATTTTTTATTACAAACAAGAGATTGAAATCGTAATAAAATTAGGTGTCAACTGCACTATACATGTTAAACATATTCATTTAATTCAGTATAAATTAAACCAAATTAACCTTTTGTCACAGTTATGTTCTGTTTCTCTGTCTTGTTTTAGTAGTTTTCATCGTCTGTTTTGCCTGAGTTCTAGTCATTAATCTGTTGCCGTGGTTTTTAATTAGTCCTCACCAATTTCTAGCATCATCCTTGGAATCTAACTACACAGAAATGCGTGACACCTTTGCATACCAATAAGTCAATATTCTATCAACATCAAAGGCTTCATACACATTCAACATCTCTAAAGTTCTTCATATGCAAAAGCTTTTATGGTTTAGATGTTGTCAATATGCTGATATTGTGCGTTTCATTGTCTATCAAAACAAAAATGTGTGCGCACTGGAACCACGCTTTACATATGCATATCTATGAATACTAATGAGATCATGCTGAAATATTGTGGACAAAATAATTCCATCTCAGTTCTACATTTACACTTATATTACTACAGGATAAATTACAATTTTTCTTAAAGTCAAAGGCACTGCACCTGCCCCCATGGGCTGAGCTGTTTATATGCCCTTGGTTCTGTTCAAGGCCAGGAGACTTACAATAGAGTTACAATACTGTGCAGTCCAGTACACACACCAGCACACACAAGCCCACAAAGATGCACAGATGATCTATCACACACAATCACACACTATAAAAGATGGAGATGAAGGATGAAGGTTATTAGCCAGTGACCTTTCAGATTCACTGATGACTTCAGGCACTGAGCTGTGAACTACTTTGGTTAGAAGTGAAATATCGATCAGTGATGCAAATGTTTGTTTAGCTTAGTGATAAATTATACAGCAGAGAGTTTGTGACCGTGACTCTGTGCATTTGTATGTATATTAATAGCAATGTTTTTGCCGTATCTATCACATTAATCTACGAAAATGTTATCTGCACTTACAGGATGCTTTAGTCTCCATGGTAATGAGTGTATGATTGAAAAACAGAGGAGAATTACCTACTGCAAGTAAGATAAATAAATAATAACACAAAAAGAAACAATTTAAGCTGTGAGAGAGCACAGGGTGAAGGAAAAATCTCTGAGATTTATTCAGTATTATTGAAACCATACATCAAAACGCAAAAGATATCTACTGACGAACAATAAATATTAAAACAAAAATGTTTGCCTTGTAAGCAAATATGTTTATCTCCCTAATGCTTTTCTACACATGCCTTGATATTTGAGTGGTTTATTAATGCCACTTAGGATGGCACGAAACTCTTCAGCTGTCTCAGAGTGAGAAGAGATGTTATTTAGTTTGATGAAAAAAAATGTCCTGGAAAGTGACAGAAAATGACAGGTGATGAATAACTGGTAGATAATATAAAACGGGGGACCTACATATAACTATTCCACGTCTTTTGTATCTGGTGGCAGCTCTAGTCAGAATTAAATTAATAACTTCAGCATTAAGACTCCTGGGAAGAGGATTCCGGAAACATTGAAAAACTAATTCATGCAATATGAATGTAATGCATCACACAGTCTCTGATAAATGAACACAATCTTGCTTAAAACCATCCAGTCATGCATTAATTCCCATTGCAATACACATTTATATCTATTTGCGTTCATATGCAATATTAATCACAACCACATCCATATTTTCAGATAATATTGCCCCTATATGTTCCCAAGTGAATAAGTATGAATACAAGCCTCAGAAAAATCTCATTACATCCATTATGGAGGCATGGCGATGCGTCTCTGGAGAGATGCATACAAGCACAGATTTAGGAATGTGCTATTCTTCTGTGCAATAATGCGGAGGGGGGAAAACAGTTTTCAGCATTCTCGAGACGACTGTGCCTAGTGCTGTCCTGCACATTTCGACTTTAATAAATACAGTCAGTGCATCACTGCACACAGCCCGGGCCTAAACCTCTCTAACACACGTCCAAGAAAACCTCACTGTGTTCTTTCCCATTACTTTCTCTCTCTATATAAATGCTGGTTATTTCTTGCCAGTCACTGCTACTCTCAAATGTTGCACATGATCAGTGCAATTTCAGCTGCACTACTACAGTATGTATAACCCTGATAGTTCGAGAAAGAGGTTCTGATACAAAAAACTTTCATACAAGAGTTGGACTGAAAAGAATATTAAAAACTTCTATTTCCTTTTTTGTCATGTATTTTTAGTCAGCTGACTCACTGTCACTGTTGTAACATTCTGAATAGCAGGTTAACTGTAAGTCAAACTTTTCCCATTTCAGCTTTTAAAGCAACTTTACAAAAAGTTGAAACACTGACAATGTGGGGAAAAAACAACCCATTAATACTATGTTCTAGTCAGGATTACTGGGAAGATCTTCAAATCCATTTTTTGGGCAAATTCTTACATCAGCACAATATTAAATACGAATTTCAGATGCAATCACTCACAGAGTGAAAGTAAATTCAAAGTGCTGAGCTGTCAGATCAACACTGTGGAGTAAACAAACAAATTGAATAAACAGAACAAACATCAGCTGTTATTTTTGCTATTGCTGATTCATAGGGCAGTTGCTCAGATGGGTTTAATCCCCTCAGACTGATTACAATGAGTTTTCTCAAAGACACTCTTTGGAATCCGGAACAGATTTAATGAATGACAGACAGTAATAGAGTAATGACACGTGAAAGTAGCTTTTGACGCGATCGACTCTGCATGGTTCAAATAGGCCTTTTGCCAAACTTGCTCTCCCTTTTCCTATCACAAATCAGATTGGAAAGGCATTTATATTTAATAAAAATGAGGAAAGCATTTGAAAAGTTAAAAGAAAGTGCCTAACAAGTGTTTATAGTAAAGTATTAATAGGATTGGCAATAGATTTGCTCCTCTCTGACTGTTTGCTGCCAACTGACTGTTGCCCTAATTAGTTGCCCTGTGTCTCACCAGGTTGCCCGTTGACGGCAACATTGCACAGCAACATTGCTCAAAAAGTTGCCCCGTGTATCATCACCTTAAGTTGTGATTGTTGCTAGGTGATATTACATATACAATATATTTGTAATTATTTTTCTGACATTATAAAAATTAAGCTACATTACAAACATATCATCAATATTTCCAAATGAAACAGGAAGTTTTAATAGGCAAATTTAATTACTTCACAGTCGTGAACAATAAACCATAATTTGGTATTTGATAGTTGTTTGTCGGTGATATTAGCAAGAGTGACTTATTTTAGAGAATAAAAACTGTTCTTGATCAGCAAATCAGCATATTGGATTGATTTCTGAAGGATCATGTGACACTGAAGACTGGAGTAATGATGCTGAAAATACAGCTTTGACATCACAGGAATAAATTACATTTGATACTTTTACTCAGCAAGGACACATTCCTATTCCTATGATTTCTTAAGGATCATGTAACACTGAATACTGGAGTATACTCTTAATAAAGGTTCCTTATTGGCATATGGTTCCATGAAGAACCTTTAACATCCATAGAACCTTTCCAGTGCACAAAAGGTTTATAATAACTGAAAAAGTGTAAAATGTTCTTAAAATGGGTATTTTAAGAACTTTTCATTAAAAGGTTTTATGGGGAACCCAAAATGGTTCTTTTATGGCATCACATTGAAAACTGCCTTTTTGGAACCTTTATTTGTAAAAGTGTAATGTCCACAGATATATCACTCAGTAGCTGTGATATCAATCTAAATCGATCCATTTGAGTATTTGAATGAGAAATTCAACTAAACCAAAACCCAAGACTTTATTCATGCTACTTTAAAAGTATCAGCCTAAAGCAAGCTAGAAAGAGAGAGACAGAATACCCTTTCTGTGAATGATTAGTGCATTGAACAGTGTGCAGTGACACATGGTGACATATCAAAGAGAGACAGAAAGAAGAGAACATGGCGTCTTGATGATCTAGCAGCAGGCAGCAGGGTTCTAATCGGTGAGCATATGTTATGATGATGCAGAGAAAAGATGCTAAGATTCCCGATCCAAAAAACCTTACGCGAACCATGTGCTTCCCTTCCCATGCCTAGCCGGTGATCAAAAACAGACAAATAGCCACTCTCAGCATTTCTACTGCACCTTAGAGATAATATTAGCTTGAAAATGCAGTGGGAGAAAGAACTAGAAGAAAGGACGCTTAAATTCAAATGTGCAAAGAAATTGAGCAGAATAAAGAAACTGATGAAACAGCAAGTTGTTCTATCTTGTTCTGAGATAAACACACACAAGTGCACACAAACACTTTTCATAAATTCAGCATGACAGGTTTCTTTAAAGGCCGAGGCAATGGATTTGATTCAGGCTAAGGTGGTGAGAAACATTCTGCAAAATTGTATGATCAAAAGATCAGAGATCAGGGGCTTCCAAACATAAAAGCATGAATGGGAATTCATCACCTCCACAAATTTAAAACACTTTGTGACCTTTAACCCAAGTGGGCATGAAGTTTCAACTTCTCTATGATCTGCATATGGCATATCATCATATCCATACAGCTTTTTCACAGCAGGGAAGTTTCAAACACTGACCTCATTGACATCAATCTTCCATTGCTTAGGAAAAAAAAAAAAAAAGCTTATCCCCAAACTCATGCCATTGGACGAGCCAGTGTTGTTATGTCTGGGCCAGGAGCATATTTCAATCTGGTGCCACTAGTGAAAATTACACACTTAACCTGTCAGCCTTCACTGGTGGCTCTACAGTACAACACACACACACATATACTGGAATGAAGAAAAAAGCTCTTCAAGAGGAGGACTGACCCGAGCAGGGACTTTTGTGATTATAAAGTGCTTTGGAGTGTCTAGAGTGGAAAGACCTTTAATTGATATCTCTTGGAACAAAGACCAGCCACATTTGCTGTGTCACAGCCTCAGATGGGGGGGAAAATACTTATGACCGTTTTTTTGCCCTTGGTGCCATATTTCCTCTCTTCACTCCTGACTCAACATAACTCCTTCTTTTCTTTCATTGGTGGTTTTTCTCGGCTGTTTAACTTTACTTCTCTCCTGTATTCTCAGTTGTATTTCAAATTGCTGTCTGTGTGAAATCATGCTGTTTTCATGGTCTGAATGGACTGGCGAAGGAGCTTTGCATTGTGAAATATGTCTACGAATATGAAAAGACAATGCGAAATCCTGTTTACCATGATACGCCCCCTTTAATTTGGCTAAAATCCTTTTTTAAAGTGAATTATACAATTCGTAAGTGTTTTAAGAGGTGGCTAATTTGTACGTATCCCTACGACCCCACTCATACATTTTCGTACGATTTGTTTAGACCTGGGGTTGTCCTGGTGATTTTTTTTTTTTATTTGTACGAAACTGTATGATTCAAATTCGTACAAATTAGCCACCTCGTTGTCACAGTCACGCCTTCCTGGACTCCAGTTCCCATGATCCTCCTTGTTTGCACACCTGAACTTACTTCGCTCATCAACTTCCCGCCTTTCCCTGGATTCCCTGCACCTGTGTATTGTCATTAGCACTCCCTTTAAGTTGGACTCACTCTTAGCACTCCCTGTCCGTTCTATTGTTTACCTTATATTGTGTTGTAGCCTTGTCTTTATGAATAAACCCCGTTTGATATTGAAGTCCGTGCCTGTGCTCTCTCCACTACAAGCAACTGTAACACTCGTAAAATACTTACGAATTACCATGAGATCGGGTTGGAATTATCTACCCTCTATCTTCCATGATTTCTTTCTAACAGCATAATGCATTTCACTGTTGTCTTTGTGTTGTGCTATTGAGCTGAATTATCTAATTGCTACACATTATTCTGCACACAGTTGCGTTATACGTACAGAATAGCAGAATGTTTTTATTCCAAACACGGAGTATAGTGCATTCTCTCTCCTCTCACTGTGGAATATATCTTTTCTGTGATGCCTCAGGCCTTTCTCTGTGTGTTTGAATTGCATTTTGTTCTTCCTGCTGGGGTATTTGTAACTCTAACATATTGTATGCATTATAAAGAAGTCTGTTTTGGTCAGAAAGAAATGTAAATGTAAATGTCTTGAAAAGAAAAAGTCCAGGCATGAAAAATTTAACAACATAATAAGTTTATGGACAGTGAACTTGCTTAAGAAAAAGGGATTTCTCTGCGGATGGGAGGGTTAGCTAATTGAAACTTCACAGAATCCATGGGGGAAATACAATTTAGTGTAACAGCAAACAAGCCGACAGACACGTGGGGTTAGATTAATCTATTCTCATGTCTTTAATTACAAGGGTGGAATGATGATCAGCAGGTGTTTTACAAAGAAAGGCAGGAAGTAAACAAGTCTCTATAGAGTTATACAAAGATTATAATGAATATTTTGATTAGGCTGAGGAAGCTATCATTTCATTACTGCTTGTACGAATAATTCTAGAGGTGAGTCAATTGCTAGATTGAACACTAGATAGATCGACTAAACGATCGATGGATAGATAGATAGATGCATTTCTCTTTAAGCCTCACAGATATTCGTTGACCTCTCTGTGACAGCGTCCAGCCCCTCATTGACAACTAACCTTCATCATCATCAGGAGGTGCACGCTGGGAAGGCTGAGGACAATATTCATTCTATCACAGTAAAGAAAGAAATATGGGGAGAAAATGGCTTTCAGGGCATCATGTCAGAGATAGACAGAGACCGAGAGCAGGCTACGGCCTGAAAACTGAGGGAGGGGTTATCTGAATAATGATATTAAAATAGAGTATGATTTATTACAACTGCATTAAAATGAGACAAGAGGAACATGCCACAGGATTCTATCAGGCACTGCATGTTTTATACACTGTGTATTTTAAGTATGGATTTACTGTTTATGCATGTTGAAACTCATGAGGCTGCAACCCATATAAGCTGCCAGGACAAGAGCAGGCTTCTCTTCCATCAAGATTATCCAGGCTGTGAAATATTAATACAGAAAATGAGAAACTGTATTAGGGCCAAAAAGGATCCAAGCAGAATGAATCATCAATAATACAGCAGCCCTCCTTAGTTTGTCAGAGTCAGAAACTCGCTTGCGTTTGACAACCGAGAGCTCTGTACCATCAAAACCCCAATCTGGCCTTGTGTCACAGGAAAATCTCCAAAGCCCTTACGTTTATTCTTTTTTTGAAACTGTGATGAAATGCTAAACATGCTAAGCCTTTCGTCTGAGATGACTGAGTGCATGTTAAATTTGACATGCCGTGCTTCAGTTTGATGTTAAAGGTTTTGTGAGCGGCTCCTCTTGGTTTTTATTTTTGTCCCCTTTCTCTCTCTATCTCTCTCTGTTCCTTCTTTCTCTATCTCTTCGAATCCTCTGCTGCTACCTTGCTTTCATATTTAATTAAGTCTCACCTCCTCTCAATCCTGTTTTATTCTCTAGTCTGAACTGGCCTTATTAATTTCTTTCTCCTCAGTCTAAATAGATGTTATAATGGTGTGTCAAAAGCTGAAGTCAAAAGCTCATTTTATACTACTTGATTAATAGGATGAAATTTCAACTTGTTTAATTGACTTAAAAGGTCTGCTTCTAATCTAACATCTAGAATTTATTGTTGTAGTGACAGTGAGTGAAGAAAGAAATAAAAGAAAGAAAGAATATATTTATTAACATAAAATAATTATATTATTATGTAGATATTTTTGAGCGCCAACAATATAAAACAGCATAAATGTAGATGATATTTAAAAATATATTTTTTAAAAATCCATGCAAAAAATAATAAAATACATGCAATTATAAATGCACAATGCAAAAAAGCAGCATAAGAGCATTCTAAAAATTCTGAAGTCACACTGAATCAACATTTAAATCAGTTCACACTGAATTAACACTCATGATTTGAGAAATCAACTTTTCCTTGAGCTTTTGATATATAAGAGGTCATCATACTATAAGAATATCCTGTAAACTTCCTTGTTAGTCCAATAAAAGCTTTTATTGACACCAGGTCCAGCCAATGACTGGTCCCGAAGAGAAATGCGATACAGGACTAAAAATAACATTACCTTTCAAAGGATCCTAATGCTAGGAATATGGTTATTTATTTTCAACAATGTCTCAGTTGAGCATTATTTATTACTATTTGGTACATTTCACTGTGGATTCTTTGTTAAATCAATTGCATTTCAGCGCAGACTGTGCAAACAGACTTTTACGATATGAACTCAACAGTAATGCAACAACATGTAAGTAACTGAGTTACTCCTACTGGTCTAATGTCTGATCTGATATGTAATGATTCATGTACAGTCAGATGTTTGTATGTGTCAGTAATTCAAACCAGTAACTAAACGGTCAACGGTCATTTTGCTTCTATTAGTAGGATAAAATAATCTGTTATTTAAATGGTGATTAAATTATATATAGAAAGCAATCAAAGAACGCTATCTTTACAATCGCTGCAGCTGTCAATCAAAAAGCACAAGTTTATCAGTGACTGAGTTCTGGACTTGCGCCAAAACTCCCGTTTTACTCAACAAATCTCTTAGGTACATCACATTTGCACTGTTAGTTATGATGAAAGCATTCGTTAGCGTGCAGAAATTGAGTTCATGCGCTTATGTGATCGGCTACAGTGCTCATCACTGCAACCTTTCATGCCACAATCTAAATATAATGCCATAGATCTAAATGTAATGCTACTGTATAATCAACACTTTTCACGACTAGTTATCCTTGAGAACTGTAATAGTAAAAATGTGCTAAAAGTTTTCGAGAGGGTAACACTATTTCATATGCAAGGATGTTAGCCAATCACAGCAGTGGGTGTTTACACTGAAGTCTCACAGCAGACACCCCCTTAAAACAGAGCGTTCAAATCAGAGGCCTACAATCAAGATAAGAAAAATGCCTTTTATTTCTAAATTATGACAATTTTTGATGTAAAAAGCATACTAACATTATAAGTGCACCCCAGGAAACATTATAAAACAATAAAATGACACAGTTCATGACCACTTTAATTGATTTGCTGAAGTCGTCTCATCTGCTTGCTGCAACTCTCAGTCTCATTCAAAAAGGTTAATTAAAACTTTGCATGTCAAAAGAGTCACGAGACGCAATAGTCAATCAGTGATGTCAAACCTGTCGCAATGCTTGTGGTATCTTTGAATGAGTATGAATGAGGGATATCATATTTATATATAATATGTAATTAATATGATTTTAGTGAGGCAAAAGTTTAGGTTAACTTTGCTATTCCTTGAAAGTATTGAAAATAATATATATATTCAAGGAATAACAAATTAAAGAAATAATAATAAAAAAAAAAACTCTGTCACTCCATTAGTCAGTTTTTAAACAAGATGAGGGTAAATATAATTACAGTTTATTATGTTATTTAGTTTTATTTTAAAGTTCAGCATTGAAATAATGTAAAGTATTGGAGTAAAGTTGAGTATGACATCACAGTGACATTTAAATATTAATTTAAATAATTTAATATAAAAGAGTGACGTTTTAGTGCTGGATAAAGTCACTACTTTGACATTTCACGAGATTGTGTTGGGCAATGACTGTCTGAAACACCAGGATTACTGTTTTAATTTGTACTTTATATAATTTGTACTATCTGTTGGTTCACATGAGGATCATTGCAACTCTGAGTCACATTCTAAAATAAACCAGTGAATGCCTCAAAATCCAAAATGCCAAAGCATTATAATAATAACTGGGTCTCTGATGTCAGTCCCAGCACAGAATAAGAGCTTTCATTTACACATACACCACTCATATTTACATTATAAAACAAAATCAATCCCTCTGCATGTTTTTTAATCTTCTAACCTTTTTATATATACTATATCGGTTTCTTTGATTCGGTGCTAGATAGCTGACATATTTTACCAGCTTTGTGTTCAAATGGGAATTAGGCTGTTGATGCATGAACACATGGTTTATCTGAGTGTAGGCTACAGTCCTTTGGCACAGGATAAGAATCCCCATTTGTGAGGACAGAACCTAATCCAGCCAATTGCACAGGCTACAGCTACGACAGGCTCAGTGCATGGCTACACGATGTGCACGTTCATGTGACTCTATTAGCGCTGCAGTTCATTCCGTCTTGCCCAGAAAAAGCACACAAGGTGTGAGAATTTTTTTTTTTTTTTAAATCTGGGGACTCAAAAACAGGAATGGACAGATTTGATCTTAGAGTGTGCGTACACTAAAATCCACGACAACATTGATATTTATAAAACCGGTCTTTGACGTGGAAAAGTTTTTAGCGCCACGTCAGGATCTAAGCAGACGTATGCACTTTTCCTTGTGGCAGAGAGTCGGAGTACTGCAGGTATTTGGAAATCTAAGCAATTCTTGCCACTTACCATTCTCAAGTAAAGGATTTGGACATTGACTGATGCTCTTTTATGTTAATGACATTAATTAAATGACATTAATTAGGCGGTGTTTACAAAGTGGAGATTGTTGGTGTGCATACGTTTGTTTTCTGAATTACATGCATGCACATTTGAGAAATTATTGTAAGATCAAATGTAGGACGGCCCCCGGTGCTGTTTCGTTTCTACGTGCTCAAGTTTTTCTGCAATCACCAAATAGCCCACATTAATGTCAAGTGATTGTTTTGATTTACTACTGACGAATAATAAATGTTTTGTTTAATTTATGGTGTTTGTGTTATGGAGTGGTACCTGTAGTTTTGATGGCATTTTCTTTCCATAATACCTCCGTATAATGCCTATAATAATGTAGTACAGTGGTTCCCAAACCTGTCCTGGAGGACCCCCAGGTCCTGCACCATGTTGTTTAAATGCATTTGCGCCCATGGGACACTCTTTGGTTATCTTAAGGCGCCCCTGCTTGTGTGCTTTTTCTGGGCGAGACAGAGTGAACTGCGGCGCTAATAGAGTCACATGAATGCACACGTCAAGTAGCCGTGCACAGACCAACGGCCAGGATCAGGATTTTCGTTAAATAATACATTAAATTTCATACCGTATGCCCCCAGACCACTTGGAAAATACGACACGTCGCATGGGATCATTTTGTGATACTTTTATGTCTTTTTAAATAAGCTTAATGCCGCTTAATGCTTTCATAGCCATTATATGGACGAGCGCGAGCTGATTTTTTTTTTTTTTTAATTCTCCTTTTGTGGTCCATAAAAGAAAGAAGGGCATATGGACAACACAAGGGTTAGTAATTTATGACTTAATTTTCATTTTAAGGTGAACTCCCGTTAACATCAGGGCCAACAGATGCAGGACCGATGTGAGACCTGCACGAAGGCACATGTCCTCCAGACACGTGTTCGCCTTGATCATGGGCAGGGGGTGTGCGGCAGCAATGTGAGCCCTAGACTGCAAATGGCGGTATTTGTTAGGGCACTTAAGACAAGTGCCTTTTGGCCAAGGGCAGTTCACTCAAAGAAAGTGAAATCTCCCAGCTGGAAGTTAGCATAGACTGAGTGTGCGGGTGTGGATCTAGCTAAGCACAGAGGATGCTCATGAACCCCTAACTCCTCAATGATTTAGCAGGTCATTTATGTGCTGCTCTTGCTGCTAATTGGCTCTTAATCAGAGTCAGATCCCCACTGAAACTGTCCATTTACTTTCATGTGTGTGTGTGTGTGTGTGTGCACAAGTATGCGTCCAGAGGGAGTAATGTAGCCACAAGCAACAGCTAACTGTCCTTCACACGATTTTGTCATTACCACTCTCAGAGAGGCATATCTCTCATAAAAGCAAAAAGAGCTCAAGGGAAATTGTATGTCATTACCTTAGATGCGTGTGTGTGTGTGTGTGTGCGTTCGTGTGTAAATGTCATTCGACATGGATGTGTGTGGCTTTATGTTTAAAAGCCTGTACAACCAGAGGGTGGTATATTTTATGTGAGTTAGAAAGATCTTTACTGCACAATATGGTACAATTTTCTGTGGATTAAATCCATCAGGGTGATATTGTTATTGTCCTGCAGTGATGGTATTCTATGCAGGTCTCCAGAGTCCACCTATGCGGTGACATCCATCAACCACCATTTCCTTATTAGCCTTTAGAAGCCAAAAAGGTAGATGAGAAAAAAAAAAAAAAATAGTTGACGCGAAGAACAGATAAACCTCAATGACACTCCAAAAGACTATTCCTGCAATCAAAGTGTGAGTACAATCCCCGACAAAGGTTTTGATTGCGAGGTATGAAGACTTACTGTGTCAGAATATCAATAGGCTGTCAGGGAAGGTCATTTCACTTATGTCCTTAAGGCTTTAAAATACTTTATTGGTATTGGTTACTATACTTTTAAAATACTATATGGTATATTTCACGTTTGCACACTTGGATTATCAGTAAGTTAAAATGATATTTTAGTATACTTAAGTTTTAAGTTTTGATGATAAAATTGCATATTTGCAGACCAATGCATATTAGTCTTGACTGAGTATAACTAGTGCTGGCTAATAAACATGGTTCATCAGACCTACTTTTTACTTTTAGTACTTTTACTCAAGTAAAATATAAAATAAGTACTTATACTTTTACTGGAGTCATATTTTATTATGGTATCTGTTTTTTTACACAAGTACTTGATTTGTGCACTTTGTCCACCACTGACTATGTACAAAAGTTACATATTTCTACTACTTAAAATGGTCAGTTAGTTATTATGGCAATTAGACCATTTTAAGTCCTGTCAAGCACTTACATCAAATAATTAAGAAACCATGCTGTACAAATTGCCTTCATTTTTTAAAGTTTAACAAACACATTATTTTTACATTGCCAAAAACTGTATTAAATGGGAAAAAAGCTGAGGTCTTTACATAATGGCTAGTTGTTGGTGCAGTTTAAGGAATTCAGGACTCTTGGTAAAGATGGTGTTTGGTCCCTGTGCATGCAGGGGGTACTCAAACAAATAGACCACTGACACGTAGAGAAACAGCAATTTCCTGCTTCATCGGTTCCCATCTTTCTCTCTGCTGTGTCCCCTTCTCTTCAAGCACATCCACCCCCTCCCTTGATGCATGAAATGCTAACATGCAGACTGGATCAAAGACTGCCTTTAAGGTCACAGACACAGGCATTTAAACACATGCAGACAAACACAATCAGACAAACACAGATGTAGAAAATGCAGGGATGCAGGAGGTGAAGGTGCTGAGATTGATGCTGCACCCCATTTTAACCGGATTATAATGCATTTTATCAACACAAGGGTTACACGGATTCACACAGGAGTGTTTGAAAGCAGGCGTCTATCAGCGGATCCCTAATATATCCGCTGAGAGACGGATTCGCTGATAAATGCCTGCTTTCAAACGGTCCCGTGTGTATCTGTGTAAGTGCTCAGTGAAGAGCGTCAAAGATGTCTATTTACAACATTTTTTTGAAGCATTAATCATTGTAGCCAATCACAGACATATCTGTTGAGCACGTGAACAAAATGGCCAATCAGAGGTGTTTAAGAATCCGCTCAACAGTGCTCAAAATGCTAGGGGGAAATGCTGGTAACACTGTAACATTATAAATATTTTCACAGTCAACTTCGATCGATTTGATGAGTTCTTGCTAAATAAAAGTATTAATTTCTTTCTAAATAAATGAGTACTGACCCCAAACCTTTGAACAGTAGTGTATATAATATCATGCTCTTATAAAGCAAAAGAACTGAAGCAAAGATATGCCAACATTTGAGTCTCTCACCGTCGGAAATTTCTGCACCTCAAACCAATACCATCTTCCTATCTCACAGAGAGAATTGAGCGAGTCGAGGGAGAATAGAGCGATCTCCAGCAGCAGATATTGAAATAACGACTCTGATTTCCCCTGTGCATTACAGTCTACAAATCTTTGTCTATCCCCCATATATACACCTGCCAATTCAAACAATAAAGAGACCTGGAGCACATACAGAGGTCTCAGAGTACGAATGTCAGAGAATTCATGATCACATCACAATTTATCTGATGGGTCTGCAACATAATAGATTCAAAACTCCCAGAATATCACGTCCTCTGTTGAGATTGAACCACATAATAGCTTCAGTTGGATTAGTGATTATGCATGACTTGGGTCAATTGACAGATGGGAAAGCAGGCAAAACCAACAGATCTGATATCAATTCACCATGCGTAGATCTTTATGAATGCCTGCTGTATAGAAAGCATACAAAGTCTGGATTGCTCCTCCATGCTCATGGAAAAGACATCTGCACTTGATGAAACACAGTGAACCACACGGAAGTGCTTAGTGGACACAGTCGGAGGTGTTTGATGGACAGCTTGGTCATACTGTAGTATGAACTGAGTTAAACTAGCGACAGAGTGCTAGCACAGCTAAACCGCAGCCTGAAGCACATTTCAATCGTAGCGTTACCTCCACTCAGCAAACCGTTAGTCTGTCATTCTGTCTGCAGATCTTTAAAAGGTTTAAAAAGAGGATAATCGCCCTCCCCTAGTTCCTCTTGCTTATGGGGTAAACATTTGAGACTGACATCCTGTGATTTGCTTTGTTGAAGATAAGAATGCTGTGCTGTTTCCCAGCACATTCTCGCTGCTGCTGCTGTGTTTTAATGGGGTTCCCCAGTTGTTTTAGCTCCTGTCTATTGATCAACATGAAGTTTTAGTCTGTACTGTTGTCTTAGACCATGTATCTCTCCTCTGCAAGAGTTTTATTGTTTTATCTTCCGACTGATTAATCACTCTAATTTAAACCAAATCTAATCATGTTGTATCTGTGCTCATACCTTTAGAAAGGGTTGCTGTTGATCCGTACCACAGCGCTAATGAAAACAATCTGTATAATTCAAAAGAATTCAGAAAAGAGCTAATTTTCTTAATTACTTTTGTTTCAATTAGTTAAATGACTTATTTTTCTTAATTGAATAGTTCAACCAAAAATGGAAATTGTCATCATTTACTCACCCTCATTTAGTTTCAATGATTTATGAATTTCTCTCTTCTGTGGAAGAGGAAAAACAAAACATTTGAGAAATTTTATGACTGTTTTTGTCCATACAGTGAAGGTCACCCATTCAAGACTCCAAATCGAGGCTAAATGGTTGCATTTTACAACATTAAATATATATACACTGCCATTTAAAAGTTTGGGATCGGTAAGCATTTTTAAGTTTTTTAAAAGAAGTCTCTTATGCTCACCAACGCTGCATTTATTTGATTAAACATTTAAAACATTCAGAATCCCCCCCAAAATAAATAATAAATATGTTTAATAAATTGAAGTTAACTGTTTTTAACATTGATAATAATAATGAATGTTTCATGAGCATCAAATCATCATATTAGAATGATTTCTGAAGGATCATGTGACACTGAAGACTGGAGTAATGATGCTGAAAATTTAGCTTTGATCGCAGAGATAAATTACATTTTATAATATATTTAAATAGAAAACAGTTATTTTAAATTGTAATAATATTTCACAATATTGCTGTTTTTTGTTTCTTAAGGTTTTTATTTATTTATTTATTTTTAATCAAATAAATGTAGCCTTGGTGAGCATAAGAGACTTCTTTTAAAAACATTTGAAAAATTCTACTGATCCCAAATGTTTGGGAGAAATACATATTTGCAATGAAAAAACTATTATATATATATATATATATATATATATATATATATATATAGATATATAAACACAGTCAAACCAAAATTTATTCAGACACATTTCATACATTAATACAGTTTATTCACTATAGTTAAAAAAAAAAAAAGGTAATAAAACATGACAAGATCTCTGAGTTAAACTGTGTTAGAAAAAAATATCTTAATTATGTCAGATAACATTTAAGCAAAACAAGGTCAGGTCAAAGTGTCTGAATAATTTTTGGTTCCAAATTTTTATCAGTTTTACTGGTAGTCCACTGTATGAAGAATTTTTGGGTATAATATGTCACAGTTTACTTTATTTTTGCTATCCTCACTTACATAAATGAACTATAGTGTCCTGCACCCACTAGTAAAAATATATCAAAAATATCAATATATATATATATATATATAAAATTTTGTAAGCCCTGCTTCAAATATCACTATATGGACAGAAAAGAAACCTTAATAATTTTTCTCTAAATATCTTCTTTTCTGTTCCACAGAAGAAAGAAAGTCATACAGGTTTGGAACAACCTTTTTGACTCCAACACATTTAAAAGAACTTTCTGTGTATAAACGTACTTGGTTACATACGTAACCTCAGTTCCCTGAGATACGGAACGAGTACTGCGCAGCTTATGGCGATACAGCACGCCAAAGCCTGCCAAAATGGACGGGGCGTCTGGCTATATAAGCGAGCATTTCACCATAGGTTTTCAGGTCAATCAACTGAAGCGACAACACTGAGTCGTACAGCTCCATGGCACGGCAGCAAACATAGTACTCGTTCCGTATCTCAGGGAACCGAGGTTACGTACGTAACCGAGTACGTTCCCTTTCGATACTTCACTCATACTGCGTATGTGGAACGAATACAATCCCCGCTGTGCCATGAGAGGGAACGACTGAACCTATCTTGGGCACCAGAGGAGCACAGAGGGTAAGTAGGGAGGCAAAAGCCGTCGTACCCTTATGTTCCACATGCTAAAAAAGGGAGCTGGCTCCCCTAAGGTAAAAAGCTGGCGAGAGCAGAGGTCGTCCTGCAGGACTTGGATGGAAGGGCCCGCTTGTTTTTTCATCCAACAGCAGCGGGAGGGCAGAGGTGAGCAGCCACTGCCTCGTCCAGGGGTGGCATCTGCTTGTAGCCCTTTTCCTGAGAGCCATCCATAGAGGTGAGAGCTGTAGAGGTGGTAGTACGTAGGCGGGCCGAGTAGAGGGCGCGCCACGACTTGGTCAGCTCGTTGTGAACCTCAGGAAAGAGGACTTGTCTAGGCGGCAGTGTGTGGGCTCTTCTGGAGGCGCCCATTCAAGGTCGAGCTCCTCGACGGCCCTGGAGAGGACGCGGAAAAACGGATGTCGATGGGCTCCAGAGACGGCAAGGGGGCGGGGTCTTTGGAGTCGCCGCCCCATTCCTCCATTTCAGAAGCCGCCAATGACATGCTGTCATCAAGAACCACCAAAAGACACCATGTCGCTCGCTTCAGCCAAGGGACGCAGGTCTGGGCGGGAGAAAAGGACGGGAGACGGCTCTCTATGTGGACAGAGTGAGGCACACGGGGGCTTAGCCGGCGTGAGCTCACTCGTGTCTGGGCATGGAACTCCTTTGCCCCGCTGTTTCTTCCTCGCAGGCTCCTGGAAGGAAGAGAATAGGAGGGCGCGAGGGGCGGGACTGCTTTCTGAGAAGAAAGCTATCCGCGAGCGTAGAGAGGCCAGACTCATGTTCTTACAGTGAGAACATGAAGTCCCGGTGAGCGCCGCCTCTGCGTGGGACTTGCCCAAACAGAAAATGCACTCACCGTGCCCATTGTCCTGTTGCAGAGGTGCTCTGCAAGTGCCACAGTCGTGGCGCGACATTTGAAGCAACGTTGCAAACGTTGTGAAAACAGCGATGAAAAGTGCTCTTTTATAAGTGGTGAAAACCACTGGAAATAGCTCTTTAAATGCTTGCCGGATGGCGGCAGGGGAAGTGCTGAAAAAAACGGAAACGGTGAAGCGGGCGGCTCGAGAGCGGGCAGTCTGCGAGGGCGCTGGCGCTGCAGGCGGTCGGAGAATCTTAGCTGGTCTGGTGCGTTGCCTCTTCAACAGCGAGAAGCGAGCTGATCCGAGCAGGTGAGAGAGGTCCTATGGCACAGCTCCGCCGTCATTGGTTCAAAAAGTTTCCCAGTTTGAGCCAATGGCCGTGCAGTTACACTGCGTTATTGAAAAAGGCTTCAGTGTCGAGGAAAAAGGAGTTTTTCCCCCATACGCAGTATGAGTGAAGTATCGAAAGGGAAAATTATTTAATGAGGTAAAAAATGACTGAGTGCACTTTTAAATTGGCTACAAAACAGATGGATAGCACACAGTGTCAAGTCTAATTTGACTTTCAGGTGGTTGGTGAGAGGCAGTATGAGATATATCTGTTTGGGATATCCAGTTTACAATTTGATTAAGTGTTATACAGAACAGTTCAAAGAGGTCTGGCTGATTTTAATACGCCATAGTTATGACCTTAATAATGAGTATACAAAAAATAGAGGAGCCGAGGAAGAGTGACATTAGATAAGGAAGATGATAACGGATAGGAAGAGTGAGTGTACAGATGGGCTTATGAGATCAGGACTGGTCTACTATGATTTAATAAAGAGTTTCAGTGCTTCAAAGCAGTGAGATAATTGATTTTTTTCCCCCTCACAAAGATGATAAATGACCTTTTCTGTTTTTTGACCTCCAGATAAATCTTGGGTTTATTTGCAAAACCCAAATATGTGCACTGTGAATGGCCAAGAAGAAAAAAGACCATGATTTCAAACTCTTGCCTCACTTAAATCACTGATCCTCCTTTTCTTTTTCCCCATTCTCCTTTTGCTCTTCCTTTCTTATTAAAGTCTCCCTCCCTGGTGTTTTGGATGTACTTAACAATTCTTAGTTTGGATGATTATGCATTCCTGTTGAGGACACAAAAATCCACTGGGTAAATGTGAAAGATGTTAGGGGTTTCCTGTTAAAGCCGTGTTTACTGTTGAGAACGAGAGGCTGAAGCAGAGAGCTTATAAAACAGAGAAAATAAAGGCTCTCTTTCTGGCTCTGTCCCTAGGATTTTCTATCAGTCTATATTTGTATTCCCAATGTGTCTTAATCCATCATACACTGTTTTGACCCTAAAGGGTCACCTCCAGGTTTCACAGGTCTTTTGTTCTCTTTTTATCTGTTCGGTCAAATTCAAATCATCGCCCTTCCTGTCTATCGTTGCTCCTTTTCCTCTTTCATCTCCTGTTTGCCTCAAATCCATTCATCATGGTGGCTCACAAGAATGTTCCATTAAAGTGGATAGCTGCTCAGAGGTGGTGCTAGTAGACAGAGAAAGAGACAGAGAGAAAGAGAGAAAGGAGACAATCAGACGGAGAAAGAGACTCTTTCAAAAATGAGCTTGATTTAAAATCAGTGCTGCTGAACCACTGTCATTTTACACTCGCACTCTCTGATGAGATTAGCTGGCCTGATCTCATTGTTAAACTTTTTTTATTTTGTCCAAGATCAACTAAATTTGAATATTGAGTCAATACATCCCCAATCCTGTTCCAAAATGTGTTTTTGTCTTACACTCATTCACTATAGTAAGCCTATTATTAGTAAGTTTTTTTATTTTAGATAGATTGCGTACATGCGTCACTTACCCATGTGTGTCTCGTCATATCCGTAAACAAAGAAAAGTTACTCCGGCTATTTTGACTCAGGAATGGTATGAGAGTGGCATAGATTAGTTCTCATAATGAGCAAACAAGGTTGACATGAATCACGCTAAATCTCAAACCTCCGGAGAATTACCCATTTTTGAAATAAACAATGAATAGAGGAGAGTCTCCTGGCAAAAAAGAGAACACAACAGAGAGCTCGTAATAATACAACAATCAACATTGGCTTGGCTTTTCGGAGATGGAGAGAACTGAGGGATTTGAACAGGTGAGTAACTGGTGAGTAAGGTATTTTATTGAACAGATAAACTATTTAGCTCTTTAACAGAGTTGATTGTAAAGCATTATCTATTGTGAAGGGTTGTTTCATTATGGTTGTTGTTGTGCTGTGCTGGAATTTATTTTCAAGGAAGTACCGTATCTATTCATGGCTATAGCTATAGTAACCTCTTCAGCTGGTCAGCTTGAGATTCTTTCCATCTAAACTGTATGTTATATCTCTTAAGCCTAGTAGTGAATGTTTAATGAGCAGTCTCTTTTTGTACATCTAGACAGATGATGAAATGTACAATATGGACACATTTAAACATAAACATTATTACATACTAACAGCTAAAGAAATGTACAATATTTATGAATCTTTTATATCATAGATATTTGAATAATTGCCCTTTTACCATTTTATAGATACATTTTAGATCCCTTAATTCTACCCCCAAACCCAAACATAACCATTTAACTTAGAATATAAAAAGAACATAAAATATATAACATTTTGGATTACAGTGCACAAATACAATTTTGTGAATTTATGTTTTGTTTTTTGTGTATTTTATGGTTCTATTGTCAGTCATAGGAGAGAAGTATAGTGAGAAAATAAGAGATTTCTTTCAAAAACATTAAAAAATTATACCAAACATTTGAAACAATATGAACACACATTAACAGACTGACTTTAAGAAAATCTCATCCACCTACTCACATACTTGCTGTTGACAATAAATTCAAAGTGAAAAGTGCTCATTCATTTTATTATTCGCATATTGATAATTTTTTTCCCGGTAAACTTTTCTAGTTTCAAAGTGTCACAAAAAGAGAGAGAGAGAGAGAGAGAACCAAAGAGAATTGTGGAAAAGAAAAAATAAACAATCTTAAAGTGTTTTGTGTCTCCATGTCCTGAGACGTGACTTACTAAGAGAATATTTTATTATAGGAGTGTAAAAAAAAAAGAGCAAAATACATGCATACAAAATGCATATAAATGTGTGTTTTTATGCAGATGAGACAGGGTGAAGGAAAAGGAAGCGGAAGGAAGGGAGACTGCAAAAAAAGAGACCATTGGGGGAGAAAATATCAGCATAATGAATGAGTAAAAAAAAATAAAAAAAATTAAAAATTAAAAAAACATTGTGGGCCACAGTGGATTAGAGATAGCCCACGAGAGATCAGAACAGAGAAAGAGGGTTTAGAATGAGCCAATTAAGAATGTGTGCAAGTTTCCAGCAGACCTGTATCTTTCTGTTCTCATTAAAGTTGCCGGCTTAATTTCTATTGCTCTTACATACAGTTTGTACACTTCAATCTGATTGCTTTGATTAACGTCTAAGAGCATCTGAGCATGTGATTAATGAGTCACATGATCAAGACCAGTCAGTGTGAGCAAGCATGTGCTTGAACTTTACTGCCCTGTAATCGATCAGGGCCACTCAAATTCAAAAAGGGCTGGCTGGACGAAACACACACACACCACCCAGATGGACGGATGAACGAATGGACATGGATGGATGGATAGATGGATAGATAGATAGATAGATAGATAGATAGATAGATAGATAGAGATAGATAGATAGATAGATAGATAGATAGATAGATAGATAGATAGATAGATAGATAGATAGATAGATAGATAGATAGAACCATTAGCCAAATGTCTCTGACGTGTTCTGGCAGTTTTTCTCATGAACATGATCCCATTAGCCTGTATGCCAGCATTAGACACTGTGTGTGGCTTCACATCCCTTAATTAACCAGCAATGAGCATGAACTACGTTTTAATAGCTATAAATATAGCTCTATACTGTGAATAAAGACCCCCGTTACAACCACGTTAAGGTGATTACAAGTTCTGGCCTCAATTACAAACTGCTATGAACTATGAACCATCATTTAACAAATTAACCACTAATGGTCACAAAGTAGTAATAGTTTATTACATTTAATACATGTTAAAGCCAAAATGGCTGGCGATGCTGACATACAGAAACATACCTAAGCAATTCATATCGTACTAAGTCGTACTGTAGGACACCTACATCCCTTAATAATGTTCATGCCACTTCATTCAGATGAAAGTATTCATAATGCTGCTGGGTTCATACTGGAATTTATATTAATCACTGACTCCATTGAAACAATTACAGAAGGACTTTTTTTCTCAAGAGCGACCCTCTTACAATCAATTCAGCTCTATTACAAACTGCCAAATTCATCTCCACAGATATAAATAATCCTCCTGTTCCTGTTCCCTCCATCACAATGAAGGTAGCAAGACAAGGACAGTGAAAAAGGAAAGCCTTGAGACATTGGCCATTGAGATGAATAGGAACACTAACAGATCATTCTCTCCAGGTATAATAGACCTTGTTGTTTACATACAGTACACAGATTTTTCTCGTTCTTTTGTCTTTTTTTCCTTCCTTTTTTAAAGAATCATACTGCCAAAGGATACTAATAAAGCCTGAAATATACAAAATCACAAACAAATGCAACAGTGTGAGTACACACATACACGCATAATCATTACTGCAAGGTGGTATATTTCTGAAGAGCATATTGAGCTTGAAGCTAATTATCTGGGAGAAAGCTTAGCTTCACATGCTGCAAGTATTTACAGCAGAGACAGGTGTTATCTTACTTCAAAGCGGATTTGACAGAGTTTCTAAAGAAAAATAAGACTGCCATTTCTAAACAGGTGAAGAAGCTCTGATCTAATGTATGATTTAAAGGCTTATTTTATAGGCTGAATGATTTGTAATTCAGCATGGCCTCACAGAGCACGATTTGGGTTCAGTGCAACAGGGATGAAATTCTTCCTTAATCAAAACCCATATTAATAGATGGAAAATATTTTAATCTATTTCAGGATGTCAGAGTAAAAGATTCCCACATTTCTTAGAGCATGAGATGGAGATGGAGCAGCTCTGAACTTTTCTCAACACCTCTTGAGCTTCATTTTTCTAATATTTTTCTGAAATTAAAATGATTATACTCATTACTAAAACTACAACAAATTATTTAAATATTGGAAAATGTTTACTTTTTAAAGAACTTTTTTAAAAATTTCAAAAAAAAAAAAAAAAAAACTATTCTTGAACATATGCTCCAAAGAACGAGAGATGGACATTTACAAAAATATATATTTCTTTCAGAAAATTATATATGCAAATGTGGTTAATTTATTGCAATTAAAATTACTTGATTTACAAAATTTATTTCGTGAACCCACTAGCAATTTCTAACTACTTTACATTGTACACATTTGTTTCACTCTTGAAAAAAATTGTATGATCTACGCTCCACTGGTGGTTAGATTTAGAGATGGATCTTCATGCTTAAAAAAACAAACAAAAAAACATACGTTTTTGTATAATTAAATTCATAGAACTTAATTTGAACTTGCCAAATCATAGTTATTCCAAGTTTCTCTTAAATGTGGGTGTGCAGACTTTTTACATCCACTGTATTTACATTTTCTTATAGGATTGGGTTGAACAACATAGAAGGCTTGTGCAAATAAACCAAGCTATCAGCATCCACAATTCATTTTTAGTAAATAACCCAACAGAGCTCTGGAGGCAGAAGATCAGAAAGTCTCCAGACACTGATTTCCTGTGAACTATTCAGAGGCCTTCCCTCTTCAGACCAGATAAAAGGGGAATCATTTGCACACATAGACTTTAGGGATGAGTGTTGATTAGCCTGACTAACTGAGGACTGAATCTCAAACGTTTCCTGACAGGGACTTGGTGGAGATTGCGGTCGAAGGGATTCAGAAGCTGATTTTCAGCAGCTTTAGGTATAGCTGCTAGACAAGCACATTGCAATTACACCAGCACAAGTGGGATGCTAATCATTAATCCTCTGCCCACGACACTAATCGTAAAGCTGCATGAAACGTGTGAACATAAATGAGCACAATGACAGGGAAAGTTATGACAGTATGACATCGTTGCCATGTCATGTTAGCTCCAGTGCTAGCCCAGATAACGGTGACACTGCAACATTTCCGTGTCCATCTATTATTCCTCACAAAACAAATAAGACATGTTTTATAGTGATTAAACATGTTTTTGTATGGGTGAAAGATTCTTCAGGTTAATTTTCCCAGATGAGATTTGATCTTGAAAGCAGTGAACCATGAGGCTATGTACTGCCTCAACAGCAAGGTCCTGACTCAAGGCAACAGTTTGTCTAATCGGCTCAGACACGAGGGCATATGCGTCATTCTCTCTCCTGCATGAATTACTCTCTCACCTCGGTGTCTGCTGCCCCATAGCATGGTATTGTTTTTTCCCCCTCTTATTTATAATATTGTGAATGTCCCTTTTTTAACTTGATGAAATCAAAGAGTAATACTTGGAAGTCGTGCATCAAAGTCAAAGAAAATGGAACCATGAATCAAGAAAGGTCCTGGAGGAAGGGTTTATTGCTTTCATAGCTCAATGACTATTTTATGTAAGTCTCTGATGTTTCACCTAAAATTCACACCAATGAGACAGTTGCTAGGAATTTAATAAGACATGTTTGAGTTTGTATTGAGTTCCTCTGACTATTAACTTGCATATTCACTTTGTATTTTAGGTTCCATGTTACAATGAACCCAAAAGTCCCAGTGTTTCCTACGGCCAACCCCTGAATGTAACTACTGATATCCCTCATTACCAACTGAATGTGTTCATGTGTCTCTCTTCTAGACAAGTCATCTCTTCTATGCTACATAATGATAAGAATAATAGTTTTTCACAGGATAACAGGATGACATGCATAGAAAATACATGGAATCAAAAGCAATACAACAGTTTAAATGAAAAGAGAAAACACTAATGCGAACGAACAAACGAATGAATGAATTAATTGATTGATAGAAAGATAGGCCACGTTCACACTGAAGTAGAGTCCTGTATTTGGGTCTTTTACAGATACGTTCACACACAATTCGGTTATTTATGGGAGTGACAACCACATTCTACAGCCAAACTCACACCCGCAAATTTTCAGGACTCACACTTTAGTCACTGTCGCTACACTCTATAAAATGCTGGGTTAAAAACAACCCAAGTTGGGTTGAAAATGGACAAACCCAGCAGTTGGTTTAAATGTTTGCCCGGAATTCTGGAAATGTTGGGAAGTTTTTTTGTTTTTTTGTTTTTTTGAATAAAATGAAAACTAAAAGACTTTCAAATCACATGAGCCAATATTTTATTCACAATAGAACATAGAAAACATAACAAATGTTTAAAGGGAGAAATTTTACACTTATATCCACTAAGTGAGCTAATTTCAAATTTGATGCCTGCTACAGGTCTCAAAAACGTTGGCACGGGGGCAACAAATGGCTGAAAAAGCAAGAAATTTTGAAAAGATTCAGCTGGGAGAACATCTAGCAAGTGATTAAGTTAATTGATATCAGGTCTGTAACATGATTAGCTATAAAAGGGATGTCTTAGAGAAGGAGATGCTCTCAGAAGTAAAGCTCTCCAATCTGTGAAAGAGAGCGTATGAAAGAGAATGTTCCTCAACGTCAAATTGCAAAGGCTTTGCAAATCTCATCATTATCTATGTTCTATTGTGAATAAAATATTGGCTCATGTGATTTGAAAGTCTTTTAGTTTTCATTTTATTCCAGTTTAAAAAATGTCCCAACATTTCTGGAATTCGGGTTGTAATTGAACTATTGTTTAAAAATTACTATATGTATGACTGGCTTAAAAAGAACCCAAAATAGGTTGGAAATTAAAAATCAGATACATAGTTACTAGAGGCAACAATAATAATCAAAAGATGAACATTTATTAATAAGAATGTCACAGTCACCGTCTGTCTCACCTTCCCCGGACTCCATTTCCCAGCATCCCTCTGGTTCCTCACCTGCACTCACTCACTAATCACCTGCACCTGCAAGCCATCTACTCATCAGCACAGCTGTATAAAAGCAAACCGTCAATGGATGGCGTAGTGACTCAGTTTGTTTCCGCTTTCCAACCATACCACTCGCTACATAGGGGTAAATATTTAATTGGTCTGTTAATTTGATACATTTACTTTATAGACATCCTTCTGTGATTTATCCATTCTGGTCAGTGTTTGCTCTGTTGTCGGTATTGGTTGTTGGTATCGAAGCATTTCTATAGAGTAGCCTACGAGTACAAGTAGCCTTCACAAGTGCAGTATGACAATTTCCTTAATTTTTTTAGAAATTCATAACTTTATAAATATATGCAAAGTTAAGAGAGGTGAAAAAGGTGACATGTAGGATATAAATAGTTGTAGGGGGTCGTCCCCCAGGAGAAGATTTTTGTCATTTTTAACATGTAAATGAAGCATTCTGGTGCACTCTGACAAAAACATAAATGGAAAAAACAATATTTGCTTCAAGTAAAAATAAATAAATAAATAAATAAATAAATTGGCACTAGGGCTGAGCATTGACAAATTTCACAACTGAATGCGATTTTTATTCAGAAGCTTGTGATTTGATTTTGATTTGATTACCTTTGATTCAGTGTTGATTAATTTGGGGCCTATCAGGTACAGTACATGGCAAATTTCCTCAAAGAAAAAAATCTCTCTCAACTAATGTTGTAAACTATACAGGAAACCACAGCTGGCACATCATTATAATATTAGGTTAAAATTGATTTGTAAGCTACTTACATATAAGTTTTTATAATAACGTTATAATACATTTTTAATGAAAATAATTTTTCTACTCTTTTTTTTTTTTTTTTTTTATGTATGCCTAAACAATTAAATGGTGGCTGTCATAAAACGGATTTATACATTCAATATCGAAGCACATGTTAAGTACAAATACAATGAATATGCAATAGCCTATAGTGCATATATTTATGTTAATATATGTTCCCCTGCACTTTAGGCATTTTGCACTTGTGACTTGATTATGACTATTTAATTTTTTTATCATTATTTTTATTTATTAGAACGGTATATTATGTTCTATTTCAATTCTGTAAATTAATCTTTTATTGTTTTTTGGTGCATCGATGTTGTGCTGTAGAGTTAAAGCTTACTCGCACAGGCAATTTTGCCGATTTAATTTGATTTGCCGACATGTGAAATGCATATCTATCTGCAGTGTGGCCTTTCTGCAGTTATTTATGTATATATTTTAGGGTTTATTGATCCAAAATGTTTTTATTCATTTTCTTCTATATCTTTGAGTGGTGTTCTGTACATCATGGCTGTGAATGTTTATCCACATTGCCTTTCATTTGTTTAAAAAAGATAAAATCATTGTCAGTTTCGTCTGTCACTTGACAGGCAGTTTGGTCGCTTTATTAGAAAGTTGTTTCTGTGTGCTGTGTGTGAGAGAAAATAAAAGTTGTCTTAAGCCGCGGGTATAGGCCTTACTTCTACTTCATTTTCCGCGTCCCGCTCCATCTTGTGCACAGTTGAGCGCGCAAGCCTTTCAAAGTAGCCGATACTCTTTTGGCCTTAAGCGCAGAAAGAGTTTGTGCGCACTATCTAGTGGACTGCTGTTTTTCAAGCACCCCACCCTGCTCACACATATGTGATTCGACTATCAGTCGAATATAGGCAAACTGATTCGAATCTGATTCGACTATGTAAATCCATAGTTGGGGACACCCCTACCTGTGAGTAAATGTGGTTGTCAATCCCATTTACTGACAGTGTGAATGTAGCCAAACGCTTTTCATCTCTATTCCTCTGCCTCTCACACTCATATTACAACATTTCTATACTACTCACTATTCTTGTCTAATCTATTTACAATCTACCTGTTATTTTTCTCACGAAAAGTTGTACTTATAAAGAATTAATCACTTAATTTGTGTAAGAAAATACATAAATTATATGATGAAAAATATATATTTAATTAAAGTCAAAGTGTTTCAATGTAATGGCCATATGGCAGTAATATACAGCTTACATGTTAATGTCATATATTCTATTTAAGCAGACACTAACATATATAAAAAATAACATTTGCATGATTATTTTTTAGATCTGTTACACAACCTCCATAATCATGCCTGGTCTCAGCTGTCAAACGCAGGGTTTTTAGCTCTCTGTTCTGAGAAGTGTTTGTCTACCCTGTTCCTGGAGGCGCCCTAGCCCAGCACTGCACATTGAGGATGTCTCCCTTATTAGACACACATTTCGGGTCTTGGAGCCTCTACTAATGAGCTGATGAATTGAATCAGGTGTGCTAGATTAAGGAGACACCCAAAATGTACAGTGCTGGAGGGGCCTCTGCGAACCAGACTGAACAGCACTGCTTTAGAGTAAACACACACAGATAGTACGATGAAAGGAAATGGTAATCTGGAGGTAAAAGTGCACAGATTTTCAACTTTTTTTAACTTAGCTTGCACATACCAGGGCTACCTTTTTGAGGAAGGGTTTTGTCCCTGGTCCCATAAATTCAAGCAAAAGTCTCAGCTCTGTCTGAGATTAGACTACACTCAACTTCTTATACCTCTCTCTAGCTTTCTCCTCAGTATTAGTCAAAAGCTTGACTGGGCTTCAAAGCGCATGCAGTTCAAAGCATCTTTTTTCAAGTTTGTGTGTTTGGACTATATGCTGATGTGCAGTGGTCCCTGCAGGCCTACAGAAACTGAAGAGCTGCATTTCATCTGTCATTCACCTGACCTACCCCATCACATGACCCAAGTTCAGCAACTGAGAGCTGAACTAAAAACCAGCTTTTAATCTTCTCAGTGTAATGAATAAGACTAGGAATCAAATGGTATCATATGGAAGTACAAATCAGTACTTCTTTGGATCATTTTAGGATTTTCTCTCACAATTATTAAAACAAAATTATGTTTGTGATGTGTATCATTGACAAGATATTGTCGTACAAACAACCTTTTAATAACTATACTTATTTAAGCCTTACAAGCCTTTAGTTCCCCCTTTAGAAGTTAATTACTTCTAATTATATATTTAAAATAGTTTTGTTCACAAAATTAGAGTGGGGTCCACACTGACTTTTATTGCATGGAATTTTTTTGTAAATACCTTCTTTTGTGTTTCACAGAAAGACATTGGTTTGGAATGACATGCGGGTGAGTAAATGACAGCACTTTCATTTTTGGGTCAACTATCCCTTTAAGAACATTATGATCGTTCTTGGGTTGTGTCCTTCGCAAGCAGTATACGGAGGTAGGAAAGCAACAAGGTAGGTCTGAACTGACTTTTTGCATCATATCCTGTCTAAAAGTTTTTGAAGACATCATACAGTATATGTGTCCTTCACAATCCTCTGGTTGGTGGAATGAATAAATGATGCCATATGAAGTAGTTGTTGGTTAGTACTTACTTGCTCCTTTTTTCAAGATATGACTCAATTTCTATGGAGAAATAAGCATCATGGTCATTAAAGATTTGTATGGTTATCTCTAAATCTCACTTAAATTTGTTTTAGACATGATGTTATGGAGCTTCAGTTTCAAGCCTGTGTCTTTAGGCAGAACCTTCATGCACAGTTGTCTATAGGTTCAGAACACAACCCATGGCTCATTTGAGTCGTTTTGACTGATTCATTTCAAAGAACCAGCTCAAAAGAGTCATTCAGTCATTTATAAATAACACTACACTAGTCACACTGTATGTTGGTTGTTCTGTGCAACCAGCACATAAAAGTGTTGTCTGTTTAGTGCTTTAATTTCTTTATTCTACGGTGCGTAGTCTTTCTTATCACATATATTCACTTCTTATGGTAAGCTCACAACTCAGATAAAACATCAATTCTGTATTTTTCAGAACAAAAATGGAACCAGTTTTGAATAAAATACAGTTCTAGATTCTCAACCATACCAGAAAACAAGGTGTTGAAATGTCTTGAAGTGAAGACAGATCTTATACTACTGTTCTTCCATAAGCTCAGGCTTTGACACACTCTGGATCCTTCAATCTCTAGAGGACTGGGGCACCACAGGCTAAATCTGTGTGCGTAGGCTGGAAAACAGCATGAAAACTAATGCACAAAGGTAATTTAAAACAATCTATTGCACACTAAAACAACCACACTAATACTTTTATAGAAACACATACTGTATGTGCTAGCCATCAAATGATGTAATCCCCCTTTCATTCTCAAATTTATTTCATGTGTCACCACCATGTGATGGGAAAATTAGAAGAGCAGTATAACAGACAGCAGTTGCAGAGAAGCAGCAGGAGAAGAGGTCCCACCCTGCCCTGAGTAGCGCTCTGTTGTTTTCTCTCTCTCTCTGCACATCAGAAGCACCTGTTCAGATGACAGGCAGAGTGATGGTGCTGCCACACTTCTAGGTTATTTTAATCAAAACAGTCTTCCCTCTGTTTTCATATACCTTCCCTTTACTATCTCTCTCTCTCTCTCTCTCTCGCTCTCTCAATTATTTTTTCTTTCTCTTCAAATGCTCATCTCTCTGTAGTTCTGTTCTGTTCGTTTCATCACGTGGAAACCAAATAATACCAATTAATAAAATGATTTTTTGCCATGAATCATGATTATGTGTGATTTACAAGATATGTGTGTGGTGAGGTTTTGTCTACATTTTGGGGACCCCTAATATCCCTAAAAGGAAGGTAAAACATGAAAACACCAAGATTGTGTGGACCAGACAACAATCCCCACATGGAAACCAACATTATAAACATACTTTATAAACCTACTAAATCAGTGGCCTGTTCTTCGTGCGTTGATTACTCAGTTATCTAGATTTTATTGTTGATGATTTGACATGATCCAGGACTGTTAGGTTCTTCAAAGCTTACTCCATAGACTCCACTCCATAGCTCAAGTCCATAAACACAAATCTGCTGCATGGGCTTATTTCATGTAAATGGGATTAGATTGCATCTTTTTAAGTGAAGATAATACTTAAAGTCTGTACCAGCCACTGATACTTTCTTACAAGGGTACCCTATTGAACCAGGGACAATAATATATTGTAAACTAATATTATAATGTTGTGTAGTCTGTCATAATGAATGCAAATGCAATTTTATCGGAGTAGGCTATTACACATATGATGTACAGTTAGTCCAATCTGTGCATTCATTTGAACACTGACAGGAGATGAATGCTGTTAAAAAATGCTGTTTGCTGTGCCATTAGAAAAAAACCCCCACGTCTTTGGAATGCGCAGCATTATTCAATGTGTTGACGTAATTTCAACTGAAACAGGAAGACAGGGCGATATATATCGAACAGCCCCGCCCCTTTTTTAAAAGAGCCAATAGAGTTTTGTTTATACCACAGCTCGGCCAGAACAGTTAAACTCAGTAAAACCTTTGTTTCCTTTTAATATCTAACCGTTTATCCTCCTAATCTCCTCTTTATCACTTTAAAATACAGCATTCTGTGCAGAATTCAAATGGGTCTGATATCTTTCGTGGTCTGAGCTGACTCGCAGATATGATCTGCTCTGTGCTCTCGTGTCCCTGGGCCAGAGCAGACTGCTCACGCTGCAGCGGTTCACATTATACTAACACAAAAACGGACTTCATTCGCGTCTATGGAAAGCATATTTACACTGTCTGAATCGTTCCCTATAGTGCACTATGTGCCATTCACCATGTAGAAACTAGTAAATGTGTGGACAAATGACCGAGTACCCCCGCAGCTTCAGCGTCTGTTTATAGTGTAGGAGGGGGGCGGGACTTCAGATTCTAGAGAGCATTTGATTGGTCAGAAGATTTGATGAGAAACTGAAGTGCGATGTGATGTCATAGAAATCCGTGATCCATTTTAGCGGAAGTGACAAACTGTAAGTTTTGAATGCTTATATCTCATAAATGCAAATTCTGTCATTGTTTTGGAACACACCAGCTTATTCATAACATTAAGGCTAACATATTCATACTAAAAGCTAAAAAACATTTTGATTTCAGGGGGACTTTAAGAAACTTTAATTAATGCTGTCATTGTATTGTGTATATGTCAATTTGTATTGTGTGGTAACCGTTTTATAAAAGCAATAAGCCCTGTGAAGCCGTGGTTTACAGTGAATTTATAACAGCTAAGGGGGTTTTAGGCACTTCGCTCCGTGTCATGCCTAACAACGCCCCTTAGCTGTTATAAATTCACTGTAAACCACGGCTTCACAGGGCTTATTGCTTTATTTCAGCAGTAAAGAAAAAATTATCTTGAGCTCTGTCATGAAAACTAGCATGTATAAACCTTAATTAAACAATTTAATAATCAAGTAAAAATGAATTTATACCTGATATTATGCTGTAGCCACAATGGTAAGTGGATGAATGGAAGATTCAGCTGCGGACGCCATCTTCTGGTCAGACGGGGGAATTCATTTGGTGCGGCGTGTCTCTCACAGTGCATTATAGGTATTCTGTAGCCACTGAGTGTACATTAGGGCTGAAACGATTAGTCAACATTATCGATAACGTTGACAATAAAAAATTGCAGACAAATATTTTTGTTGTCGAATAGTCTTTTGATCTCATATGACCTATTATTTGAAGGGCCTGCAATAACGTGTTTTGACCAGTGGGGCGCTGTAGCGCAATACTGTAATGCAGCCCTCCCGGATCCAATCCAACAGAAGAAGACACAGAGCAAAGAGGACACAGACAACGCGCTGACAGATGAGACAGATCAGGTTACTTCTGATATAAAACAGTCTCAGCTTTTAAATTCTGTCAATTTTACTACGGGATTCAAACAATACATGTGGTTTTGGTGCTCTTTAATGTGGCATGACAGATTGCTGTAGCGCCTCAGGTCAAGCGGCACATGAACCTATTATCCCTTCCTCTTTTCTGCTATTACAGCATGAAATAAACATGAATGAACATCAAAAAGTATGTTGAAAGATACAGTACAACTTACTGAAAAGAATCCATCTCTAATGCAATCACTTAATCAGAGTTTTAACCGCAGAAAGACGTCAATAAAACAGCTTGCAAACTAATATGTCACAAAATGTTACATTTACCTCAGGAAAGCCATTCAATGACCATAAACTCGATAGTAAAAAAGAAAAGAAATCTAGAGAGGGTTTTTTTTTTAATATATGCACAATATTACATATTCATATTTTTACTCTTATTAAAAAGTTATTATTACAAATTCCCAGACTTAATAAAAACACAGTACCAGTCATTGTAACAGTCAGACTATTGATGAAAAGAAAACCTGAAGTAGATTGATCTATTCAGTTGGCTCGAAATTTATTAAAAATACACTTTCAAAAGCTGAAGTGATTTTTATTTATTAGTTAAAGTATAACTCAATATATTTTAACTAATCGCTAAAGTAGAATAATCGAACAAAGCCTACTGATTAATCGACGATTAGTTGATTAATCATTCCAATAATCGGTAGATTAATCGATTATCAAAATAATCGTTTGTTGCAGCCCTAGTGTACATCGGTTGTACACTCGTTAGTTTGGTGCATTGTGTGATTGAATGAGTGCACTTGGTAACGTCCACTACGGTTTCAGACACCACTACAAATGGCTGTCCCCTCAAATAGTGCCTTATTTAAGAGTATAGGGGGCGCTTTCGGACACAGCACTTGATTACTTCTTAGGTGTGTTTGATTATGGTTGAAAATAAATTCTGAAGGACACTGGCCCTCCAGGGCGATGCTGAACAGCCACGTCTTAAATAACATTTCAGCCCAGCTATGGTTCATTTTAACCATTTTAGCACCGATTTACTGCGACCTAATGTCAACTATTCAGCCTAAACTTCCTGCCATGCTCCACAGATGTGATTTGCACATATCAGTGTAAAATGCTTTCTCTGTCACCATGTCTCTCACACACGCTCAGTCACAAACAGCAAATTGCGACTCTTGAGCTGTAATTTGTCATGCAGGGTCAATTTGACCCAGTAACAAGTATTCAAGCTCTTCAATAGTGGCAGGGCAGAAACATATAAAAATGCTGAAACGTTTTTTTGAGAGTGGGGGATAGAATATATATATATATATATATATATATATATATATTGGCTCAGTAAAAAAAACAAAAAACAAGTGAAATACAAAAGATATAAAAATGAAAACAAAAGTGAATCAAAAGTCCCCAGTATGACTGACATGGAGAAATATCTCATGCAATTCTGCTGGAGAAAGTAATTACTAAATAAATAAATGAATAATTAGACCAGACTATGCTAGACCAGGAATCCCCCAAGCTGAGAAATACAGTTTTGTAATGAGAAAGCTTACAAGCTCATATATTTTTAAACATATCATTACTGTATTTGTGTGGTTCATTAGGTTAAACACCACATCGATTCTGTCTGACACAGAGGGATACGGCACAATATGGATGGTATGTGGGGGCGGATACAATTTCAGGACAGATTGAGTGAGAATGAGTGGAATAGACACAGTGTGAGCAGGAGTAAATGAGTGAGACAATAGGTGCAGACCTGCTCAATAGAAAGGAAAGATCTGGTCTCATGATGGACAGATCGGCCAACGGATCATGACAGAGACTTTGAGAAAAGCACAGATTTAAATAGACAGAAGGACAGAAAACGTGTGAGGGCAGGGAGAGAGTAAAGGAAGAGGCACAACAAAAACAAGATCTGACAAAGCACTTCCTTTGAAACTCATCCCTCACTCTCTGTCGTCCCCTTACCAGCCCTTTCTCTGGTGTGGAGATCATTCTGATGAGATTCGTCCTGACACAGGCTGTGATGTGTCAGACTTGTGAGCTTTTCCTCTGCCCTGTAAATGGACCACAGTCCACAGCAGCCGTGACCTCAAACCCGATTGCTGGAGAACTCTTTAAAAAACAATGGCCCGGTTTCACAGACAGGGCTTAGACTAAGCCAGCATTAGGCCTTAGTTTAATTAGGGTATTTAAGTAGCTTTTATAAACGTACCCTAGAAAAAAAAAACATTACTGGTGTGCATCTTGACACAAAACAAAGCACAGACATATTTTAAGATATGTCAATACAAGTTGCTTTCAGTTAAAACAGCTCGAACATGTATTTTAGTCTAGCTTAAGTCTTATCTGTGAAACTGGGGGAAGGACTTAACAAAGGGTCATAATCTGTTTATGTATGATCCTTCAATTTTGGACACTTTTATGTCCCAGAGTTTAGAATTTTTTATTTGTTTGTTTGTCTATCCATCCCTCCATTTTTAATATCTCAAGGTTGCATTGAAACTTGTAAACTTTTAACCATGCCATTTATTTTAACTAATTTTCAGATGCTTTTTATTTAAAGATCAATTTACACTTGTCCCAGACCAAAACTTTAAATCTTAAAACTAAAACTTCATCATAAAAATATGAACTATGTTTAAACAATGTTGATCTAGGCAAGTGAAATAAAATAAATAAATTCACAGTTGCGTCATTTTCACCACAATGAACACTTTTGTCCCTAATAAAATTTTATAAAATAAAAAAATAAATAAAAGTAGTAAAGAGTGTTACTATGGAGAGTTAATATAAGTAGTAAAATCATGGTAAATATCAGGTTACAAGTACAATATTTATTAGTTATGTAAATAACTTGTAACAAATAACAATTTGTAAAAATATTATTGTGCATTTTATTGTGTAAAAACAAGCTAATTGGAATTAATATTTTGAACTAGCTTTTATTTTTCTGTTTTTATTTTAATTTAGTTTTTATTTTTACTTCAGTTTTATTTTATTTTGGTTTAGTAATTTTATGTGATTTTATATTTATATTTAGCTTATTTTTGCTTTATTTCAATTACTGAAAAATAACTGAAAATTCTTCACATATTACATGTGATTTTCTCAAATTATGCTAAGTGTGATTATACAGTATTACTTAAAGGTGGGATCTGATTGGACATTGTTGATATCTGAAATCAACCCAAACAAACCCACCTCTCTCTTCATTGCTCTGCCTCCAAACCGTCATACGCCCCCTAATGCTGATTGGTTATACACTTGTTGTTGGTGTCGGCCCGACTAACTTCCAAACAGTGTTTCTGAAAAACTACTTACCCCACCTTTAACTGTATGCATTTACTAGGATACATAAAATGTAAGCTACGCAATTTCCCTTAGCAGTCATTTAGTTTCAAACAAAGTTCAAATGTGTCATTTCCTTCACAGAAACCTAATAAACACGACACACCATTTGAGATGTGAAATGACACCATATCACTTCCAGGAGAAGAAACAAATAACAAAATTTGTACATATGTCCACTGTTGGGCATTGTTAAAAGACAAATGAAATAAACTAGAGTGTGAAAAGTATTATTTAAGTGTTTATTATCTAAAAGTCCAAAGGGCCAAAAGTGTCCATAGTTGAAGAAACAACCACACATCATCATCTTTACCTTTTAGCTTTGAAAAGTTTGTTTGAGAACAGATAACATTTTCTGAAGTAGAGCATTTACAACTTCAACTGCAGCTCAAAGCTCGTAGTCGTTGAACCTCCACAAGAACTTGAACTTCATAATGAGACACTAGTGTGTGTCTTTCCTTCCTTCCCTTAGAGAGTCTGTCACTATCGCTCCTGCCATTTCCTTAGTCCCAGTCACCATGGTGATAAATCACCAAAATGGCTGCCACCAAGTGATAAAGTCATTACGAGACAGCCTTTATTTACATACTCATTCCACACTGAGCCTAATGAAATGAGAACCCAAGAGGGACGGAAACCGGGGTGAGTGGGAGGAGGGCTATAAACATCAGGGAACTATAGGGATTTTGTGTGAGTGAGTGAGTCTGTGTGTGTGTGTGTGTGTGAGTGAAGTGCCATGAATTAGATTTCTGATCTTGTTTTAAAAGAGCAGTAAGTTCTGCAGATGGCTTTTTGCTCGTTTCATTAGATTAAACCATAGTGCCTTTTCACACGCTCAGTGTTCTGGAGTGAATATTTTTGGAGTCAGTGAGATGATTGGTCCACTGTTTTAATGTATTTTTTGGTGAAAGAGAGGCAATGACAGCACAAGCACTGAAAGTCACAGTACGGACAGTCTTCCATTTGTTCAGGTATCTGTAACTTCTCAAGTACCACATTTTATGATCTAATTAGATTTTTTTTAAAGAGGAGCAGTGCATAAACAACAAAATGCAATCTGCATTTAATTCAACACTCAGGGAAAAGTTATTAAGCAGATTTCTTGATTGGTGCAAAGACGTACATCACATTTTATTGGCCCCAGATGAATATCCAGAGTCAAGCGGGTTGCAAATAAACAGCACTGATGGGGTATGAAATGAAACCAAGCTCTAAGCCTCTTCACAGCCCGCTCTCAAGAGGTATAGAGACGAGAGGACGGAAGGAGAAGAAATATAGTGCCTCAGAGGAAATGATATGGAGGGATTAGGTGTTGAGCTGGAATGGGGCACAGAGCTGTAATACTCCAGAACAATTCTACTTCCTGTCTGTGCGGTCCTGCAGGTCCACTTTACCAGTGTGTCACCTTCTTAATTTCAGTCACTTCCTACCTCCTTTGTTTATTTCTCTCTCTCCTTCTCCCTTACTTTCTGCCTTTATCTTTCCGTCAGCTTCTTTTCTTCTCATGTCATCTCTCGCAGTCCCTCTTGTGATTTTATGATGCTTTCAACTAATAGCAGCTGGGTGTGTGTGGTGGTGGGGGGGCAGACGCTGACACACTGCGGCAACGAGGTATCGATCCGGTGTTTGGCTCTCTTCTCGAAGATAGGGGTGAAAGATAACCTCGAATGTGTGTTGCATTTAGCTTACTTCAGAACCTTTGATTCTCTGCTGTAAGGTTTTGCTCTGTGTGTATATGAGAGGGAAAGGGAGAAAAATCAAAAATTGGCTGAAGAAAGTTTTGAAAAGTTATATTGAAAACAAAGATAAAAGATAATTGAATAATTTGATTGTGCAAATAAATCAATAATTAAATCAGTTGTCGAAAACGAAAAGTAAATGAAAGCACTTTTATTAACTTCAAAATAAAATCCAGCATAACTAAGAAAAAATGAAATGCATTTTCATGGCTCCAAAACTAATGTAATATAAACATGGCCCAAATTAGGTCATGTCGTTCCAAACCAGTAAGACTTCCGTTCATCTTCAGAATGCATATAAAGATGTTTTTGATGAAATCTGAGAGCTTTCTGTCCCTCCATAGACAGCTACACATCTGACACTTTGATGCTTCAAAAAGTTCATAAAGAGATTATAGCCCTCTTCCTATACTGAACTGTATGTGTGTGTGTGTATATGTTAGAATAAATTAAGTGTTTAATGTAGTTAATAAAGTCTTGTTTGTATAATACTTGAGGTTATTTGTTGTTTTGCTCATAACTGCAGTCCCTAATCATGCCAGTCACAGCTACATGCTCTCAGAAAGTGTTGGATAAGTATTAGGATGTTACTGTATATCGTCAACTAGAGTAATTTCCTACTATAGTCTATTGATGTTCCCACTTTGCTGGACAAGTGTTGGCCGGACGTCTCAAATCATTTACTTGATACTATTACTTTTACTGATTATAATCCATTACACATATTTCCCTTTTGGGCTAATTTAACATCATACAGGTTTGGAACATGAGGGCAAGTAAATGATGATAATACATTTCATTTTGAGGGTGGGGTGGGGGAGTACATTATTCTTTAAGACTTTTCTTATAGCTGACTCTGGCCAGCTGCTATAGCTTTCCTCTAATAAATGTGCACATTCATAAAAGTTTCACTGCATCAGCTCTTAAAAGCATTAGAGACCTGTCAAAACTGAGCTACATATGAAACATAAATGCACCACAAAAGCATTTAGACCTTCTAATGCCCATTCCAGTGGAAAAAGAAAACCTCTGACTCACATATGATTAAATCCACCCTTCACCACCACACTACCCTGTATTTAAACCAATGAGCACAGCCCACTGCCCTAATTAAACGTCATTTGTGTCTCAGGACATCAGTGTCTATCCGAATGGAAAGCAAGCGGTGTCCATTAAAACTCGCAAAAGAATGACGAAGCAGTCAGAAAATAGATGTGTCATAATAAAAGCATAATCATGAAACCATAAATATGAAATAAGGTACAGGTCAGTGCTGAGTAAGAACTGGGCTGAATGATTAAGAGGGTAATTAATCTCTAATGAGATTGATTCTCTTGATTCGCCTGCCCTTTAAAACAGACGTCATCTTACAGAACAGCTTAATGACCTTGTTTAATTGTTCACGGAAGAGGGAATGGCTGGACGTGTGTATGGGAAAAGCAGCAGGGGTGGTATAATTTCGGGGGATGAGTATAAACAGTTTTTCATGGTCTTATATTATATATAGCAATTCTATGAGTGACTCAGCTCTCTCTTTCCTTTCCCTCTCTTTTATTTTCTCTAGTTTTTAATGCAATCAGCACAAATGGCTAAGCAAGAAATTATAGTGAATGCAGACTAATTGAATGACGTGACTAATTAATTGAATGTGTGTTCTGACTTTAAACACTCATGACACACTCATGTCAACATCAAACAATAGGAATGTTCTCATGAATATGCAAAACTGATTGTCAGTCTTTACAATACTGACTCACAGTGATATGAACAATCATCTGAAAGGTCTCTTTCAGCTTATTAGTGTCCTAACCAGATTTGACACGTCAGCAAGTTTTTAGCATCAAGATTTCAACATCACTGAAAGTTGCTTATACAGTATATATATATATATATATATGTAATATGGTATTTGTCTAGTTGCTAATGAATCTTGGTTTGCCATAAGCTAATCAGTATTATTATGATCTAATTTCCTGCAGCTTCCATAGTGATTAGACACATGACATTTACAGGTTAGGTGATTGGCTCAAAATAACCTGACAAATTTTAAAGCATGAACTTCCTTGAGATTAATGGAATGTTAACGCATAGCTTTTTACAGGTTTTACAGCCCCTTTTCGGCACAAAAAAAAAAAAAATTTACTAGAGAAAATGTATTAAACTTAGCATGCTGTGTGATTCCCAAGGACAAGACTTGTGAAAATCTGTAGACTGTGTGATCTTGCTATAGAGGTTCAAAGATATCTTTTACCATGAATACCACTGTTTTTTTTACCACTGTTCTCTCTCTCTCTTTCTCAAGCACCCTTCAAGCTTTCCAGTGGTAAATTATTTTTGAACATGTAACTTAATGAAGCCATGCTTTTTACAATGTTAAAGGTTGACCGCAATGTGGTTAGTCATGGCTGATTTATGATTAACAGCCAACCAGCGGAAATAACTGCTACAACACAAACATGTGGTGCAAACATAAGACACCCCCATGAGCAAACGCCATGAAGAATGAAACAACCTTTACCATTTCAAATTATGCAGATTTACAGCCGCCACAATTACCCCATTATACAAAATGTTTTATGTACAGATATAGTTTATAGTCCAGCCACAATGATCCATCATTAGCGCTGTGGCCGCCTCTGGAGAGGGAGGGTATTGTGCTTTGTCCTAATCAGAAACTCTAGACGACAAAAGGTACAACAATTGGTTACTATGCAAAACATATCATGTCCTCAGCGGCAGCCCACTTGCGAATACATCTGCAACAGATGGTCCTAAAAGATATACTGTTATTGCAGACCCGCAAGATGAGATATAATTAAGTTACACACTCATCACAAGTGTTTCATACTGTTGAATAACACTTAAAACTTTCATTTTACATATCACTCAAAAGGTCTTCAAAAAGTCCTTATAAAATCACTGACCCAACTGACCCTCTTGGAGCATAATCAGTGCTCAAATCCATATAGAAACACACACACACACACACACACACACACAGAGAGAGAGAGAGAGAGAGAGAGAGCTGTGGGGAGAGATGTGGCATCTTTATGCATTGTGATAAACATGTAGGAGGTGAAATAAAGAGCATATTATTTAGCCTGCTGGAAAGTGGCACAAAAAGTAGACGAGAAAATGACACAAGCAAAGTGAGAGTTGAGAGAAAAAAGAAACAATGTAAGGTGAAAGGATGCAAAAGAAAATTGGAACCTACAATGTGATAGGAAAACAATGACTAAAAAGAGCGAGTGTGTCACAGCAGGAGTAAGAATGTGACGCCAGCAAACTGAACTCACAGTCAGAGACAAATGTGGACATGAACAGAAAGGTGGAAAAAGACAGAGCAATCTTCACAAGACCTGTAGGCCTCTTAGATACTGCCATTTCCATGGAGACGGGTTTATTATGGGATTTTTGATGTCAAAGGTGCCATCTTTGAAGATGATAAAAGTTTTCAGTCTGGCAGCTAAAAGACGACTCCTTCAAAAAATGTGCCAGGTCATCTTTCTTACACTCTAATTCTATGAATAAACACAGCAATAAAATGTTCTAATTAATCTTTACATAACCAGTTATTCCATGAATGCAAAAATAGATTTTGTATCTTGCCAAAAAAATAGCACAGAGAAGACCTACATTGAGTTTATAGGCATACCTGTAGTTCATCAAATCTTTATTTAGTCACCCTTCACTCACATGACTTTTGTTCTTCTGTGGAACACAAAAGATGAAGTTTAGCAGAAATTTAGCTGCTTTTGTCCATACAATGAGAGTAAATAGTGACCATGGCTGTCAAACAAGAGTTTTCATTGAATATCAACTTCAATTTCAGTCTATTCCTTACAGTTATTGTGTGACATCGAAAGACTATACAGTAAAACAAAAAAATTATTCAGACATTTTTGATATATTTTTACTAGTGGGTGCAGAACACTATAGTTGATTTATGTAAGTGAGGATAGCAAAATAAAGTAAACTGTGACATATTATACCCAATAATTCTTCATTCAGTGGACTACCAGTAAAACTGATACAAATTTGGAATGAAAAATTATTCAGACACTTTGACCTGACCATGTTTTGCTTTAGTGTTATCTGACATAATTAAGATTATTTTTTTCTGACACAGTTTAACTCTGAGATCTTGTCATATTTTATTACCATTTCTTTTTTTTAAACTATAGTGAATAAGCTGTATTAATGAATGAAATGTTCAAGGTGTCTGAATACATTTTGGTTTGACTATATATGTATGTATATACCCCGTATAAGTGTTCTGATGCCACACAATGGTTAATTGTGTGAGTTCACCAATGGTTACTATTCATTTTTATTCTATGGAAATGAGTAGCCAGTTCATTCTTCAAAAAATCTTCAAATCTAAATGAAAGTCATAAAGGTTTAGAATGACATGAGAGTGATGTAGAGTAAATTTTGCATTCAAGGGTAAACTATCCTTTTAAGACAGACAATAATACACAGCATAACAAAACTTAATTTATGTAAAGAAAAAATGTCAAAATATCTCATGGCTTTGCTGTGCAAACACAAATGAATGTGTTGTTCCCTTGAATTAAGTGAGTTCTTGTGGGCAGTAACTAAATCATACACATTTCTTCTCTCGTTAGAACAAAACACTTCTGTAACCTGAATAGCCTCTCATGGACTAAATTCAAAACCCAGAGTTTCAATGACTGACAAATGTGTTTATCAATATAGTCCATGGCAGGCCCTTGGAGCACGACTGACTTTCTTAGAGATAAAAAAAAAAGGGAAAGCCTCTAGAGGCCGAGGCATGTCTATTTACTGTCAAAAAAGCCTCCCTGAGACATGCATGCTCAGGGCCCTTGAGTTACAGGCAAGGCTTGGAAAAGAGTGAGAGAGATATTGAAATGTCTTTGTGCCAAAACCGATTTCAATATACAAGGGAGTTGAAGGGAATTGGGGGCTGAAAAGAGAATGGAAGAGATGCAGACAAGACATAGATGTCTCTAAATCAAAAATGCTATCTGTGTATCTCTGTGGTGTTTTTTTCCTGGTTTTGTGGGTGGGAGGTGAAAACTGGAGCACAGTTTTATCCAAGGCTATAAAAAAATCTGGTAAATTCAGCACAGTTTCACACAATCCCCTCTATAACACCATTAATAATTCACATTTGTACCAAGAACAAAAATACAATTGATCAAATGAGCTTTCTAAGCACTGGAGTGTGAAGATGCTCATGAGAGGGTTACGATTGCATAAATGTAGTGTGTGTGTGTGTGTGTGTGTGTGTGTGTTAAGTCCAGGCTATCAGTGAGCGGGTACAGAAGAAACGGTGAATAACCCTCACACTGGGACTCATAGGGCCAAGACTTCCTCCCTCTATGTATCTACAATGCGCTTTCCCAAACTTTTTGAACTTCTATATGCTTCACCGCTCAATAGAGCATGACTTCATGATCAAAATCAAACAGAGAAGAGAAGGCTGAACAGCAGGTTATCTATTTTAATGTAGGCATAAAACAAAAAAAAAATGCCCTTGAATAAACTTAAAACCAAAATATCAAATGTTTTCAAGACATCAATACTTTTGATAGCACTGGAATTTTATTAATATTACAATTACATTTAATGTAATGTTTCTGGACCCCTGTGATTTCATCTATGAACCTAGAAGAGCAGTAGTCTGTCAAACTACATATGCACTTTGTTGTAATATGCTTTGATATGAAAACATCTGCAGAGAACATAAATATAAATATGCCCCCATTTGCTCTCTGCTCCTATTTAGTGATCATCAGGCAACTCTTGCCTCATGTTACTTACCTTCTCTTCTAGTCTCAACTCAACTCATCTCAACTAATCTCAACTCAAAGCGCTTTTCTCATCTCTACTCATCTGTTTTCCAAACCTCTACTTTTCTTATCTTGTCTCATCTTTCTCCTCTCCTCTTGACCTCATCTGACTGGATCCACAGTACATTCCTGAGAATTTGTATTACAAGGCTCACTTCAAACCTCCCGGATATGTCCTCCCAGGCCACACAGGACATCATTACAGCCAAATCATTCACCAACTAAAATCAGTCACACTCTATAATTCACCTCCATATCTGAAAGCAAGATGCATGCAAGAGTTACACACAAACCACTCTCTTTCACTACATCCAATCGATCGTTTCAACATACGAGCCCTTGATCCATCAACCCTGTTGACCTGAACACCTGAGGGTGAAACAAGCCGCCAACTCTGCACACTGGAGGAATCTGATTAGAGACTCATCCTTTCTCTGTGATGTTATTGAGCACTGATTGATCATTGCTATGTGCAGCTTCAGGTCTGATGTAATTAAATGCGCTCTAATGAGATTCTCCTGGCCATCAGTGGACCATCAACAGCAGCAGAGGGAGCAGGTACAAGACACACTCACATGCTGAACATATTAGTCACAGAGTAAAAGGTATATCTCATCTCGTCTCAGACTGGACACATGAGACATTTATCAGACAAGTGAGAGTCAAGATGTCAAACATAGGACTTGTTGTCATACTGTATGCACAGGTAGGTGACAAGATAATTAAGTGTAAAAGGCAAGAGAAGTGATCCATCTACAATTTCTATATGCTTCTACTGAAGACTCTCAACCGAAAATTGTAGCCAGGCGTGTCAAATCTTCAAGACACTGACAATGACAGGAACAGATATGACTTGAGCACGGACCAGTGACTGCTATGACATGATTATGTCACCTATGTGCGTTTGGCACCACCTCAGTTTATGACACTTCAAAGCTGAAAACGTCAATGAGCAGAAAGTGAGGAACAAGACATCATAAAACCAACTTTTACATCATGAAACCAACCAACAAGCAACCAGATTAAAATGTGCTAAACAACAAACTCCCTCAGCCTCGGTATGAAAATCCTATTACATTTATGTAAAATGTTGCACAACTGATAAGAGCAAATTTACTGGTAACACTTTACATTAAGGTCTCATTTATTAACATTAGTTAATGCATTAACTAACATGAACTAATGAGCAATACATTTGTTACAGTATTTATTAATCTTTTATGTTAGTGTAGCATCTGAATCGATCAAACACACAATTGTAAAAGTCAACCACCATTTGCTCCGCACATACATTTCAAAGACACTTGGGAGATAATGCCTGATCAGGAAAGTACAGGCCACAAGAATCATACATTCGGTCCATAAAAATGAAATCCTTGCCATCAATTCATTGACAGATCTGTCTAAATGAATGAACATGCATTTCCCCAGTACATTTTGTGTATCACTACTGTTTGTATATTATTCTTTTGTATATTGTATAGTGCTATGCATGTCTGATAGCAGAACTGTTAAATAATGTAGTCATCTAGGTGGTGTTTCATAAATTAAATTACTCATTATTTAATGACTCACACTTGAGGTCACTTTCAAACAAAGAAAGAAATTGCACCTTTCTCATTGGTCAAGCCAAAACTCAAAGGTGTGACTTCTGTAGAGGTCCTCTTCTGGTTCTTCTCTTTGTTCCTGCTGATACTACGGATTACTGTTACGTGAGATCCCACCCAGCCCCAGAGCCGGGCTGGTATAGGCCCTGACTCACTTACCAGCCCGGGCATTGTGCAAACATGTTGCAATGTGCAACTTCCTCAACCACAACAGGGTCAAATTAACAGCGCAAGTTTGTCGACGTTTTCTTCATTCAACGCCGAAGATACAAGATTGATTACAACTTCAGCACCATTGAACCATCAAGAATTTGGTATTTTAGAGTGAGAAACTGATGGTTCTTCCAGCTCATTAAATGACTCTTTTCATAGCTCCATTCCCGTTATGCTATGGTTCAAATTCATTTCCACTCTCTCATTTCCTATGTGTGCATGATTTGTATGTTTGTGTGTGTTTCGTCTAGCTATGTGTTCGTGATTAACGAGTTATGATTAATTATTCATATTTCCCTTTTGAGCTAATTCACTACTTTTGTTAATAAAAATCCAGTTGTTTATTGTTTGTTCATGTTAATTCACAGAGCATTAACTAATGCTAACAAATACAACATTTGATTTTGTATTCGTAAATGTTGGATTAAGATTAACAAATGCTGTAGAAGTATTGTTAATTGTCTTAGTTCATGTTAACTAAAGAAAAGAAGTAATTCATGTTAACTAATGAAACCTAATTGTAAAGTGTTACCAAATGATTTAAATAAATAGAGCCATGTGTGACATGACACTGGGATCTTCAGAAATGTATTTTTACTTTTTTTAAATTCAAATTAAGTAGCTTATTGTCTAATTACTTAAATTTATCAACAATTTCCCATAAAAATGTGTGTATTTATTACTATTATATAGTAATACTTAATTTACAATTAACCAATTAGGAGGTTTTTAATTTAATTCAATTTTTTTAGTGCATGAACACCATGTATTTGAAAAAATGTATAGAAGTCGACTGAAAATTTTTTATAGAAGTCGTAAAATTAAATGGTTATAGTAGTAGAGTTTACATGCTTGATTGCTCCAGTAAAAGAGGAAAAAGTGGTGGAAAAAATAGCAAAAGCACAAACAAAGTCATTATTTTTTTTTATTCTAGGCACAGGCTCCACTGAGAGAGATTTGGTTAATAGGGTGAAGCCACCTGAGACTGCATTGCAGTCACAAATTGAACTCTCTCTGTGTGTGTACACTACACATATTTTTGCGCAGTCTAAAGTTTAAGAGCATGTCTTTTAAATAAGTCAAAAGACCTCATTTCAATTTCATGTCACTCTCGTCCAATAACGAAATGCCTCATCAAAAGCCACTAATGTTTGCTGACAGACAATTCAGTTACATGCACCTCAAATATAAGATAATAAAAGCAGCCTCGACGTTTATTACTTATTGATTTTCCCTACTGTACTTCTATTTGGTAGTATAAAGTGAAATCTCATTTAATTTTGTTCTCTACCCTCCTCTGTCTGTACGTGGGAGGACTTTAGTCTTGCTGTTCCTTCACTGGCTCTCGAGATCACAGAAGGTGCCACTGTCAAATTGTCAGTATTTTTCTGTAATGCTTGTCTCTGTGTGTATGCTGTCTGTTTTTTTCCTCAACTATTTAGGAAAGAAAAGAACATCTGTGGAAGTCTGCTGGAGTGATCTCTTCATACGTCTCAGGCTTAATGTTATGTGTGAAAGTGTGATGTTTGCTCTGGCAACACAATATCATCTGTTTGTTCTTATATCAGAACAACCCAGAATGCCTCAAAACTTACATGGTGTTGTGGAGGGAGGAGACTAACGTATTTTTAGAAATGCATGTCACATCCTGCAGAGGGAAGTAAGGTTATGGGTTTAAATGAATCAGGAATGTGATTGGAATAAGTAAATACCATTCACAGAGCACGCCTCATTAACTCTGAAGGATAGCGGATATGTTCAGAACACTTCGGCTAAAAACACACACACACACTGCCCTTTAATGTCTATTTCAACTGACACCAGAGGAAAGACATTCATTTCCCACTTTTCACTCAAACCATTGTAATGTTAATCAATGCTAATCCCACAAGACCAATGTATAACATCTATGGATGTGACTGTTTGCAAATGTATCACATGACATGTTTAAACAAAGGATTATACAGCATGGCAAGTACCGGCACTCATAACTAAAACAATTTGCTAAGATGATGATATTCGAATACATAAGTAATTGGCAGTTGGCGTTTTTTTAAGCCTCCTTGGCTATTTTCCAGTTTGGGGCCAGCTGCATAACAACATGTTCTCCAACCAATACGCCTATATAGGTTGTTTGTCACTTCCCTGAAATGTGACCCATAGGAGCGTTTACTAAAGTTGCGCCCCTATCGACAACAGGACACTTTCATTTTAAAGCATTGTTCCCTTTTATCTGCGTCATATTTTGGGTTTTGTGTTGCTCAATTGGCAGAGCATTGCAATATATAATAATATGCAATCATGCGATTGTGGGTTAGATCCCAGGGAACGCATGTGCTCATAAAGTGTATATGCACTATAAATCACTAAGGGTAGGTTTAGGGGTGGGGTGTTTGTAGTCGTTAATAAAAAAATGAGTTTTGCTAAATGGAAATAGGACAAACGGTGTAAAAAGTCCACACACTGCATTTAAATGAACACGCATTTTGATTAGTAACAACAGTCATACGTCACGTCATGACGACAGACGTAACACGACACTGTCATTATTTTTACACCAGCTAGAGGGCGCATGACTTTAAAACGTCGTAACAAGGTGCTTGAAAAATGTTTTTTTTTTTTTTTTTTTTTTTTTTTTGAGGACAGTCTGTTGCATAAACATAGCCATTGTGTTAAGACTGTGTCTTAAATAGTATGACCAAGCTGTACATTTTCATACAATTCAAGTCATACAGGATCGTATGATTTCACTATCACGTACAAATTATTTCAAGTTGTCATGAGAGTGTGTTGCTATTTTCTGTTCCACAAATCTGTTCCAAACGTTTCCCTGTGCAGTACAGTACCACCATCAGAGGGGAAAAACAGCTCAGTAGAAAAGCAAAGACACGACAATGTTCTGAACCCCCTGTGAGAGCCCTGCCCCGCTAATGGTTTTAGCAAAATGCCACTGCTTCAAACAGTGAAAAGTGCCTTCCTCAGAAAGCTGAAAATGGACCACTATTAGCCATACATTGGGCATACAAGGCATTTTTTTTTATCAGCACTAATAGCTTGTGAAGTGTACAGGCTGAGTGATGTGTGATATTACTGTATTAAAAAGATGATAATGGCAGTTTGAGTGCTGTTGTAGAGCGGCAGCATTCAGCAGCACAGATGGCACACATACATGAATACACACAAGCAGATCTTCAGCACCATGGACAGCCACCCGACACAAGCACATAGCTGGGGAAGAGATCTGCTCTGCTTTTGCAACTAGAGTGATTAATAACTTAAATTTCAATCTGTACCACATATAAAGTTACTGTATGACTTTAAAAGTCTATATGTGAGGCACCACATCATTTTGGTGAGAGTTGCAATGATCAATCATTAAATCAATGCATTATATTCTTAACATTTTAATTATATAATCTATGATTGTATAAAAATTGTTTAGATTCAATGCATGAAACTAGGTCAAAAAGACTCAAAGTGATGGAGCAGGTGACATAAAGCGCGTAAGTTATATGAACTCTTAAGGTGCTTTTGTGTTGTGTTTCATGAAAAAATAAAAGCATAAGAGCTTGGAACAACATGAGGGTAAGACAATAATAATTTTACATTTTGGGTGAACTATCCATTTATGGGAGAAAGGCTTATGCGGTTTACACCAGAGCTTGTGGATTTTGTTGATAATGGATTTCAGAATTTGACATGAAAGATAATGCATACATTTAATAATATTAGGGAGGGAAATTGCATAGAAAGCAATGTAATTACCATATTCAAGGTCAGAAAACTAGTAAAGAAGTGTGTTTTTGCACACAAAAAGTATTCTCGTCGCTTCATAACATAAAGGTTGAACCACTGTAGTCACGTTGACTATTTTAACGATGTCTTTACTAGTTTTCTGACCTTAAATGTGGCAATTTTATAGCTTTCAATGAGGGATAAAAAATAAAAAAAACTCTCGGATTTCATCAAAAATATTTTAATTTGTGTTCCGAAGATGAACGAAGGTCTTACGGGTGTAGAACGACAGGTGTGAGTACTTAATGACAGAAATTTCATTTTTGGGTGAACTAACCCTTTAAAATGTAAATCTATGCAGAATTAAAGTGAAGTGAAATTTAAAGAATTTAATTTGATGATGACTTAAAAAAAGTTTTGTCTAAAAGTTTTAAGAACTTTCTAAATGTTACCCAACCCCTGCAGAGGAACAGGGAACAGCAAACTTTTCTGAAAGTCAAAGTTACATAAAGTCTCATTGGATTTGGGAATATCGGATTTTGATGGGTATAAAGAAAGGGGAACGGATGTGGATCTAGGAACCAAAAGTTCACAAATACATTTATTCTTGACAGGAACAGGCTTCATGTGGACATTAACATCCACAGCAGTATCAGCAGTTCTCCCTCCTTCGATATACTGCACCACTCAATGCCAGAGAAAGAGAGAGATTAATGGGTAATATGATGGAGGATCAGAGAAAAGAACAGAAATGCGGAGGAGGAAAAGCTGTGGGAGCTCAAGCACAGATCAAGAGCAGATGCAAAGGTCAAGGTCAGAGTCATGTGGCTGGGAAATGGATGTGAAGTGTTGTGCGCGTGTGCATTTGTCTTAAGTGAAATCAATAAAAGTGCGATTCACTGTTAAGAGCCTTACACACGCACACACACACCGTTGGAGAACTATAACATGTGCCAAGTGCACAAGCATGGTACATCTTAAAATTGCACAGCTGTACTAAACACACACAAAACAAACACAGTAACCTCAACCGAGCACATTCAGAGATAGTAATACCAAAACATTCATAATTGTTATCATCCTCTGCCTTTTTATTCTTTATTTTTTTGTTTTGTTTTGTGTTTTTACACTCCTTTAAGCAATTTTGTGACAACAACAGTTGTTGATATTTCTATACTAAATAAATGGAGTGAGAACAAAACAGAGTGAGAGGCACATGGGCAATTCCATGCAAAGGTCATCTTTACCAAGAAAAAAAAAAGTTTTTACCAAAAGAACAAAACCCTTTTTAAGTTGTCCATTTAGGTCTGTAATATACTGCATTAATGTGCTCTAAATTTTAGAGAAATTTTAAGAAAATTGCCTTGTTTATCCACAACATGTGAGGTAAGCAACAATGCTTAAATTAAATTTTCAACCACCCATTTCATGCTTTTAAAAAAGGGATCAAAGACCCCACTTTTTAAACTTTATTTTAACAGTAAGCATTGTTGCAGAAAGATGGAGGCATGCCTGAGAAATAAATACACTCATTTTGTCATTAACAGCACTGCCTGTTGAATTTATAAGGGCTAAAATAAAGAGGTCAGGACGCTTCAGTGCTCTGACACGTCCATAACGTTTTAAAGACTACGTTTATGTCATATAACAATTATGTTTATGCTTATTAGGATCAACAGTTAATCTTGCTACTTTGCTCTGAACAATCATAATAAACGTTATGGACATGACCGTTACAGACGCTTCATATTAAATCCTATGCAAATGACTTTGCTGCTTTATATTGCTGTGATCTGTTTCAGGCTTACCGTATATATCAGAAAATATCCAATAATCGTAATAATCTTTATGCTTCGTTAGTTTTAATATAAAAAAAAAGGTCTCAACTTTCAAATTCGGTCAATTTTAAAAATTTGGTCCCACTTTATATTACGTGGCCTTAACTACTATGTACTTACATTTAAATTATTCATTTGATACAATGCACTTATTGTGTACATATGTTTTTACATTGTACTTATATTTTTAAAATATCTGCATGTAATTACATCTGTAATTTCTGTAATTACATTTATAATTACACTGTTGACTTAACCCACTCTTAAACCTACCCATACCACCAAACCTGTCCCTAACCTTACCTGTATCCCACCTCAATAGCAAACGTGTTTTGCAATACAATATGAACACAATAAGTACATTGTACTTATGTTTTTGTCACGTTCCCAGTCATTCCCGGACTACATTTCCCAGCATTCTCCCTGCCAATCACCTGCACTCACTCCACCAATCAGTAATCACCACACTCAGCTGCAGCACATTACCTGGACTATTTAAGCTTGTCACATCCACACACACATTGCGAGGTCTTGTATACTCTGGTTGCAATTCTGAGCGTTCATTATCTTGTTTGTCTGCCTGTTACTGATCCTGTCTGTTTCCCGTGTGCGATTCTCTGCTGCCTGCCCTTTGGATTATTTGCTCTGTTTCGGACTTACGATTGTTATCTGCCAGCCCTGACCTATTGCCTGTTCCTCGACTACGATTCTGCCTGCTCTCTGCCATACCTGTTTGCTGTTGTTCCACCATTGCCTGTTTGACTACAGGCTCTGTTTAATAAAGCATGCAAATGGATCCATCCCTGAGTCCCGCTTCATTACAGTTTTGATGTACATAGTAGTTAAGGCCACCTAATATAAAGTGGGACCCAAAATTTAAACAATAGATGTCGCTCTTTAATAGCCGATATGGCAGATCAAGCAGATCAAAGCACATGAATCGATCTTCTCTTCCTCTTTGCCAGTTAGCCTACAGAACAAAATATGAACATCAGAAGGTAGGCCTATATAATACAGTACAACTTACACAAGAGCATTGTGTCTCATAGGACACTTCCCTCATCACGTTTTTACCTGTTGGTTAAAACATGAATAGCCTATTGATCATAACCCAGCAATCAAGCAGACAAAATAAAAATAATAAGATTTCAATCATTTTGCCTTGAAATAAATGATCATTTTGACTCAAGACTTTGCTTTAAACTGCGCAAACTAGCCACTAGCCACTAACTAGCCGTGCGATCATTTAGACACAAAACATAAAACTGACATGATTGCAAGTGACAACAGTGTCAATCGGTTCACCTGACTATGGGAGAAATCTGCGATTTTAAACTGCTTTATGATAAACTTTAATATTTGTTAATGTATTTTAGCAAGCAGTTCTGTTAGAAATAAAATCATGGTCTCTAAATTGATTCTTGAACAACGCACACGCTTGTCTAATCCATAACCTTTTGCAATACAGAGTATAAAGTTGGATAAAGTTTAGTAAAAAAAGTTGATTATTTGTGCAGTCTTACCATACTGGTATCCCAGATTTTAATAATTGGTGGTTTAAATGCCTGCTTGAGGTCTGTGTGAAAGTTTTAAAGCAGTCTTCTGTGCCGCTTTCACGTCTGTAACGAAGAACTGTCACATCCGTAATGCAGTTTTTTCCTCATAAATGCAAACACGAAAAATTAAATAATATTATTATTTTATGCTTCGTGGAGAGCCAACCCTTCTTCATTCAATGGGCAGTATCACTTTTGGTTTGCGCAGTGCAATTCACAGAATTTCTAAAAAATATGTTGTTACCCAAAACTTAGTGACTTTTTTTGTCACATCCGTAACGCATGTAACGCATTTCCCTCATCTAAAATATAAAATGATTGTACCTTTAGTAAGGGATTATGAATATATAAACAGATAGTTCAATATGTTGGTATTAAATGCATTCTCTGAGAATTTATATTTCAAGTTGTGACTCCAAATGTCACGTCCATAACGCTGGAGTTGCCCACATCCAGCACTGGGCCTGTGAGATATATGCCATGAATATAATACGGCTTTTCAAGGAAACAACTGATGGAGTAAAATATATGCTGCACTGTTTGAGCTCTGTTAGTGTATTACAGCTCACTTTGTTTGTATGTGAGCTTAGAGACTCTCACTATACAAACACTTGGCTATTTTATCTCTTTATCCTTATAAGCCCCACCTATATTTGACTAGAAATACAAAAACTGAAGTCTTACCCTGCTCAAAGACTGGAATTTAAGAGGAATAAACACACACACACACAAAAAGGTGGCAATTATAGGATACCACTTTTTTGTATATTCCACCTATGCATGCTTCAAAATGGAAGTTATTCTCACAGTCCACAGGCTCTGAATGCAGGTCAGCTGTCATACACAGACATAAATAACATATGGCTTTATCATTTGGGCCTGTTGTTATCTGGCTCTGACAGCACTCTGTGTGTAATGCCAAGAGTACAATAACCTGTAGCTCTAGATAACTGCTCTACCCACATCCTTTCTCACGCTTTACTTGACAGGCTGAAAATATTCTCTACAAGACATAATTTCAGATTGTACGTCTGGGATTACTAAACAGCCTCAGTTTCTGAAATACAACCTCTCTACATCTGTATCATCACAACCACAATATTCTGTGGTTCTATTGGTGAAGCTCCATGAGCTCCTCTCCTCGGGAAAAGCCAATAAACACATGAATAAAAAATAAAAGAGAAGCTTTTTGCTAGTTGTGGTAATTGGCCTTGAGTGATTTCAGCATTCAGTTCCTCTAGACTACCAGCTTGTGGTCTTTCCTGGAGAGGAATATTTCAGAATTCCTCGTCATGCTACAAACAAGATCTTGTTTTCATCCCTGACAGGTTTTCCAGAGAAAGAAAAAAAAAAAAAAAAAAAAAGTTGTGTCTCGATACCTGATATTAAATATAACTCCAGTTTTTATAACCTTTTGCTTCCTCTATTGCCCCCAAAGCCTCAATTTTCCTCCAGAGCTACCATAGCTGCTTAGAGATAGAAAGACTTGGACATTGTGCAGCTCTGATTAACTGAGATTGAAGTCAGAAATAGCACTGAGCAGATGGATGAGTGGCTCCATTTGGAAGAGTAAGTCCACTGAGGTTGGTTCCCTGGCCAGAGCCTGATGGCTTTAGCAGGCTGTGCTGGGGCAGTGAGAGTGTCTTGGCTGTGAAGGGACTCTGGCCTCACAGCAGCGGGGTAAAGAGGGCTGGATTATGTTCACTTTATTTCCAGTTATCTAGGAAGTAGAACAGGGTTCAGTAGGGGTGTAAGGGAACGTAGATGATCCATGATCCATACGGAACAGGCCCCACAGTTCGGCACGCATGTGATTCGTGAAATATTTGCAAAATGTAACCATCATAGAGTAAAAGTTTATCATTTGCATGTTTTGTATTGCCAGTTTCCACAAGTGATTTTAAACCTTTCCAGTGCAAAAAGAGCCGAAAGAGAACTCAATTCAGTACTCGCACGCTGTTATCTGTGCGCACACCCTGAAATGCGCACAAACACCAAACTGATTCCTCTTTCACGTCTCCTTGTGCTTGAACGGACACATACACACAAAATTATGTCAAAATTCCCGTCTCTGTGAGTATCCTCATCAACACAGCTGGTTGTGTCTTAAGTAAACATAAACAGTTGAGAAAGAAATCAAATGTGTTTTTATTGGATAAGTGCATTCGGTCTTAAAGTGCCAGTAGCCTATAAATACCTGCTGCTGCTGTGTCATTAATGTTAATCAAACACAGCTTTAAAAGAAATATTAATCTATATTTAATTTATACAGTGAACACTATAGTGTGATTTTACATTTAATTATTAGATATTTGTACATTAATATACCACTGTTAGACTTAACTTTAGTTGTAACATTGTTATATTGTATTTGTCTATGCTTATACTGTATGCTTGTTCTTATTTCTTAGTGTTCACTTGTCTTTAATTATGTTGGAACTTTATTAGTTAGGCTAGTAGTTTTTGCTGTAGTATCGAAGTACTTAAAGTGTGCTTTGAGTAATAAATGGAAAGCAAAGTTAAATGTATTGCTTTTAAAATATATTTTATATTATTTAAATACAAAGTTCTGTCATGAAACTCTAGATGTGCAGGCTAATAGGTCCTTAACTCAACTTGCTTGTAATCACATCATTATTTATAGGACACAGATGATTGGTTTCTGCTGTATCAGTAGCCAATGAGCTTGCGTGCTCAATCTCCAAATACATGAGTAGCATTTGCCTTAGCAGTGCAGTGCGCTTCAGAAGCCCTCCAACTTCCCCAGCTCCACCTTTATAGATCTGCTACGGGTAATTCATGTATGCTATATTGTACAGCAGCAGCATGTCTTACTTACTCACAGCAGCATGTCGTGTATGTATTGGCAGTAGCAAGTCCCGTACTTGCTCTGCAGCAGCAATAATCAACAACAGCAGCAGCAATAAAAAAACAGCAGCAGCGTAGCAGATCTATTCCACCAAGACCAAACATATCAACATCGTCATATACCATGCCAAACACTCAGAGAGTTGTCATGACAGAAATATGTTTATAGAGTATACGATTCATATTTGCTTTACTGAAAATTATCTATCTAAAAATAGGCTTTTCAATTAGTTTGATGCGATTCTATCCAAATAAAGACAAATCAAAACAACAGAAACCGATATACTGCACACCCCTTAGTAAGCATGTGTTCTTAATTTACACACTGGTTTAAAATGTCGGCTCAAAGTTTGGCTGGAATGACTCCTAACTTCTAAATGTACTGTTCAATCTGACTTTCTAATGAAACAAATGAAGACTTCTGCTGGGTTGTTAAGGTGAGAAAACATGCTGCCAGCGCTAATCATATTCATGGGCCCAAACAATCTATTAGCTTTTCCATCTCAAATGCTAAACATTCTCATATGGGTTGATCCTCATGAATATCAACAAGCTGATTATTGCTACCATATGCACTAAGTGTTAGTGAAGCAAGTCTGGAAATTCCCACTTAATATGGTTGAAGCACACTGCTTAGACACAAAATGAATGCGAATAAAACATACCCCCCCTCATACCCCTCTGTCCCCACACTAACACACTCTCACAAGGACCTGATAATATCTGCAATGGCCTATTTTGTGATTAGAGATAGTGATGTTATAGATTGTTAAATAGCGTAAGCCCTACTCTAACTGTGGGTTTACAGAGCGTAAATTAGATCTGAGCCGTGCGTTAATAAGATTGTCGTAGATCCAGCAGACCACTGACCCTGTGCCCGATCTCTGTGGTGATACCATTTTCTGTTTTCTCCACTCCAGATCGATAGTTTACAACCCTGATGTACAAAAAACCACAGAAGGTCAATAAAAAAATAAACGAGAACAGGAGCTGGGCGGTTTATTACGCAGAGATTTTAAAATACCATTGGCAATTTCCACAACACAGAGCCATTGCGCTCCGCAAGTGGTATTTGATAATGGTAATAAACCCTCTGCCATGAGATTTTACTCGGCATGCCATTGAAAATAGGACCTTCGCGTAAAATGTACTATAAACCTGCAGCTGGCGCAGTGAGGGGGGAACTCCACAGAAAAGAAACAATTAAATACCCGCAAAGAATGGATTTTATATGATCACGGGTCAGGTTTGTTTTGAATTTAAGGGAGCGGTCTGTTTTATTTTGGTGAGGTAGTCCTTTTAAAACCAGCAGGAGTTCGTACTGTGACTGGAGTGATATTAATTATTGACGAAGGCCACTGCTGCACTCAAGTGTAATCATAGATAAATGACTCACGATGAAAAAGAAAAAAGAAATCAATATCAAGCCCACATTAATAACTCAAACAAGAACAGGCATGGTGACACACACACACGCAAACAGAAGAGGCAAGCATGAGCATGTGAAAAATCTGTCAGCACACTGTAAAATATTTCATATTTAAATATGCCCTTGAGAAGACTTAATCGCAATAAATTGATTGGCAATTTTGCTTGCCTAATTGAAAAGCAAAGGCAATTTTCGATTAGTAATCTGGGTTTGTTAAATTAAAGACTGTGTTTAAATTCACACAATATAGCAGAAACACTGGGTCCTTTCAGTGATTGGGAATTTTATGTCCACATTTGTGTGAAGCGCAAAAACGCAGGGTAACACACAGACTATTGTAAATGCACCTCAAACCTTGTTTTATATGATTATTTTTTAGTTAATTCAGAATTCTCTTTGGTGCCAGATCCTTAACCAGACATAGACACAAACAAACACATGCACACACAGTGACCTACGCATCCTACCACTGGTCAGATCATCTCTAATTTTATTCTATGTCCATGTACACAGTGAAAACCCTAGCAGCTCATCTTTGCAACCTGTAACTTCTCAAAGCTCCTTTATTTTTCTTTTCATGCGTGTCTGACTGTCACTATGGCACAGTTTCTCTGTCATCTATCCTCTCTCTCTTTCACATCTCACTTGTGGTGTTCAAAGGCTTCTCAGCACTATTGGACTTGTCACAGCTTACATTCGTCAAGATGGCAATGCACAAGCATTTCCATAAAGACCCAAAGCAACTGTGTCTCTTTCTTTCATTAATGCGCTGATGTTTTGTGTGATAGTGATGTTGTGAACACTGGGCCGCTGTGAATCTACATACGCATAGGTATTGTTTCCTCAAAGGTATGTGGGCGTATATTTGTTTGTGACTTTATATGTGAGGAAAAGCTGTGATGTGACTGAGCGTTAAATGAGCTCAGACAATAGGCCACTGCTGAAAACATCCAGACCTTACAAATAGGAACAAATACTGCAGTCACAACACAATTATCAACATTTACATGATTTACCAATTTAGCAATTAACAGCCCTAAGTGTTTTAAGAAATTAATTACACAAAGATGCAATTCATTAAATTGCGTCAGCAGCCATATCACCCTGTAGCCCAAGAAGCTAAGCAGGGCTGAGCCTGGTTAGTACCTGGATGGGAGACCCCCTGGGAAAACTAGGTTACTGCTAGAAGAGGTAGTTAGGCCAAAAAGCACCGTCCTTCAGATGAGACGTTGAACCAAGGTCCTGACTCTCTGTGGTCATTAAAAATCCCAGGATGTCCTTCGGAATAGAGTAGGGGTGTAGCCCCGGCATCCTGGCCAAATTTGCCCATTGGCCTCTGTCCATCATGGCCTCCTAATCATCCTCATATACTGATTGGCTTCATCACTCTGTCTCCTCTCCACCAATAAGCTGGTGTGTGGTGGGTGTTCTGGCGCAATATGACTGCCATCGCATCAAATAGGTGGATGCTGCACATTGGTGGTGGTTGAGCAGATTCCCCCTTCCGTATGTAAAGCGCTTTGAGTACCCAGGAAAGCACTATATAAATGTAAGGAATTATTATTACTATTATTATTATTATTATTATTATTATTATTAAAACACCAAATAGCAAATACTGTATTTGCTGAGTAATTTGGCCAATTGAAGAAAAAAAATTGAAGACATGGCAAAATCGTGGAAGATAAAAACACCAAGTAGACAAAAGGTGGCTTAAGATGTTATTAAGTTTAATTGCTAAATTATACGATTTAATAATATTATTAATTTAATTATTGCTGTTAATAATTGCACTAAATTAACATATTAAATTGACAGCTCTAATTAGATACAGAGCAGAGTTGTGAAATTGAAAATGCCATTTAGATTCCAATTCAATTGCTGAATCTTAAAGGTACAATGTAACTTTTGGGCCTCTAGTGGTTAAAATACAAAACTGCATGCATTTTGCAGAAGAACATTGTTTTGGTAGTGCTTCGGCTCTGTGTGACTGGGCGGATGAATGTGACCCTTCACAATAGACAATCCTTTATGATGAACTCTCTTAGAGAGCTATATATGGCAATTTATCTGTTTAATAAAATACCTTACTCTTTTACAACATTTCAGATCCCTCCATCTCAGAAAAGCCAATCCGATGTTGTTTCTTGTTTTATTACAATCTCTGTCGCATTCTCTTTTTGCCAGCAGACTCCCCTCTGTTCAGTGTTTTTTTTTAAGTGGGTGAGGTTCGAAAATTAGCTGCTCCATGTCGACCTTTCTCACTCGTTGTGACAACTAACCTATGCTACTCTCACACAATACATTCGTCAAAGTAGCCGGAGCAACTTTTCTCTATTTACGGATATGACGATATACGCACGGGTTATGTCTTTCCTGCGAAAACCATTCTGACATGTCTAAAATTTAAGCACTTACTATAGTGAATCAGAGTAGGATAAAAACATGTTTTAGAAGGAGGATTGATGATGTATTGACTTTAAATTTTGTTAATTTTGAATTACAATGAAAATAAATAGAAAGAGATTCAAATTACCCAAATAAGTGTAAATCTTACCAAGATAAAGGAAGGTTTGAGAAGAAACTTTGAATGTCAATTAAATTTTGATTTAAAGTTAAAAAAAGAAAAAGTCTTAAAATGTAATGATTTTAGAGCCGTACAGACAGAAAGATTCATGGACTAAAGAGAAAGACCACTTAATTTCCCAGAAATATTATTATTAGTTCAATGTCTTGGAATTACTAATAAGGAAAACCCATTTTTGGTTGTCAATCCATTTTAAACACCAATTCTAAATGTTGCCCAACCTATACAAAGAGACACAAACTGCATGTGGAACAGTGGACATCTACATGACACAATTAAAAGAAAGTTGTGAATTATGCCACACTGATTGATGAGCAATTGGTATAAATCAAAAATAACGGCAGCTGGCTTTGCTTACTGATATGGAACATGGTTTATTTTCGTGGCAAGACTATAAGTGAAGCTATTTGTATTCAACTCTTATCGACCAGCATTCACACACAGCTGTCTCAATAAGAGCCAGGAGATCCAAAGGTAGCACACACACATGGTGACATATTGCTTCAGCTGGCAGAAAATATGTGAGCACAAATGGACACATAACCCATTAATGAAAGAAAACATTTTGCAAACTATTTTGGCACACTGTGAGAATGATAGCAGCAAAAAAAAAAAAAAAAAAACGTAAAACTTCACTAATGTTATATCGTGTAAGTGTCGAGAACATCTCAAAGTTAAAATCTCTGCAGGGTCTGGGAGTATTGAGAAGTCAGGAGATAGCACAGCAGAGTTTAATTTATCTGCCAGTGAACACATCGAACAGTCTATCTCAACCCACTGGACTCCAGACCATAGCTTGATATAGCCACAGGATATCAAAAGATGCATCATCCAAAACTGCTGGAAGCAGAAGGATGTAAACTTGTCTGAAAATATTGGATATGAGTTTGAATGCAACTTTACAGAATCTGCTCACCAGAGCAACATTAAAAATCGATTTAGCCTTGGGATAAGACTGGCAGTTTTATAGCTAGACAGAGTAATTCATACTATTATATAATTAATAGTTAGTTGAAACATTAGGGTTGCAGTTGTTGTCTTTATCTTGATGTAATTTTTGTTTCTTCTTTTTTTAAACTTGCTGTATTCCTGCATAACTTTTATTTTAGAAGAACCCATCAGTTTTTATATTGATAAATACGCTGATTGAAATTCATGGTAACCAATTCATTTCTTTTGGTGGCACGTGCCAGTGGATGTAGTGCCACTAAGCATAGCGGCATGTACCACTAAAACTTGACATATGTGCCGATGGACTGTGTCATGTGCCACTGACAATATTGCTGAGCATGAGGTGGCACCTCCAGTAGTGACTGACAGATGAGTTGAGCATCTATACTGACGTAATTGTGACACAAATTCTACTTTTGTGATTTTCTAAAAATAAATATCAATTAAGCTTTAATGAATTTACAACTCAGTAATACTTTTCAAACATGTAGTCACAGTTTGTACTTGCACATCTGTATTTGAGTGGCATGTGCCACTGAATGTTGTGTAATACCAGTACTGTATGTTGTTGATCATGCAAACTGCCCATTCTAAGAAATACAAGGAATAAGTCTATCATGAGTCACTATGAATACCGCATTAACAGCTGCATCCGTTACTGTAAACCTTTATGTTTGCATGATGCTGCGTGCATACCGGTAAGTATAATACTGGCCAGCGCAAGATAAACTAAAACTTACGATAGTTAAGGAAGATCCTCAAGTGGTGTATTTGTTATTTGTTTGTGAGTTAGATGGTAGCAAAAACAAAAACTAGTAATTGGAGTATTGATCTAAATAAATATAGATATAATTTATGCAGTGTCTTGTGAAAGTATTCAAACCCCTTCATTTTTTTTTTCACATTTTGTAATGTTGCTGCCTCATGTTAAACTACTTTAAATTACTTTTTTCCCACACCAGTCTACACTCCATACACCATAATGACAGCAAAAAAAAAAAAAAAACCCAGATCTGTGACAACTTTGCACATTTTTCAAAAAGGAAAAACTTAAATAAGCACATTACACAAGTATTCAAACCCTTAACTAAGTACTTAGTTAAAGCACCTTTACAGCTTTTTGGGTATGATGTGAAAAGCTTTGCACATCTGCATTTGGGGATTTTCTACTATTCTTCTCTTCAGATCCTCTCAAGCTCTGTCAGGTTGGATGGGGACTGTCGGTGGACAGACATTTTCAGGTTTCTCCAGAGATGTTCGATTGGGTTCAAGCCGTGGCTCTGGCTAGGCCACTCAAAGACGTTCACAGAGTTGTCCATAAGCCATTCTTGCATTGTCTTAGCTGTGCTTCGGGTCATTGTCTTGTTGGAAGGTGAACCTTCTGTCCATTCTGAGGTTCTAAATGCTCTGGACTAGGTTTTCATTAAGGCTAACTCTATATTTTGCTGTGTTGAGCTTTCCTTTTACTCTGACTAGTCGCCCAGTCCCTGTCGCTGAAAAACACCCCCACAGCATGATGCTGCCACCACCACCACCACACTTTACTGTTGGGATGGTATTGTGCAGGTGATGAGCAGTGTCTGGTTTCCTCCAGACATGACGCTTGGAACCGAGGTTCATCAGACCTGAGAATCTTGTTTCTCACAGTCTGAAAGAGTCCTTTTTTTTGCAAATTCCTAGTGGGTTTTCATGTATCCTCACCAAGGAAAGGCTTGAGTCTGGCCATTCTGCCATAAAGCCCAGATCGGTGGAGTGTTGCAGTGATGTTTGTCCTTCTGTAAAATTCTCCCATCTCCATATATGATCATGGAGCTCAACCAGGGTGACCATCAGCTTCTTGGTCATCACTCTAACCAAGGCCCTTATCCATTGATTGCTCAGTTTGGCCAGGAGGCCAGCTCCAGGAAGAGTCCTGGTTGTTCCAAACTAAGGATTATGGAGGCTACATGCTTCTGTTAACCTTCAATATAGCAGAATTTGTTTTGTAGTCTTTCCCAGATCTATGTCTTGATACAGTCCTGTCTCTGAGCTCTACATGCAGTTCCTTTGACCTCATGGTTTGGTTTTGCTCTGATATGCATTTTCAGTTGTTAGACCTTTTATTGAGAGGTGTGTGCCTTTCCAAATCATACCCATTCAATTGAATTTGCCACCACTTAACTCCACTTGAAGTGTAGTTTATCTACAAATGAAATTTGAATGCTCCTGAGCTAAATTTCAAGTGTGCCAGAAAAGGGTTTGAATACTTGTGTAATGTACTTATTTCAGTTTTTCCTTTTTGATAAATTTGCAAAGATGTCACAGATCTGTTTGTTGCTTTGTCATTATGGTGTATGGAGTGTAAATTGATGTCGAAAAAAAGTAAAGTAGTTAAACATAAGGCAGCAACATAAAATGTGAAGGGGTTTGAATAGTTTCGCAAGGCAATGTATATATTTTAAATAATATAATATGTGGTTAGCGGTTCTCATCTATGGCTTTAATATTTCACAAAACATTTATGGAATTTTTAATAATTTCAACATGTATTCTTTCTGAAGATGCCTGAATGTTTTGTTAAAGTATTTGACTTGCTATAGGAACATTATAATAGACATCCAGTTTAAATGTACAGACTTACATTGTACTCTGTATTGTGCAGAGCCAGTGTCAAGGTCCAGCACACTTCTGAATGGTTGGTGCCAGATTTCATAATGGTAGGTGTCACTTTATAATAGTTTGTGGCATTTTCTCTCATGCTAGTTTACAATTATATGAAATAACTGATTGATAGTGTCATTTTGTGATGGCAAATCCCTGCTGGTTGGTACCATTTTAATTAGAACGTTGCACTTTTTTGTTGTTGTTGTTGTTGTAGCCACCAATCTAAATAGTGTCTGTATTCTTTTATAATTCCAAATGATACATCTTAACTGTCAATCCCATGCAAATAATAATAATAAAAAATGTGTTTGAGTTATCAAAACAACTGCTTCTCAAGAAAAGGCTCACCCAAGAACCCAGAGCAAAAAAAAAGGAGAATCCTGGAGAAAGACTGAGAAGAATTGCTGGACTGAGAAGTGATGTACATAGTGCGTAGAGTGAGAATAGGAGGAGAAAGGGAGAAGAGAGTGTGAGAGTAAATGGCACTGAGAGATTCGAGGAAAGAGACAAGATGGCATAAGAGGTGAGAATAAAAGAAGAGGAGATTAAAGAGGGAGAGAGCATACAGTCTCAAATCAGATGAGAGTCATTCAAATTGAATGTGTTATGAATCATGAACTCTTGCTGGACAGAAGCAGAATGTGAGCAGATTTACTGTAATACAAAAAAAGAAGAAGAAGAGAGAGGATGTTAGTCCAGGAGTTATGAAATTAAATAAAATGTCTCCTTTTCTTGTGGTTTGAGACATTGACCAATTAATGGTTTCCACGCTGTTGTCTTGTGTCGCTCTAGCCGTTAATTACACTGCATTTTAGGAATATTAATAAAATCTTTCATGTCATTAACAGTAGAAAAAGATGAAGGATGAACTAGGAAATGCAGGCCAGTAACCTTTTTAAATATGAGGCTGTTCCAGTGCTGTTACCCATCTGTATATTGGTTTATGTTAATTTCCTCTAATGCTTAAAAGAAAAAAGAAAAAATGCGTGCTTGAAGCTGAACAAATATGAGCACATTTGCATTCATATCATAATATTCATGTGCATGTTTATGAGGTTAAAGTGTTTCATATGACAGAAACCTTGAAAGGTTAAATGCTTTAGCTATGCTTTCAAATCAATAATTTCATGGACAACCAGATCTCAACAGTTTCTGACACAAGTGATGCACAAATGACAGATCGTTAATGGTGAGTCAGTCTGGCTTAATTCTGATAACACAATTCTAATGATACATACAACATCCCTTACTTATTGAATGTCAATGTGAATATGGCATTTTTTCCTGCTTGATTAGAAATGTCCGTATGTTGGGCTTGGTAACTGATTGATCACACCCCAGAGCGTCAGTCGCCACTAAAAATATATAAGACATTTCATAGCAAGTCCCCCAAACCACTAAATCTCTCACAGTATAACGCATTTATGAAATGTTTCAGCTAAACACATTTCACACAACAAAATATACTGGCTACATAACTGAAAAATCCAAAGCTATTCTTAATGAAGCTAGAAAGACCACAGAAGGGAGGCACGGCTTCTTGCTCTCGTTCCAGACGGGAGACCCCCTGACGGAAAGCTGCAACCTCAAGGATCATTACAGTGCCAGACCAAACTAATCAACGCAGTGTTGGAGGTAATGAAACTCATCCATTTACATCAAGTGATGGACATGGCAGACTAACAGCGTTACCATGGTGATGCACTGATGGAAATCTATGTCTTCATAACTAAGATTATGAATGTATAGAAAGCCCATCTCAAAGGTTTGCAAATGTAGGCCTAATAATCATACTGTATTTCTAAGACGTCTGTAATCCCACTATGTAAAACATTTAGTAGTAGAACTTCATTAAGTTCAATTACAGTAGTACTGCATGGTTAGTAGTAGCAGTAATGATAAAAATGTGTTAAAAATAAGTAAGGAATAATTTACTCCAGGCTGTTGAATAATTAGAAAATAACTTATACAGAGGTAGTAATGCGGCCACCATGCAAAGCAGAATTATTTTCTAATAATTCAATGGCCTGGAGTTATTTATTTTGCTTATACTACAGTTACCACACCTAAAGACAATGTTCATATTTATTTCAAGACATTTGTCAGGTTTTTGTCTTTAAAATGATCTTTTTCACTCTCATAACAAAGAGCAAAGCTTTCCAAAGTTAAAGACAGTCCTTTTACACTTTCAGTCCAGAGGAAATATCTTCATATTAGGGGTGGGCGGTATACCGGTATGAAAGTGACTACTGGTATTATGTTGTGCCATGATATAGAATTTGCTATACCGTGGATACCGTTAAATATTCATGAATTCTAATTTTGCATTTATATTGTTTTGTTTAATTTTGTACTCTTTACAACTTTTAAAACTACTAATGTCGATAGCTTTTTTTCCGCTACCGTGTCCAGCGCCTTAATACACAGGCATTAGTAATCAAACACAGAGAGCATCTTAACAGTCCAAATTAATAGAGCACAAACCGCCTACTCAAAAACACAACAGCAACAAGCAAGCGTCATAGTCATAGACAATAGGGGTTAGGGGGAAAAAATCGATGCATAGATGCAACGATTCTGGATCGATTCTGAGCTTAGTTTTTAACCGCAGATGCGCAAAGACGCTGCGTGTGCTTGGTGCGTGTCCACTGGCACGGAGCAGAGCGAGCGTTTTCAATTTATTTCTACTGAAGTTGAGCGTGAAGCTCGGAAAGTTCGGAAAAGCTAAAGCAAATCACATTCACAGGATATATTGCACAGGGTATGAGAGAGCTGTGCTTTGCTTGATATTACGTCTGCAGTTTGTGGTCTCGCCCGCCGGTAGGCCTATTTTCCTAACTAATGTTCTACGAAGGCATCATTTCTGTTGTTTGGAATGCTGTGGGCTTGTATATTAAAATTAGTGATTAGTGCTTAAATGTACTTCTTCTCAAAATGCTTTTATGACATGAAATTGATATAAACACAGTCAGTTATGTCTTAAAGTATTAAACAGACAGGACAGAAACTTCTTATATTTTAAAAGAGATCTGTGCATTAGTCTGGATGCATGCAGCTCATTAGATCGCTATATCATCATAATCAAACAACCGTAAAGCTAAGAAAGTGAAAAATCACTCACAGCTCTTGAATGGAAAATGTTCTGAAAGCACTCTTTGTTTATTGCTTGTAATGTTTCGTGGTTCCTCTTTATTATTTACTAAGCGACTCACTGGCTTGTTTTGAAACTTTAAATAGGGTATGTTCCTAATATACAATTCTTAACATACAGTTGTATTCATGTATTTTTTAACTTGTAATTATTTAAAAAGTAGACTACTTATAATTCCATATGTATTAAAAAAATAATTAATAAGAAAAAAAAGTATCAAGAATCCTTTTGGAATCGGATCGTGACTCCTAAAATCGGATCGAATCATGAGGTGCCTAAAGATTCCATTTCCCACCCCTAGATAAGATACATATTTTGCCTGTAATTTAACTAAGGTCTACTAAAATTGATTCCAATTTTTTTTCTCATATCGCGATATAATATCGATATCGTCTGGACAGTGGAAAATATCTTAATATGAATTTTAGCTCATATCCCCGACCCAACTTCATATGCAGAGACTTAAATGCCAGGACCGGGAGAGAAATTGTAGATACTGGTCACATATCAGCGACACCACATTTCATTCCTCATCAATTATCACACCAAGAAACAGCTATGATAATTTAGTCAACATAAATGGAAAGCAAATGTTAAAACTCTTTAGGGCTATATATTGTTAATGACAGAACTAGGGGAGATATATTAGGTAGATTCACTTATTGCTCCAGATTAGGAACCAGTGGTTGATTATTCAATAACAGACATTGGGCCTTATTCACTAATAATTGCGTGGATTATTTTGAATTTGTACGCGGAGAACTTCTCATGAAAAGGAGAACTTCTCATGAAAAATCTCTGCCTAATTCATAACACGTGTGTACGCACATTAAATTGTTCTTAACCTTGTTCTAATTTTAATGAATTTGGAGTATTCTAAATAAGTGGTCGCGTGCACGACTTTAGTCATTTGCACAAAACGTGTCCAAACCATGTCCATATAAGGGCTTTCCGTGCACGCTTTACAGGCTTACATCGCTTTTGTCAGAAATGCTGCACTTTTGCCTCATCCTCAAGCAATGCCAAGTGTGCCATTCTCACCAGTTCTCACAATAAACACCTTTCATACAGACCCAGATTACAGACCTCTCTTGAGCCAGCTGTACATATGCGTTTATCTGTGTTATTCAGAGAAACCTCACAGCTGAACATAACAACATTAGTTAACATGAACAGGGGGAAGGGAGTTCCATAGGCGGGGGGCAGCATAGCTAAAAGATCTGGCACCCATGGTAGTTAGTCGAATCCGAGGTACCACAAGAGAAATTGAAGATGAAGATCTGAGAGCATGTGAAGGAGTGTAAACGTGAAGAAGTTGAGTAAAGTATTGGGGTGCAAGATTATAAAGTGCCTTGTAAGTAAGTAGCAAGATCTTGAATTCAACTCGATACTTTACTGGAAGCCAGTGAAATTGCTGAAGAACTGGAGAAACAGAAGGTGTTCTAGAAAGAACACAAGCTGCAGAATTCTGAACCAACTGAAGCTTATGTAGCAATTTAGAGGGAACACCAGCGAGAAGAGCATTACAGTAGTCTATACGTGAAGTGACTAGTGCGTGAATAAGAACTGCTGTATAATTGGTTGAGAAAAAGAGACGGAGATGATTAATATTACACAAGTGGAAGTATGCAGTCCGCGTGATATTATTAATATAGGATAGTGTGCTATCCATGATAACACCCAAACTTTTAACCTGAGAGGAAGGACAGATTGCATTATTGTCAATGTACAAAGAAAAACAATTAGATTTAGATAAAACAGATCTAGTGCCAACAAGTAAGGCCACAGTTTTGTTGCCATTTAGCTTCAGGAAGTTAGCTGAAAGCCAATCTTTAATTTCAGCTAAACAGCTGGACAAAGATGGTGGAGGAAAAGAACCAGTGGGTTTGGCAGACAGGTAAAGTTGGGTGTCATCCGCATAACAATGAAAATGAATACCATGTTTCCTCAAAATATAACCAAGAGGGAGCATATAAATAATGAAAAGAAGCGGGCCCAAAACAGAACCCTGGGGAACACCAGTGGTGACTGTAGATGTTCTTGATCTAAAACTTTTTAACTGAATACGCTGAGTGCGTCCAGAAAGATACAACCTAAACCAAGACAGAGGAGTGCCAGTAATCCTAATAGAAGCTAACCTGTCGAGAAGTATCTTATGTGAGACTCTATCAAAGGCAAATATTTAACAAAGGAAAATATTTGCATGTTTTATAGATTTAAAAAAAAGAAGCATTCGACTCAATTTGGCATGATGGTTTACTATACAAACTCCTACAAATTGGCATCGGTGGAAAAACTTTTAATATACACTCTCTGTACACCAACAGTAAATGTGGAGTGAAAATCAATAATCATAGAACAGTGTTTTTCCAGCAGGGACGTGGAGCGAGGCAGGGATGCAGTCTGAGTCGGACTCTATTTAACATCTACATAAATGATCTGACAGTAATGCTAATATCCCCAGGCCTCACTCTACACAACGCAGAGGTTAGATGTCTGCTGTATGTGGATGATCTGGTCCTGATGTCCCCACAGCTGAGGGTCTTCAGCAGAACCTGTCCCTGCAGGAACAGTGCTGTCAAGAGTGAGCTTTGACTGTCAATCTGAACAAAACCAGAGCCATGCATGGTGTTCCAGAAGAAAGCCAGATCTTAGGGAAACAAACACCAGTTCACTTCAGCACAGCACTAGCTACTGGGCATCGACATCGGCTTCGGTCTGAGTGAAAAACCCTTAGGGCTCTGAGGGCTTTTATGTCAAGTCAAGTCCAGTCACCTTTATTTATGTACCGCTTTATACAATACTGATTTTTTAAGGCAGCTTTACAGTGATTTGTGCTATAATGTCATGATGCGGTCAAATTACCTATTGAAACTTGAATAAAATGATGTAATTCAATAATAAAATATTCTTTTATATAGATGTGAAATTTGGGGATCAGTACTAAATTGAAAGAAAAAAAAAAATCGGGATAAAACTTCAGTAGAAATACCTCACCAGAATCTCATCCTCTAAACACACTTGCTCTTCAACTAATCCATGAAACTCAACTCCTGACTGACTACAGCTACAACCCCAAAAGTATTATTAAAGAAATTGACAAAAACTAAAAGACACTCATGATGAATCACTAAAAACTTAATTTGACCTTCAAAATAAACTCTAATGCTATTCAAGCCTAAATAGAACCAAAAAATTGGCAAATTATTTATTAATTAAACAATTTAAAGAAAAAGACAAATCCTCTCCAAATACAGATTAAGTGACCATGATCTAGAAATAGAAAGAGGAAGACATAAAATACATGGACACAGAATACCACAGTGTAAGAGAAACATTTATGCCTAAAATTGAAACACTGATTCCGTCATTTATTGAAATTAGGGATACTGAGAATATGCCCTTTATACTTAGAGAAGATGATAGTACTGCTGCAACTGCTGCTAAATATGTGTTCACAACGTTAGGCTAATTCACTGGAGAGACCCGCTTCATTCTAGATGGATTTTGTTTATTTATTTACTATGCTGCATTTTACATATATTACGTTTTGTATTACTATCTATATGTTAATGCTTTGGCAACATTTGTGCTACACAGTCATGTTAATAAAAAAATGAAATAAAAGTGTGATTAAGCGTGATTGATCTCAGCAGTGTTTGGGAGCAGTGTCTCTACTAATAGTGAAGCTATTTAGTTCCTTCAAGAACAAGTGACGTTATTACCTTGATACTAAGAAATGTCATGTAGCTTTTCAGTTGTGAAACAAATTTATTGATAAAGTCGCGGGCCAGAGCTGTTTCCGATTGTGTGTCTACAGGTACAGTATGTGTGTGTGTTTGTATGGGAGAGAGAAAGCAGGACAAAGAGAGCATGCTTTACATAGATAGAAGGTAATTCCATTGGAAAAACATGAAAATATTTTGTCATGTTATGTGTTATATTTATTTGCTTTGTTGGGTTTTGGTTCTTTTGCTGTTGTAGGCTGTAAGGACCTTTGAAATAACTGAAATAATTTGGCGAAGTGATATGGAACTGTAATGCGGTCACGACCTGCCTGGAACAACTGTACTTTAGCTGTGCATTTCCTGGAAAATAACTGCCCTTTGAACGTTTGTCAGATTTAAGCATTCAACAGCCCTGTAGTATAAGTTGATAACAAACTCTCCTGTTCATTGAATTATTACAGACATCTTACTTTAATGTAATAATTATGAGTAAGCCAGAATTTGTTCAGAGGATACATTTCTGTAACATCTGACAGATAAACTGCAGCCATATGAGACATCCCAAAGCTGGGTATTAGAGCTTTTCCTGCTGGAGCTTCTGATTGTCTTACTGGGTCTCTAATACACTTTGTAATGAGTGGATAATGTTTAGCTAATGTTATGGAGAGAAAAACTGAGCTGATGAGGAAGAAGAAAATTAGCCATCACACACGGGATTTCCACTTTCTAAACTCTTAAAATTGGTGTATTTAACCTCCAGTGACTACTATATGAGCTAAATAAACACGGATATGCTGTTGGGTAAGAAGTATGATAAATAAACACTCATTTTAACAGACATAAATTATCACATCTCAAACTATTGCTAAGCTTGCCATTAGAAGACATAAGACATATATGAGGGCTGAAATAAGGTGCATACACTACATAAAGCACATATGTTCTTGATATTGTGAATTCTCCACAAACAGTAGTGCCATTCCTAAACACAGTGAAAAACACCTCAGTGATATCCAGCCCTAATTAAGAATTATTGTGAGAGAGTTGCAAAGTAGTCTCGCACAAATCCACACATGCAGAAAGAAGCTCTGCTGAAATGTAGCCTGAGAGAGAACATCTGCCCGCGCTCCTCCTCTCCCCGCATCAAGAGAATTAGAGAAACAACACAGTGGAAAACAACACAATGAGACTGAAAGAAGAAGAGAGAGAAAGGACAGAACCCATAGCATACAACATCCTAACAACAACAAAAAAATCCTTCTCACGGTCCCACAACACTTCCAATTAGTTTATTTACTATTTCAACAAAACATCCTACAGCTGTCACTGACTGCAACATCCCACAACTCCTTACAAAACATTTAACAGTGGCCTATTAATCACATGTAAACTTGAAATAAATAGCTATATAATCTGCGACATGCACAATAAACTTTTCAAGACTAAGTTTAAAATCTCATAATGGTGTTTGAAACTGTAGTGGTTAGAAGTCTTGTGATCTTGTTATTTAATCATTTATCAAATTAAACTTCTGAGCCAAACTCATAATGTTGTGTTACAGAGACAATAAAAAAAATAAAAACTTATAAAGTGGTTAAACATTTCTTTTATTATTGACCACTGACCTCTGTGACAACATGCCCCCATATCATGATATACTGTAATTGTCACGGATGGTGTTGGGTTTTGTTTCATGTTTATAGTTAAGTCATGTCTTATTGTTATGTTTTCATTGCTTTGTTTCCATGTTTGCGATGTGCCCCCTGTTGTCATGTGTTTTCCATGTCCCCATGTGATTCCCTTGTTCTCGTGTGTTAGGTTGTCAATAGGCTTGTTCGACTTCATGCAGCGCTGTGCAGACCGATCGGCGGCTGACTTGAAGCAGTGCATGCCTGTAAGAAATTTTGTCCGACTTGAGACAGCGCCGACGCCATGTGACTGTGACATATGGCTTCAAATACCGCAAGAGCGATTCGAGAGCAGCCAGCTGAGTCAGCCAGAGCAGTTTCTCAAGAGCAGCTGCACGAGCTCTGATGACGACACAGCTGTTCCACGATTGGCTGGATTCGCCGAATGACAACGATCATGAGTGTTTCGTGTTTATTCTGAAAACTTCAGTTCCACTAAAGCTCAAAAATCTGTATTTTTATAACAGTTAAAGCTCTTTTCATGTAGTCGTGAAGTTGTATTGTGTCATGTTTATCAAAATAAAACTGTTAAAAAAAGTAGACCCCACTTCATTGGTATTTAAATAATATATACTTATTTTGAAGTTTATTCTTGTAAAAACAGACGCTGATGTCTCTGAAACATCTGTGTATTAGTCAAATATTTCATTTATTTCAGTTCAGTTGTGATAAAGTATGCAAACGCAGAGTCACTATGGGAAGCAGAAAGTGTCCGACTTCACGTCTCTGTTTTTTAGGTCCTCCCCGTTTTTTAGGTCCTCCTCCTCTTTCGTCATTCGGTTGCATCCAGCCGCAGCCAATGTCGAACACACTGTACAATATAAAATTGCGACTACATGAAAAGAGCTTTAACCATTATTAAAATACAGATTTGGAACTGAAGTGATCGTTGTCATACGGTGAATCCGGCCAATCGTGGAACAGCTGTGTCATCATCAGAGCTCGTGCAGCTGCTCTTGAGAAACTGCTCTGGCTGACTCAGCTGGCTACTCTCGAATCGCTCTCACGGTACTTTAAAACCACATGTCAGAGTCACATGGCGTCGGCGCTGTCTCAAGTTGGACAAAATTTCTTACAGGCATGCACTGCTTCAAGTCAGCCACCGATCAGTCTGTGCAGCGCTGCATGAAGTCAAACAAGCCTATTGGTTCATTGGTTTAATTATTGCTTTCAGGTGTGTCTTGTTATGTCATGGGTTTCTGTGTATTTAAGCCCTCATGTTTGCTATGTTCATGGCCAAGTATTGTCCGTGTACCACTGGTTGGTGAGTTTTAAGTTTCTGTTAAGCCAAGCCAAGCCAAGCCAAGCCAAGCCAAGCCAATCCAAGTCATTGTTTTATATTTTGCTCATGTTTGGATTCATCAAATAAAGCTGCACTTGGGTTTTCCAATCATTGCCTTCAGTGGATCCATTACAGTAATACTATATGGGGTGATTTATCACAACAGGAACCTGCCATTAATTATTTTTATTGTCCATAAAAAAATAATAAAATAAAGTAAACAGTAATAATAATAATAAATACTAAAATACGGCAAATATAAAGCATTTTTTAATCATTTAAAAATATTGATATGAAAATCCCCATTCAAATATTGAATTGCATTTAAAACCACCTTTCTTTTCTGGCATTATTACAACTCTAAACTGTTACTACTTTGATTTATTCATTGTTTTTTGCACAGGAAGGACTGAGTGAGTGTACGTGATAGAGCAGCAGTAGTGACTGTGGAGAAACAGGATGAGCATGAGGAGAAGAACGACATGTTCACTGACAATAAGAGTCTGAGACTGGTGACAGTACTGCAATGTTTAGAAACATAAAGCAACACTCATTTCTGTGAATATAAAGAGATTTTACTGAAAAGCACAAATAAATATTCATGTGAAAACAAGAATTGTGCGCTGTATAGTTGCAAGAAAGTGAGCAAAAAATAAAAAAATCTGCAAAATGATGATACTGATTGGCTTTTTTGGTTAGGTGTAGAAAAATCGTTATCTTATCATGTTACATCTGGCTAAGAGACAGAATTATATAATTATTTCTTGGCATGAAAAATCAGTGTTTGCTAATAGGCCTAGACAGTTGCTACATTACCAGATAGGAAATAGGTTGAGCATCCTGGAATTGGAGGTCTTTATGAGCAACACAAATGCAAATAGCACATTATGCTCAATCAGAATCACATTATGAAAATCAGCCTTGGAAGATCAGTGCACCTGATTTGTTTGTAAATGCTGGTATTCAACATGGGTCTCTCTGAAAAAAAAAAACTGTCTTCATGAATTGGGGTCAGAAAGTTCTGAAACGGGTGTACAAAATGTCCTGTGAAATATCTGAAGCATGACGGAGAGGGCAACACAGGACAAGAGCTAACGAGAGGTCAGAGCTGAGTCTGTGCATGTGCTGCATGAAAGAATAAGTCACAGCGAATTTGACAAACACTAGAGTAAAAAGGTGACAGAAAGAGACAGAAAGAGAGAGAGAGCGAGGTGGAGGTCATTTGTTCAGACTCACAGCAGAGAAGTTGTGGGCTCCACAGGGCTCTCCGCGGTACTTGCAGGCCAGTAGCATATCCTCCAGCTGGTGGCCCAGTCGGTCCATGAACTCCAAGCTGGTGCCCTCAAAGCGCCGTGGAGGCAGGAAAAGACGGAAATCTGACAGCTTGCTAAACCATGCCCGCCTGTCATCTTGAAGCAGTTCCAGTACCAACGGTCTGGCTGTGCGATTGGCCAGCAACAGTCCAAGCCAGTGACCCGCAAAGTACAGATCGCTCTTAGTGAGGTGATTCAAACGTACAGGGTTATTGTTGCAGATGGTGACCGTGGGAAAAGCGAGTTCTCTCGCCCACTCTGTGTGGACTCTTGTGTGAGTGGGAAAGGCCAGCCAGTGAAGCAGCCGATTCGAGGACCAGGAAATCAGAAGACCCAGACAAGTACAGAGTGCCAGCATCCAAAAGGCCCGGCGGCTGAGAGAGTTTGACGGGGCACAGATGTGCCGCAATCCGTGGAGGTGAGTCCGCGCTAGAAGGGCCACGGTGAGGTGGGACAGATTGGCTCGTGGTGCTCCGGCTCGGGTGCGGCGACGGCGGGCCCTGCGTTGGCCCAGCATGGGCGAGGCAGGGCGCAGACAGCGGCCTTCCAGAGCCATGACGGCCCACAGGGCTGCTAGAGCAGCAGGGGGGACGGCTTCATCTCCCAGCCAGGCCTCCACGGCCGGGGCCCTCATGGGGCTCCAGGAGCACAGAGAGAGCCACAACACTGACTTCCTGAATACTAATCTGACTTTTAGAGTCCAGCAATCAAGTCACGCACTATTGTAGCACCTGCAAAACTACTCAAGGTTCAACTGAAGTGTACAACTCTACTATGACTTCCACTTTAATATATGTATGCAAACTTCATTTCTGGATTGAATAAACACATTCACGCACAAGCACACTGCTCCCTAAGGTACACAAAATTCAGCATGTGTCTTCATACCCGCTGGCAACTCTCTATAACCCCTCAGGCAAAATCCCCAGGCTATTTTCTCTGTACCTTACTCTTTCTAGTTCTCTCTATTTCACTCCCCTCCTCAGTCCAACTGGTCAGGGTGCTGAGACTTAGTCTGGGCTTGGGGACAGTCTGCAATCTGCATCTGAGATTCTCCCAAAATTTCTTAAAGTTCAGGCGGGTAAATCGGAAAGAATGAGGTGGTTACATGGGAAGTGATCTTAATGAGAGAAAATATTCAACAGATGCAAGACAGATTGTAAGAGAGAATAATGAAAAAGAGATGGATTGTGGAAGGCACCGCCAGCTGAGTCACAAGAAAGAAGGATCTGAGAGAATCTCCAGGCAGGCTGTCCTGTTGGTAAAATTGACTGTCTTGTGCGACCTTTTTCCACAGTCCCTGGAGAGAGGGTTTCCTGAACACTAGCTACAACTGACCCCACAACCCATGATCACACTCATCTTGTCTTTTTGCCCTTTTTCTCTTGCTTTGACAGTGATACAGTACTAACTTTTCGCCTTCCTACCTCTCTGTGTCTCTGTCCTCAACTATGGGGGCACACTGGCAAAAGCCTGGTGTTACAGAGGTCGCACTCCGTGCTAGTTCACACACACATACGCACACACACTGACTCTTGCCTGCAGGAGTGCTGAATGCCGCTGATGTGGAATCTGTTCTGACATGGTCCGAATTCAGCATCTCACTCTCTCTCGCTCTCCTTCCCTTTTTCCATCCTTCTTTTACACTGAAACGGCATCCTTGATCTTCTTCTCATTTGTTTTTCCTTTGCTAAAAATATCCATTCCCAGATATTTAAATTCTTCAATTTGCATCCATGTCCCTCCTCTTTACTCTGTCAATCAAAGCATGCTTGCTCCTCCCCCTGCCTCTTGTGTGCCTCCTCTTGTCCTTTATCGTTGTCTGGACGGATTCACTTCTGCCTCTTTGGTCGCTCGAAAGAGAGAGAGCGCAAAGAGCGACAGAAGCTGCTCGGCATGAGAGCCTTTGCTTTCCTTTGCACTGTTTAATTGCTCTGCTGTTGCTGCCACGCCACTCTCATCTTCCCTTTTGCGCTCTGTCAGTCTGTTCGCTCAGCATTCCTCTCCTCCTTCTGGGTCACTCCATCCATTCACTCCTCCTCCTGCTCTGTCGTTTCTGTTCTCTCCGCACTCCTCCGTGTCCACACAGTCAGTGCCTGGCTCAGCCTGTGCCAGCTCTCTCGCTCACTCTCTTTCTTTCTTACTCTCTCTCTCTCTCTCTCTCTCTCTCTCTCACTCACTCTCTCAGTCTCTCTCTCTCTCTCTTTATTTGCCTCTATATTTCGCTCACTGTCTGCCTCCTTAAACCAGGCTGCAAAGAAACAAAAGACTCACTCTAATGTTTCTCTTCATGTGCTTGTTAAAATGTAAAATGGTGTCCTGTGTGTGAGCGTGTAGGAGGGTTGCTTTTGTGTGGGAAGAAAAGCCAAAAGAGCTCACTGGTGTCCCACACTTCCTTTCTCTGACAGTTATATTCTATGTCACTTCATTGTTTGTATTTTACATAAATATTTGGTGCTTTTCTCTCTTTGCAAGCTACACAAGTGTGCCAAACCTATTTAATAAAAGGATTTTGGCCAAAAACCTTCTTCTAGCATGACTGAAATGTTAATTATTAAAGATTTGCATGACAGTGTGGAGAATGCATTCCAGTGGTACCTTCTGTGCCCTATACTTCTGTTCATGTAGTTTATTATTTAGTTAAGTTCATTTATAATCACTCAACTACTCATTCTTCTATTGAAAAAAAAAAAAAAAAAAACAGTAAGCAAAAAGTATACCTACTGTTAAATGCTTACAATTTGTTAAAAAAAAATAAATAAATAAAATGAACTGATTTTATTATACAGCCTAAATACATTTAAGTTAAAGGGTTTAGGTTACACCAGAAAAAAAAATTAATTTAAGGGTCAGATTAGATACAAATATCCCATTAATAGCCAATTCATCACGTTTTACCAAAGTGTATTTATTTCTTCATTCATTCACTCATTTTCTTCATCACATGCAAAATCCAAATGACCTATCAGAGTCTTTGCCACATAAGTGACAGCCACAGATCACCAAATATTTAGAGAGGGACAGATGGAGTGAGAGTTAGATGGAAGTTATTCTTTAATCACAAACTGAATACATCACACACAATTACAAGCTGTTTTGACTTGATACTCACATTTTTGATGCATCACATCATTCTCTTATAAGGTTTCACTAATTAGCCAATAATCTCTTTCTGTTTTTCTTATTTGCAAGTATTGCATTTAAAGTCAACACTTCAAAAAAGAAAAGAGAGAGAAATCAAATTAAAAATGTATATTTAACCAAAGTAGCTGCTTTCTCAGTTGGATATCATTAATGAAGACGCCTTCATAAGGCACATAGGCTCTGCACATGTAAATGAGTCATTGGGAGATACAAATTGGATATTGATGTAGAGTACTGTTTAGTGACAAATAAGAGCTTTCTTAGAAGAACACTTGACCCCGAAATTAATTTTCTCACCTAAAACATCATTGTAATTCTGTTCAATGGTCTTGTGAGACTTTTCTTTTCACAATCATCTTGTTAACAAAATAGGCAGAACTATTTGTTCTTTACTCCGGCTGATCTAGTTACTGACTCAATAGGGCAGTTCTAGTTAACAATTTACTGGATGGGAAGAGTACCAGTGGAAAATAATGGAAGTCTGTCTGTTTATCACAAACCTGTGGCTTCAAAAGATTTGAAATATAGCACATAAGTCACAGCTACATATCTTCAAAATATTAAATATATTAAATATTAAATATTTCATTTTGGGGTGAACTATCTCTTCAGAACATTGAAAACACTATTATTAGTGTATTTCTAAGACTTTATTAAGCCAAAAAATGTCAATTTTCACTATTAACTGCTTATTCGCATGCGTATTACTAGCATATTGACTGTTTATTAGTACTTATAAAGCACAAATCAATGCCTTATTCTGCATAACCATATTATAAAGTACATCCCTTAATCCTATCCAATACCTAAACTTTACCACTACACCAACTATTTTACTAACTATTAATAAGCAGTAAATTACTGAGTGTACTGAGGCAAAAGTCGTAATTAATAGTGAATACGTGTTCCCCAAACTGAAATGTGACCCAAAAAATCAAAAGGGAGATGCAACCAAGCCACCAAGATTACTGTGTTGCTTCTGCTGGACTGGGATTAGCTAAATGCCTCAGATATATAGCGTTGTTCACAGTGGTGCAGATTATTTCATGGTTATTCAGTTATTATTATACTGACAAATACATTTTTCTCATATTATGTAGTTCTAGCTATAAACCAAAGAGAATTACTTAACATAAAATTGAGACTGCTTTAGATTTATAGCTACATTTGCAAAATTTATTTCTTTATCTATATTGCATTACTAGCCCCAGTTGTATGTATTTTTTATAAGGCCTAATAAAATTACAATAAATGTGATTTATAATTCATTGGTAAGAGCTAAATTTAGATTCTTGACTTTACTGAAACCTTGTAACTTAAGAAGTGACTTGAAGGTTCAGACCTGGGGCTTGACTTTGTCTTGTAAAACCTTGTCTTGGACCTGTCTGACAATTGTCTGGCTGTTCTTTGAGGCAATACATTGTTAGAGTAGAAAGAAAAAAAAAATATATATATTAAAATGATTTTTGCATAAAAGGTCATTCTAACAGCAACCAGCAAACAACAGAGAAATTGGCAGTGATGTAAGGCCAGCGGTGAACTGGTGCGTAGCCTTGTAAAAAACACATTTTAATTCATTCCAACAGGAGAAAGATTCATATTCTCTTCATTGTCCTCAAATCACACGTATAATCTACAACTTCAGTCTGGAACCTTTCAGCCATTACTTATCAGTTACCATCACACATCCCCTAGGATCTCATATCCTCTGGAGAGTATTCAAGCGGCCTGGACATCAGTGCATCTATTAACTGCTGCTTGATTTGGTTTTAGTACGTACAATATAGAACATGTGAATCTGCATTGTGTTTTTCACCCTTTTCATTTCAAAATGCGCTAAGTACAATAAAAAAGACTGAAGAATCCTTTAGCCTATTAGATTAATTTCCCCAGTATGCGAGGCGTTTAATTTCACAGCAAGCATGTAACTGATTTTACTATGCTTTCTTTCAGCCAGATGCTTTATTGACTGCTGAGATCTCAGCATGAAACGAGCCCTTCAATTTGACCCCTTTCTTATCATGTTAACAAACACAAATGAGTACAAAAGAACATAAACACAAATGTGCAGCAACTGGAAGAAACACACTTTTTTAACACAGCATGTCGTCTCACAAAGGTCAGAATAAATAGCTTACAGACTGTATGTTATAGTTTGTGAAATGAATATATCAGTAACATTTTAGTATTAACTACGACATTTCCCTCAGTAAACTTAGTTTATAGTTAGTAAGGTAGTTGTTAAGTTTAGGTATTGGGAAGGATTAAGAATGTAGAATAAGGTAATGTAGAATAAGACATTAATATGTGCTTAATAATAACTAATAAACAGCCAATATTCTAGTAATAGGCAAGCTAATAAGAAACTTTAAAAGTAAAAAATAAATGTTACCAATATATTTAAACACAACAGAATTTAATGTCTTCAAAATATTCTTCAGTAAAGATACTGTATGAAGCAAATCAACCTGCACAGAGATTAACTACAAAATTTCAACATGATATGAAGCAACAACAACAACAAATGTTTAATTTTAAGTACTTTTTACATTTGTTTTTATAGAGCTACTGTTAACATTTGTCTGAGCTCATGGTCTGTGTTCAAAGGTTTACACCAAAAATCCATTTATTTATGGACATTTTAAATGGGATCTTTACTTCCGAAATCCCGCTGTGTGGTCTAGTTCCCCGAAAATTTCCCCGAAAAAAGTTTCTATAGAGGGCAAGAGGGCATGTAGCTCACTAATGAGAGTGTCCAAACCTCATTCAAAGAACCTTGTATTGAATTTGACACCAGGCACCCGAGGGACAAACACAAACCCTCTACTAGAACTAAACAAATACTAGACCCAAGCAGAGTATACCAGCATTTTAGACATTTTCTCCAACAAAATAAATAAACTAACAACTAATAAAAAATATTGGTAACACTTTCTATGAAGACCATGCTTATAATGAACTATAGCTCCATTTATACTTATTTATTAGCAAGTATTACTATTTTATAAACATATTTATAAAGACTTATTAAGACCTATACCGCATTATAAGAACAGTTATGGTTACATTTATATTATTTCTATAATTAATTATAAGTCATGCATTTGCTTTTTCAATGCTCATGCTCATAATCTATTGATAACACTGATTTACACTGATTTATAAGTATTAATTAGTCAGTCGTATGGTTCCATGAATGTATTTATACAGATGCAGCCTGCATTGCTATAATGTTATTATATTATAGTTACAATGACTTCTTATTCACATTTATTTCTGTCAAATTAGTAAATATATTGTTAATAGCTGTGTTGTGTTCTTATAAATACTTATTGTAAGTAATAATAGTTACTCATCTCTATAAATGCATCATTGATGGCTTTAAGTGAAGTGAAAACACATTTTCCTAAATCAAATGTTAAGAAATCGTGAAGATGTGCTCATTATACATTTTAAGTTGCTTACTTGTAAATGTAACTAATGAACAATAATTCCCCCCCCCCAACAAACAGTTGAAAATTTTAAAATCTTTTTTAATGTTACATACTTGCAAAACACTGCAAAACTATTTTTAAGTATAATTTCAAACTGCTATAAAACAATATCATGCATATGGCAATATCATGAGATATAGATGTTAACAAATCAAAATTAAAATTCATGACCTCTAATGCAAACATTAACCATTAAAGACCTAATTAATCACTAATTGGTACAGCAAACAAATGTCACTGGAACTATTTTATATATGATCATTTATAAATCAGTGTATAGTGGATTATGAGATTATAAGTAATTATAAAAATAATATAAATGTATCTATAACTGTTCTTATAATGCAGTATAGGTCTTAATGAGGCTTTATAAATATATTTATAGAATAGTAATACTTACTTATAAATAAGTATAAATGGGCCTATAAATCATTATAAGCATGGTCTTCATAGAAAGTGTTACCAACATATTTAAAACACTCACTGTACAGGTCCTGACTTAGATAAAAATACCTTTGCATGTGAATATAAACTTCTCAGCTTTACAAGGTCAATCTCTTTTACTGAGAGTCATGCTCACACTTCACACATTCACAGTCACTGCCTACAAACAAACAGGTCTACTGGATATGAAGTATTACTGAAATATCACTGAATTATAGATAGATGCACACAAGCACGCACACACACACACACACACACAGGTCTTAAATCTGAAAGATGTATGTATTTCTCTTGAATGGTATCCCCCACATGCTAAACTGATGAATCTTTATTGATCCAGCTAATCCAGCTGTAATTAGGCAAATTGGTGTAAGAAATGACAATGTCTGCCTCGACCCAGATTCCACTCCACTGTAATGACTGAGACAAGTCAGACCCAATTATTTGTTATAGTTAACCAATAATTGCTTAAAGCACTCTGGGGCCTGTCCCCCATCCCCCGAGAAGTTCTCAGTTTTATTGCGCTTAAGAATGTTGGTTGCCACATGGAAGAGCAAAGAAGAGCAGAGACAAAGAGACACACAGAAAACCTGCATCTTTCCCACAGAAAACAGACTTTCCTGCATTAATTTATAGACAAACAGTTCTATAAATTAATGTGCATATCCCCAGGAAATGGTATCCATTATTACTGTTTGTTGTACTGTACTCAGTACTGTATTCACATGTTTATGATACATTTAAGGTAACTTCAGTTATGCCATGTTTAGTGTCTATGGGATCATATCGAGAATATTTAAATGCTTGTGTATGCGATATGTCGATATTTGTGCAACACATCAGTATTACAAGAATCTTTAATAGTACTTCTTCAAAAATTCAGCCAGTTAATCTTGCTCGGTCGTAAAAGCCCTGACAGGAGGCGTGTTTCTCGCCTGGAAATACAACATCTTCATTGGTCAGGTCAACCCTAAGAGGTGTGACTTTGACCAGAGGTTAAAAGCCAGTACACAACGCCCCTCCCTCTCTTCTTTATTTTCTTGCTTCTTGGACGACTGAAGAGACCCCTTTTGCTGCAGGCCTCTTCAGGCCAAGGCTGTGGACCTGCAAGGCCTGTAGGCCTAGGCCTGCAATCCAGGCATGTGCTCATCTATGAGAGAGAGAAAGAACTTTTTTCCCACTAAGAGTCAAATTAACAGCTTAAGTTGTTTCATATTACTTCATCCAACGCAGAAGATACTGGCTAGAACTTCGGACCGAATCATTAAGATTTCTCCTCGGCCTGCAGATCCGATGCTCCTCAGCCTAAAGGCACCTTGCAAGTATCGTACATTTGAACACTAAACAGCGATTTAGTATTAATTTGTAAACCACCTGTGTCAGCAAAGGTGTTTTATTACTGAGAAAACTGATGATTCTTTTCCAGATTGTCTCTGACTTTTTCCCATAGCTCTATTTCCGGTCCCACTTCCAGTTCAACTCTATCAATGCTCATTTTTACCTACAAACGTGTGTGACCTGCGTGTATGTTATGTGTTTGTGAGTTAGTTAATAAAGATAGTGTACAATAGATGTTTGGTTCTGACTCTGTCTGCTAATAAATTGCCTCTTAAATTATTTAGATCTTGACTACATGCTCTGAGTAGTACTGTACAATAAGAATGTGTTTTTCCATAACCTGGAAATTAACATTTCTTAGACTTAATAAACAATTAACACTGAGTGTCCACTGGACGAACAGGTTAACTGATTGTAATATTTATTTTAATGTAGCTACATCAATTTAATCTGATTAACTGATTCACATATTCATAATGAATCATAATTAATAATCATAATGAGTTATGAATAATTATTAATATTTCCCCTTTGAGTTAATTCGCTACACCACGATAGGTGTTCCCTAAAATGGCTTAATTATCATAGAGTAGAACAAAGTCAATGATTTTGTTGTTTTTGGACCACTTGGGGTGATCACATCGGGAACAAGAGGTCATCAATTGTAGAATGTAAGCAGCTGAGGGATCCTGAGAACCATCTCAGACAATTGACCGTTCGCAAAGACCCGCCCCCTTTAGTTACTGTTGCTACGTCCGACAAGCCATGCCGATCTCTCGCCACACATCATGTTCTCACGCAGTGAAAAATACATTGCGGAGCTAAGAGGACACTGACAACGCGTCGTCAGACAAGACAGAGCAGGTTACTTTCGATATGAAACAAAGTCTCAAATTTCAAATTTCTTCATCAAGACCTTCGAAGTCCTCATCATTTTTACTTACATTAGGTAACACCCACCACCACATTCTTTTTTTTTTTCAAATGTTCTCAAAAATATTGAAACCTTTTTTTCTTACAAATTTGAACCGTACTTAATCCATGATCTGAATGGACCCAAATGAAAAGTTTACCATCATAGAGTAAAAGTTTATCATTTGCATGTGTTTTTAAGTGAATTAAAAATGTAAACAATTTTAAACCATTCAAGTGCAAGAAGACAAGAAACAGAACTTCATTTACACCGAATTCAGTTCAATTCTCAGTTCGCATCTCTTTGCCTGAATGGATATGCACACAAAAAATCTCAGGAATGAAGTACACAGTGTAGTATCCCATTTGCATAGTCAGCTACACACCAGCTACCCCCACTTAGAATGCATAGAGATTAACATACAAGACATGGGGATAAGCTGACAATCTGATCTATCCCTTGAAAGTGTCAGAATCAGGATGAAAGGGAATTGCTTACTGTTTGTAGCCTGTTATGAGGCAGCATTATTACAAACAACAAAGCCATTCTTGAAATAAACGAGCAGAAACACGCACAACCTTGCCAAACTGAGTCATTAGTGTTCTTTTCCCACTATCAACAGACAACCTCTGTGGAATAGAATACTGTACGCATAGTGCGGGCACAGACTGAGATTTAGAAAAATGGCAGATAGCAGTCAATTGGCTATGCAGAGTGAGCTAGATAGTGCAGTAAAAGACACATGGAAATGCCTGCAATTTAAAAAATGGCATTTTGAAAAAGTTGGTAATGCTGTGTAGGAGTATTTGCACAATGGGTGTATTACTGTCAAACGTAAAGACTGGGCTTATCAAAACAATGCAAAAGGAGATGTACTATTAGGTGTTAATGTGCACTGAAGCACCAGTATGCATGATTTGAGGAGTTCCTTATTTGCTGTGATAAATCAAGGAAGATGAGCTTGTACAGTTATTTCTCTACAGATTTCTCCTTCCTAATTTACATACAATTCACTCTAGAATAAGGGATGATTGAGATTCTTTCAGACGTCGCTCAATTTAACAGGACAAAGTCTCAGAATTGCAGGAAAAAACTAAATAAGGCATAAAGAACTGCTTAAAAATCCGCCAAATGGATCAATATTTAAATTCGGGATGAAACGGAAGTTGCGATAGTCTTCCCTTATGTGTATATGTGAGTGAAATGGCTTCTCAAACAAGAAAAAACATATAGGGCGGGACTTAATTTTGTCCATGAGGAATTGATTCAATTGTTGAATGGTTTGCAATTAGTGAGTGACAGGTTGTCCCAACTTCACGCCAATAAACAAGTCATCAGAGAAGAGAAGAGATTTCGCTGCAAGACGGATGGGAAGTTATTTTGATTAAAGATTATGAGGGCACATGAATTTTATATATAAAAAAATAATGATGTGCATGGATAAATCATTTATAATAAATACTGCAATATTGCATAAAAAATAAGAATGGTCTACTTTGATTTCATGGTGACTTTAAAAAAAAGAAGGGCACATTTTGTCAAGGCGATCATTGAGACAGTATTCTGAATAAAGATGACTCCAAAAGCACTAGTAATCAATGACCTCAGTCTGCTCTATGAATTTTTTAATCAAGGCGTCGCCAAATGTGTCTGATGTGAGAAATTGCCTTTACCCCAGAATCACAGACCTACTACTTTAAAAGCAGGAGACTATTGAAATTAATGGAAGGGCCATGCCTCATCAGACAGGAAAGGAAATTAATAGTTTGTGCGAGAGCAGGAGATCGAAATAGCGCATATTCTCAATGTCATCCACACTCATCTACACAATGCTCTGATATTATTGACTGGGTTTTTGCAAAAGAATGATAAGAAAAGGAGATACTGAGAGCGATGGAGGGAGGTGTGGCTGACCAGCAAGATCAAATTAGAAAGCAGCAAGCAGCAAGTGATGGTAATCACCTAAAAAAACATGCAGCTGACTTGAAAGGAGAGGTGGCCATCTCAATCAGTGGGCATTTACTGTGTGCTGATTACAGAACAACAGGCAGCTATTCACCCTGCTAGTTCATACTGCTACAACAAACGGCTATCCTTCAAATGTTATAAAGCAGGTTGCTATATGTGTCAAGAAACACACATAGCCATGTTCACACTGACATATCGACTACTGTGAGACAAGGAGGGAATACATGCTGATAAACATATTTACAGCATGATTGTGCTTTTACACAACAGCTCAAGGAGTTAATATTGAGTAACTTACATTTTAAACACAAATTGTCCTAGTATTTGTGCTCCGTCAAAGAAAATAGAGAAATAAATCAACAGCAAAGTCATTGCGTTGTTTTGTTACTGAATGAATCAGTGTTTTCGAATGAATCGGTTGAATGAATGATTCAGTGATTCGCTCTTAAATAAATAAATCAATGATTGATCGACTGAATGAATGATTCACTCATAAAGACAAGTTTTCCGTTATTGAATGAATCATTTGAGCGAATGGTTCAATATCTGCTAACACTTTATTTTGATAGTCCCTCAACAGACTTTCTTCCAACTAAGTAACTTTGCAACTACACTTCAACTTATTCTACTAACCCATGCCCTTATTCACCTAACCCTAACCTAACAGTCTACTAACAGTCTACTACAGTCTACTAATGCTCTAAAGAAAGTTAGTGGACCATCGAAATAAAGTGTAACCCAATGACTCACTCAATGCTTTTTATGGATTTTGACAACTTATTGATTTTTAACAAATAGATTAATTTAATGATTCAATGACTCATTTTGTTTCTGAACGATTTGGTTTAATTTTTTTTTTTTTTTTTTAATAATTAAAAATAAAATAATTTTGAAGTTTGACTTTGAACACAGAAAAACACAGAGCTACAGTACACTCAACACACCCCTCCCTCCACACACAGCTCTCACAGAACAGGAGACAAAGTGACAAGTAGGTATAAATGTTTTAAATTTCTTGAAAGAATAATTTCTTAATAGTCAGGTTCTCCCTCTCAGTCTTTATTCACCTGTTTCTCATGGATTTCTCAATAAAATTAATAGAAGTCATATATGTGAATTACATCGCTAACTTCATGGAATAACATAGTTCTAATAGCAGGGCACGTTTTAACCTGCACAACTGGGATTTAAACCTGGATAGTGTCTTTTGCTAGTTAGCTAAGAGTTAAAGGGTTAGTTCACCCAAAAATGAAATTTCTGTCATTAAGTACTTACCCTCATGTCGTTCCACACCCGTAAGACCTTCGTTCATCTTCAGAACACAAATTAAGATATTTTTGATGAAATCTGAGAGGTTTCTGATCCCCCATAGAGAGCAACACAATTATCAGAATCAGGGATCTGAAACCTCTCAGATTTCATCAAAAATATCTTAATTTGGTCTTACAGGTGTGGAACGACATGAGGGTGAGTAATTAATGACAGAAATTTCATTTTTGGGTGAACTAACCTTTTAAAGAACTATCTAAACTTCTAAATGAAAGATTGGAGATTAGAATAATAGCAGATGTGTCTTCTTTATTTAAATGAACACTAAAAAATGAGATTTGGTTAAATAGCCTAATATGTTCAGTGGTATATTTTTGGAGCAATTTTTTCTTTATATAGTGTTGATATGACAAATACTTAATACACAAGTAAACTAGTAAATTGTAAGTTTCAATATTCTAGCATGTGTGGAAACCTTTAAGCCATGAGTGTTACAGCTAGCCATGCACTCTCCTCTACCTCATACTCTTAAAAAAGGTTTCAAATAGGAGTTTTCGCAGCAATAGTAGCCATAGTAGAACCATTTTTGGTTCACAAAAGTTCTTTATAAAAAAAAAAAATTTAAAAAAAATCCCTAGTGTGAAGAACATTTTATTTAATCTAAAGAAACATTTCCCACTATAAATAACCTTTTGTGCAATGGAAAGTTTCCATGGGTGTTAAAGGTTCTTGTACTGTAACTATAGATGACAATAAAGAAAAAATATTTTTAAGAGTGCACTCTGGAGTCTTTATATGCACACACATTTGAGTGTCATCCTCTCAAAATGTTGAACCCAACACTACCACATATTAATTTTGTTTTCTTTCTTTAAAAAGCTACCAAATGATTTAACACATTCACTTCAAAAATTGCAGGTAATCACGAATGACAGCCCTCTTGCAGGTTGCGGCCGTGCATGTTAGTTTCCATGGAGTTGGCAGGAACGCTATGAGGACATGTTATGCTAAAGTCAGTTTACATCAGGGTTTGTTTGAATATCATAAAAGACCATATAAACATTCACACATTTAGATGGTAGAATAGCAGGTATGCATACCAGAAACTTACTTCAGACTCAACACAACTAGCAATCTGTTGTTTCCACAGTGAAGCTCAATTAAAGTTCAAAAATCATTTGCATGTGTCAGGTGACCTAATCCTCCATGTGATAACACATTATGTTGTGATAATCTGTGACATGCTATAATATAGTACATTAGGTCAGAATGAAGCTTTTTTGCTGTTCAACAAGACACTGGTCCTCACTGTGTGGGTGACCAGCAGGACACCACAGCAGTCTGTCTTGCTGTAAAGCCACTGAAAATGAACTCATTAAAGGAGAGATTAGAGGACGAAAGGGGGTGAACTGAGATAATGGGAGTTGGGCACCTAACAGAGAACCACAATGAATGGGTGCAAGCTGAAGACAACAAAGGAGTTAAAGTGCAAAGGGAGTGAACAACAAAACGGATAACAACGATTTAATGAGAGCCAGGAGGAAGATGCAATCTACGCTTTGTGGTTTGTATCATGGAGTATCAAAGTGCACATTTTGTATTTGACTAAAGCAGAGCAGACTTGAATTGTCAACCTGTTTGTGTGCAAGTGTTCTGCTGATGGTGATGGAAACCGAGCACCAACTGTCATGTCACATGACCAAAACAACTGTGTGATTCTGGACTGATACAAGATGGCAAGGAAAAAAATGTCTTCAATCAAGCATGTGGGCCAGCTAGAGGAAGTGTGAGTATGTCACCTAAAATGTCATGGGTTCTTTGTGATCTTGGTAGTGGATGGAAGTAGGGCAGGCAGCAAACATATACTGTATGACAACTTTTCAATGTATTGCAATCACTGTCTATCTGGTGCCCTGCAAGCGGAAAAATGCAAGTGCATCATCTATAATAACATCAGTTTTTCAGCTAGAGATTACTGTTTGTAGCATGACTAGAAGCACAAACCATTTCAGGTATTTCAGGCATCAAAAAACAATTTGTTACTAGTAGTTTGTGCTTGTGATTGGACAAAATCACCTTAATAAACCAGCCAAAATATGTTTTGGCTAAGGCTATTTTATTAGAATTTTACACCTCAACAATATGATATCCTTCTGACTATTGTTGAGCTGTTACAATAGCTATACACCAGTAGGACTAATTAACTGGTGTAGAGAAACAGTGTGCTAAAGAACTATTAAGATCAGATTTGTTGTGGTGGTGTAATAGTTAAAGCTATTACCGTTGTGCTGTTGAGTAAGGCACTCGATTACAGGTTTCTGTAAAAAGTAAGTCAGTTTGAATAGAAATGTAGGTTAAATGCTTATTTACATATCTGACATTAAGCCTAACTTTTATCTGAAGGTAAGTAGATTTCCCACTACAGGTGGTCAAATGCTGCCCGTGAGCTAAACAAAGAATGTATAAACAAAGTTACCAGATCTAAATATTCACAACAAACACCTTCGCATACATACTTCGCCCCTTTTAGGGTTAAACAAATGAATCAGGAATCATCTCTGAGTATAATAAAACCATTAAATGTCGTATTTTCAGTAAAAGGAAATAATGCAGCTGTTACTGGCGTTCGGTCAGGATTTTCAAAACTGTGCAAAAAGACATAGTCATACCCCCAAAAAAGCAAAAACAGCAATCACAAAGGATGAATCTCAGAAGTGTTATAGTGCTGCTGGCACTGCTCTCTGACTCATCTGCAGGCTTGTAATCTTAGACGCTTCCAGGTCTCTTTAGAGCTCTGCCTGCTTGTGTTCTCCCAGACCAACTTGACCAGGGAGCAAAGATGTGCCACAGAAATTATTAGCAATGATTTATTGGAGACTCTCCATCTATGTTATCAGGTCTCTGAGACACAAAGGGAGAATGGCACTTAAACTGACTATAAAAATGAATGTCATTTCCAGACACTGATAAAACATTTGTTTCTCGACATCTTAACTTGCTGTCTGTTCATCTTTTCTATTACATGTACATTTATTAATTCAGAAGGCTCTTTCTTACCAAAAATACATGTAAATATAGCTGCAAGAAACAACTGCAGGTCCAAGTGGCCCAATCTTAAGGTATAGAGTTTTCCAGGGGTATTTCAGAAATTAGATGAAAAGACTGAGTAGATTAAATATATTTTTTCATTTTTAACTTTTGGCCAGTTTAGGTGGAACCAACTTACAGTGGTATTCTTACAGTGCTCAGCGTAAATGAGTACACCCCCTTTCAAAAGTAAACAATATTTTAAACAATATCTCAATGAACACAAAAACAATTTCCAAAATGTTGACAAGATTAAGTTTTATATAACATCTGTTTAACTTATAACATGAAAGTAAGGTTAATAATATAACTTAGAGAACAAAATTTTCAGTTTTACTCAAATGAGTACACCCCACTGAAAGTCTCTGGAGCAAAGCTAAATTTTAGGCTACAAATGTCTAATTTAACAAGAATTCAACCACAGGTGAGTCTAATTATTCATTACACAGGTGACCAGCAGTCAGTTGACTATAAAAGGGTGTTAAAACCCTTTCCTATTTCATGCTGTCAGCAATGGCACCACATGGAAGAGAAATGTCACAAGACCTGAGAAAGAAAATAATCTCTTTACACCAGAAAGGTGAAGGCTACAAGAAGATCAGCAAAGCTTCAGTCAGAATACTGTAGCAAAAGTGGTACAAAAACTGGGGTGACTATTTCCCATGACACAATACGGCGTACACTGCAGAGGAATGGCATGCATGGGTGCTGTCCACCAGGCAATTTGGAGGGCAGGGGCTCAAGTGGGAAAAAAGGGCACTTCTCATAATTATTTATTTAAAAAAATAATAAACAAAACATTAAATATATCAACACAACTCTGACTTCCTTACCAATTTATTTTAATTCCCTCATACTCACTTAATTGTTTCATACTCCACAGATTTCTACAAAATAATAAATTCACACAGAGACCATGGTCTTCTTTAGTATTCACTAGGTTTATTACAACAGCAAAGAAAACTATGCCTAAATGTGCATGGTTTCTACACTACTATTTTCAAGTATCTAAATATTTAGAATAAATGACTGCACCAAGGAGAGGGACATAGTTTCACTAATAATTTGTTTATTTAGCACAAATCGATAAATCGTTTAAATTATTTTGGTGTTTTTAGAATACTTCTTTCATGTAGTGGACAATTTTAAGATTTTGGTCTATTTTTGATTCCATGTCTTCATTTACTCTATGGAAAGAAAACTTCCAAAATACACATTAAGATGGTGTTTGTTTTAAGCCTACTACCCTCTGTTTGCATCAGTAGATTTCTTCTAACTGAACCAAAACAAGCTAATCTGCATATTTAAACACATCAAGAGTCTTTCCCCCTGAAATGTTATAAGTACATAATATGTATTATAACAAATGCCTGCAGAGGGCGCCAAAAGCCTGGTAATTGTTGTTGTTACACAGCATGATCAAATCTTTGTTTTTGGCCAACCAGCATAATTAAAAAATATAATATTAGTTAAATAATAATAATATTCAGCCACTTCTTTGTGATAGAAATGCAAGAATATGTGGACAGCAAAACATGCACACTCAGAGTGAGGGTTTAAACTTTTATTGATGTATTCTTCTGTGTAAGCTTAGACTTAAGAGTGATAGCATTATGCAGTGCTGTATTATGATTTTTTTAATGGTTTTAAAGAAATTGTGCATCCTTAAACTGTCTAATAATGCGATTCATGGATTCGTGTCTGTGGAATGCTCTTCTTCCGGCAACTACGTGAATATATTGAACTGTGTTCATGCAGAAATACAATGTTATAGCGATAAGTGAGTCGCGCGCATGTGCGGTTTGTTTGCGCATACCTTATGAACGACTCCTGTATGTCACTGTAATCATCTTTACCTTCATTACAATCGTCATCCATCAAAACCTTTTTAGCGACACTGGTTTTCTTTTTCCAACTGAGAGAGTTAGTTTGCGTTTTGAGCCACCGTTCAGTCAGTATTTCACAGCAGCATGATGAAAAACGGCCTGGGCTGAACCGAAACAATCACAGAATATGTACGAGAGAGGTGGTGCCTTGTTTTAAATGTATTTTTTAATTAATTTTATTTAGCTTTTTTAATGTAACGTATTAATAATTAAATTAATGGATTATATTAATATATTTAAATTAATTTTAATTTATCTCGTGGCCCCCCTGGAGGATCACTGAGGACCCCTAGTGGGCCGCGGCCCACAGGTTGGGAACCACTGATCTAGGGCTTTTTTCTTTTTCGCTTCTCATCGCCAGGCAGACAGCTATTGTCTTTCCCCGGGAATAGTTGTCACAAGTTGCCAGCCAGCAGCAAACATGAAGTGGGGCGGGGGGCGCGTGTGTGCGGGAATAAATGGCGTGTCGCGCAGGGAGGGCATCTGAATTCGACAAAGCCGACCTGATATATTTTTTTTATTCAGTAAATATTTATTTTTATTAATTTATTTGGCAGGGAAGCTGTGCACAAACAGGAATATATTATTCATTTATTTAAAAAAAAAGAAAAAAGAAAAGCACCCCAGAAAAAAGGGCACTTTCTCTTGAGAGAATTATGTCTATGTGTGCACGTGCCTGCCGTCCACAAAAGAAACCTCTCCTGAAGCCCAGGCACAAAAAAGCCCGCCTAGAGTTTGCCAGGGCCCATGCTGACAAAGATGAAGACTACTGGGACTCTATACTCTGGAGTGATGAGACCAAGATAAATATTTTTTGGAACTGATGGCTTCAAAACTGTATGGCGTCGCAAAGGTGAGGAATACAAAGAAAAATGCATGGTACCTACAGTGAAACATGGTGGTGGCAGTGTCCTTTTGTGGGGATGCATGAGTGCTGCTGGTGTCGGGGAGCTGCATTTCATTGATGCCATCATGAATTCACAGATGTACTGATCTATACTGAAAGAGAAGATGCTACCATCACTCCGTGCCCTTGATCGTTGTGCACTTTTCCAACATGACAATGATCCTAAACAGGTGAAAGTGATTCAGTGGCTCCTGATCTGAACCCAATCGAACGCCTATGGGGAATTCTGAAGGGGAAAGTTGAGCATCACTCTCCATCCAGCATCCAGTCTCTAAAAGAGGTCATTCTTGAAGAATGGAAAAAGATAGATGTTGGAGGCCATACAAAGTACTAGATGTAGTAGTTTTTTTATTGTGGGGTGTACTCATTTTTGCATCACCCTAATTTGAGTTAAACTGAAAAATGTGTAATCTAAGTTATATTATTTACCTTACTTTCATGTTATAAGTTAAACAGATGTTATATTAAACTTAGTCTTATTTTTGTGTTCATTGAGATAGTTTAAAATGTTACTTTTGGTACAAGGGGGTGTACTCATTTACGCGGAGCACTGTATGTATATTGTATCAATGATATGTTCCTTTTTTGGATGGATAGATGGATGGATGGATGGATGGATGGATGGATGGATGGATGGATGGATAGATAGATAGATAGATAGATAGATAGATAGATAGATAGATAGATAGATAGATAGATAGATAGATAGATAGATAGATAGATAGATAGATGGATGGATAAGTGGATAAGTGGATGGATAGCTTCTTAGCTTATAAGAAAAAGGTGTTGGATTTAAAGTGTCGACTTTCTGAGCCTTTTTGGCGTATTGACAAGATTTCTGAGGTAAGATTTCCTAAAATAGTGAAATGTTATTGGTGTTTGGCAGCCATACTGTGATTGGGAGATTATTCCTTTCCACTACTGGAAGGTCAGGAGAGAAAAGTTGCTATCTGCACACACAGCAGCACACGCAAGCTTCCAACATCTCTGACCTTTTCAAATCACCAAGCAAGTGGCACATTTCACATTCAGCTGCTTCCTGTTTTCAGAAAAGCAATAAAATCATTACAGAATTTCTGCACAGTGTGATATTTTTCTTTCCTTTTCCTCCTGTTCTGTTTTCCTTACTCTCTCTCCCTCTCTCTCCCTCACTGAAACCACCTGAATGTTTCAATCCGGCTCTCTTATTACCGCCTCACAAAAACATCTGTGTCCAGTGACATAACACACAACCCATGTGAAGAAAGCATGACAAACTTTGATGATGAAAACAGAAAGCTCGGTGTTACATAAAATGTGTGGGAGAGTGTCTGTAAAGATGCTTAAATTCAGTTTTTGTGTGTGTGTATGTGTGTTTGTGCATTTGTGGTGTCATTGCCTCTCTGGAACTAATTGCATTAAAAGTATCCTTTGGTCAGTTGTTTTGGTGACCAGCGCCGTCTACTAAGCCATGGTGCTGCTCAGAATGTGCATGTGTGTTTGTAAAGAGTGATTCTGACGTGACCTGAATTGCCAACCGGGTTATTTATTCCCCCTCAAACACACACACTCAGCGGTGACTAATCACTGCAGAGTAAGCTACAGCCAGCACCAGCACAAAACTACACCCTCTTGAGGTCCAAGGCACATTAAATGGGCAGTCACCACAAAATATAGGGGTTAGATGGTAAATATATAGTATAAGCTGCAGAATCTGAGCCAAATAGCCATGGCTCCTCAATGAATTCACATTCGCAAAATGAACACCAATGGAGCAAAACTCAGACATCAACATGCACATGCACATGCACATCTTCTTATGAGCTTGACTGCAGCTTTAGAGCTTGTTGTAACATTTTGAACTATGCACATCTGAACCATTTAAAGTTTCTGCATACTGTACATATGGTAAAGGACACTAATTATTTGGAAACACCTGCTCAATTCTTAAACGATTATTCTTGGCCAGTCCTGCAATTAACCTACCAATTAAAATCAGTAGCAAAACTCCTTGGAGATTTCATTATACTTTGGTAATTTGCCTGGTCTATAAAGGCTCATTCCTTACTTACCCTAGCCTAATAGCAGTGTTTTTGACTTCAGTCCACTGCATGTTCATCTGCCATTAGTCATTCAAATCCTCACCTATTCAACTGGCAACAGCTTTTAAAGATGGACAACATGTTGGTTTTCTTATTTCTTCTGGGCAGCAACTTATTTATATAATTTACTTTGCACCTGCACCTAAAAAAAATCTCTCTACAGACTCTGAGGCATGTGCAAATTACAAACTTTAAAGTGTGTGTGATGCCAATAGTGAGCACTAACAATGTGGTAGCAACTTTTTCCAGCTCAACTTGCCTCATGCACACACACTGGCCGTTATTGTATCTTAAACATCATAAAACAAGTTTACTAATGTTATCTTGCCCAGAAAGAGATGCATGGTTATTTCAAACAATAAAAAGCTTAAAAATATTCTACTGCGTAGAGTTCTCAATGCACAATACAGAAATGCGATTGCTTGTACTTGCTTAAGAATAATCAATACACAATTACCATAAGCTTTCAAATGTAATGTGCCATACAACTATTGTAAATAGTGTCCTCATTATCAGATTTCACTCATACTATAAGGCATATGTCATCTCTTATTTAATCACACATGCTCGTTGAGTGTAGCATTAATGCAATAATTTGAAAGCTCCAGAAATAAATTGAAATGATGTACTCTAGCGGTGTTTAGCAGCGTGAGACTGGACCTCAGGGGTAACAAAAGGGCATATAGCGCTGCGAGTCAGCGCCTAATAAGATGGAGGTAATAGCTTAGAATGATTGACGTTCTTGTAAAGTACTCCTGTGCTCTTTCCTTGATTTCACAAAACTTGCCCTGTAATAAGATGAATGACAATATATTTGATTTAACTTGAGTTATAAATGCCTTGGCTTTTCTCAGAAAAGCATGTCCCATTCCACTGAAGCACACAGTTTCTTTCTTTCTTTCTTTCATGATTATACTTTGCAATTAGTCCTGTGGAGTTTATTGGATGTTACCATGGCAATTGCTCACTGTAACTGTATACTCACCGTTCTCTCCGCTGCTAATGGCCAGGGGTCATAAAAGTAACATTTACAAAAACATGCAGGTTGTGGCTGGACTGAATAGTTGTCCTAATTGGTTACTTAAATCCAGTTAAAGAAACAGACTGAACACATCCTAAGTTAGTACATTTATTCCTTTATTTTGTATTATATAAAACTGCATGTGTCTGAATATGCAGTTAACATTATATTTTGCCAAGTGCTTGTCAACAATGAAACGCTTTTTGTAATATGCTGTGAGTGCTATACACTGTATGACATGGAACAGTGACTTTGTGTGTAATTGTAATGTTTAGTCCAAAGATGATGCCAAAAAGAATCAAAATAACACAAGGTTTATTAAATAACTCAGAAACAGGTAATCCAAACAATGAGCAAACTCCACGAAACAGTGTGCTGTGCACAAACAATACTCAACAAGGAACTGAAAACAGAAAGCGTTTATACACAAGATAACAAACTAAAAGACTAATAGGTGTGATGATTGAATCAGTGTCCATAGAAACAGATTAGTGGCAGAAAACCAAGACAAAGGAAACAGGAAACTGACGATAAACAAACTAAAAGTCCATGAAAGTGAAACTAACTTAACATAACTGTGAGAGTAATACAAGGTAAACCTAAATAAGTCGGCAAAGCTCAAAAAATATAAGGCAATCAGTTGCAAGTTAAGAAGTAAGCAGAACTGGCATATTTTTACTTTGTACTTGTACATTTTAATTGTTCTTAACGTGAAATGTTTGAGTACACTAATTCATACAATTAACTTAAAATTTTTATGTAACCTCAATGTGAACATTTTTATTAGTATAAACTTAGCTAGCTATCACAAGCTAATTCAAAAAATGCTAACTTGCTAATTTGCTAACATGTTAAATGTTATATGGTATAGCACTTGCTGAATGAGTACAACAATATAAAACATTTGCTCTCAAACCAAGCTGAATGCACCATTTGTCACCATGATGGTAACTCACCAAAAACCAACATTAACAGAAACTCTTCTAAATTAGCATAACAAAACAAAATCTCCCACTTAACATTAATCTTGCACATAAAACATTTTATAACACTTAATTTTAGCATTTACTCTCCTTTTTCGTGTGCCATGGGCAAAGCATGCTGGGAAATAGAAATCCCATCCAAGTTTCAGTTAAACTTAAGTTCATCTAAACTGAAAGAAATAAGTTAATAAAACTCAGAACAATAAAACAGTTAGGTTTACTCAAAATATACCAGTTCTGTGAACTCAAAAGAAAAAGAAAGTTATAAATAGTCATAAAAGTTCATTTGACTGAACTAATTTGTTAAATTTAAGTTTGTCCTACTCAAACCAGTTAATTATTTTGAGCGTTTGGGTTTACAGTGTAGTGTAAAACAAAATAAAACAAATCAGGGCTTTAAGCACTGTCCCAGCTTTTGATGCACCAAAACATGACCAGATCACCCCCTTGAAGAAGTACAGGAACACAACAGTGAAAAGTTGGAAAATTTCTAATGATGTCATTAGACGTTCAGCAGGGAGCCGATCAATCAGGAGGTTATTAGTGCTAACTAAAGGAAGGCACGCACACCATTAGTCAACAGGCATCATTTTCAGCTGTGTACTAAATGGACACAGGGGGAGATGGATTGCTGTGGGTTTGTGCCACCAGCGCAAATGTGTGTGTCTTCAGGAGGAGGGCATGCCAGATGGCTAATATGCCAAATCAGCAGGAATGTCATAGTGTAATCTTTGCCTGTCAACAACTGACAACAAGACAGGGAACTCTTAATGACAAACAATAATGTTTATTTAGGTTACTTCCAGAGGTGGGTAGAGTATCCAAAAACTGTACTCAAGTAAAGTACAAGTTCTTATAGAAATATTTACTCAAAGTAAAAGTAATAATCTTAATAGTTACTTGAGTAAGAGTAAAATTTTCAATGAAAAACTACTCAAGTAGCTAGTTAGTTACTTTGTAACATACATACATACATATATATATATATATATATATATATATATATATATATATATATATATATATGTGTGTGTGTGTGTGTGTGTGTGTACACTACCGCTCAAAAGTTTGGGATCAGTAAGATTTTTAATGTTTTTAAAAGAAGTCTACTCACCAAGGCTGCATTTAATGCAGAGTACAGTAAAAAGTAAAAACAGTAATATTGTGAAATATTATTACAATTTAAAATAACTGTTTTTCGATTTTAAAATATTTTAAAATGTAATTTATTCTTGTGATGCAAAGCAATTTTCAGCATCATTACTCCAGTCTTCAGTGTCACATGATCCTTCAGAAATCATTCTTATATGATGATTTGCTGCTCAGCATATTAGCATATTAGAAGACACTGAAGACTAGAGTAATGATGCTGAAAATTCAGCTTTGCATCACATGAATAAATTACTTTGTAAAATATATTCAAATAGAAAACGATTATTTTAAATAATACTGTTTTTACTGTACTTGTAATTAAATAAATGCAACCTTGGTGAACAGACGAAACTTCTTTTAAAAACATTAAAAATCTTACCCATCCCAAACTTATGAGCGGTAGTGTATGTATGTGTACAATAGCATGTTATTATTTAGATAGATATTTAAATTATTATTATTACCATAATTAGATATCTTTGCAACAAACACAGAAGAGACTAGCATTATTTCTGGCATCTGTAGCCCAAATATCTTTGCATGTCTTTTGCTTTGTATAATAATAACGTATACAGCTACATTTGAAAGAAGAAAGAGAGAAAACTCTTTACATGTGCTCTTGCTCATAATCGCTGAACATCTGAACACAAACAATGTTCAAATGCACATTGATGGATATTCTTCCGTCTGTTCTCCAAAATGTAAACAAATGTATATTTGTATATTAAATGTATAGTAAACTGGTTAACTGTGTCTACGCAAAGGAGTTAATTTTCAAGACGAACAGGTCGCCGGCGCCGCCACTGCGCAATGGGCTACCAACAAAATTACCGCGGGACGGCAAGTGTTTATTTTTATACTCTCTGAACAATAGTAGCTTATTTAATGTATAAATTAAGATATATGTCCAAAAAACAGTAAAGAAATGCTACATACTTTGTTATAGTGGCATAATAATCTGTTTGGTTGTAAAATGTATGCTATTATGAATTGAAATCAAATGAAATCAATACCTGTGGAATTGTTCACAGACAGCATACGCAGTTCAACTAATAAAGATCTTAATCACTGGCAAACAATAAGATGCATTTGCAGATTTGCTTTTAATTGACTGTAGGTCCACTGCTGCTTCATCCAACGCTCCTAAACGCTCCGAGTAAGAAACCGCTTCAGACGATTCAGTGCGTGCAGGGAACTGAACAAATCATTCAATCTGATTCGCGAACCAATTTAGACAGCCAACATGTTTCATCAAGTCTTTGAACAGAATCGACTCAAAAGAGCGATTCATTTGTGAATGGGGCATCATTCATGAAAAAAAGAGAGAGCGCTTGGAATAAATTACGCATGTTTTAACATGCACAGTATTGCATTAAAATAAAGTAACGAGAGGAACGTCGCCCAACGTAGAGAAGTAAAATCACTGATTTTTCATTAGAAATATACTCAAGTTAAAGTAAAAGTACCCACATTTAAATCTACTCTAAAAAGTACACATTTTCCAAAAAAATACTTAAGTAAATGTAACGAAGTAAATGTACTTTGTTACTACCCACCTCTGGTTACTTTTAATGGCTCTTCAGCAATTCACAAGTCTCAAGGAAATGTTACACGAAACGTTTTTGCACATTGTTACAAATAGGTAAGACATGTTCACTAAAAATGGGAAAAACTACAATAACATAATTTTTTTTTTTTAATACTGACCTTACATATTCAACAATAAGGTTTATAGCCTTGAGTTCGATATGACAAATTTATTTAATTTCAACTCAGCAGCCACTTCAATACTAAGATATCAACGCCATGCTGTATGTAAACTGGTACAACACATTTGCCCAAACAGAATTAATTTAAAAGATTCATTTTTAACGTAATTAAGTGCACAAGCAGAGCAGTTGAGCTCAGAATTATGCACACTTTACAAACGATTATTTTACAGAAAAAAACATGTAATTTACTTAAAAAGACATTATTCCCATTCTCAAAAAGAAAGACGGAAAGAAATTAAAGTAAAAAGAAACATGACAGAAGACAAATATTTGTCAGAAACAAAGAACATCAGAAAAACTATGCAGCTGGATATGGTAATTTAGACAAATGCTATCTTGTCAGGCAAGGTGTGCTCCCAGTATTTCATTTCATTTTCTGCTTGGTGTCCACCTGACATCATGTTGAGGAATAGCTCAACAAGAGCACAAATGACTTCTTCAAATAAAATATTTATGCCTAGCATGCAATCAAGCTCAGAGTCAGCAGTGGCAGCTGAAACAATACAACTGTTTTTAATCCCCAGGGTGAAGATCGATGACCAACAACTCCCATGTTTCTATCATGCAGAGCTGTGTCAAGATTGAACCATGACTGATGAAGAGGAAAGAGAGATGACATGGGAGGCACAAAAGGAAAGAGTGAGATAAAAAAGCACAGATAAACATGGGAAGAAGGCAACAGGTAAAATGTTTTCCAGTTGTTTCCCTAAGAGACTGATCCGGCAATGGGATCCCAGTGATGGGATTAACGGACATCTGTGTTAATGTTAAGACAGTCACCCTCACACAGCAGCCCAAGAAAAAACACAGCCATGAATTAAAGATGAGCTCACATTATTCCAGCAGCACTTGAATTGACTGGAACAGATTTTTAATTTGCATTTTGCTAAGAAGCCTGTGAGCATCAGCCACTCATTTTGCAGGAACATATATTTTTGACAGTCTTGGTTTGAAGTGTTTCAAGATCCTTTTGTAGACAAGCGAAAGTTATCACAGAAAGTTCTGACAAAAGATTTAGGATAACAAGGGTTTAAAACAGGCCAAAACGATTTATACACATATCATTTGTTTATATGTATATATACAGTATACTGTAAATCACTGTCATAGAAGGACTTAATCGTAGGTCATTTATTAAAAAAAAAAAATGTATGTGAAAATATTATTTTAATTTAAATTAACTGTTTTCTATTTTAAAATGTAACATACTGTAGTGTCTGGACAGGATCAGGTTAGCCAACCAACTTTAACATTTTGAGAATGCTTTTAGCTTCTTGAACTTTTCATGTAAATCACGAATGGGCTCCGGCAGGTCTGGGTCGGATTGCCCCATTGGCATCTTTGTTGTCTCATAGAAGCTAAGCAGAAGACATTCTCATCAGCTCCAGGGACTTCAAAAGGTCACCTAAATCACCCCATGTTGGGCTAATGGCCATGTGGCCCACAGACACTGGCCAAAACCCCAATACACATCTCACACACACATACAGACACACACAGACACATGGAGACTGTATTTACAGTTAGCCTCAAAATATGACTATGCCAAAATGTACCCCTTTCTATATTCGGTGTGTATGCATGTATCCATATTATATAAGCTTAGTTATGACTGTAGTGGTGTTAGTTTTACTCTAAATCAAGAGAGAAACTCATAATCTAGAACGCAAATGGAGACAAACTCACTTAGAGGTCTTCAGAATCGCGTGGAAAGACAGCTCGTCCCATTATAGAAAGACCGCAAACTCATAGAAAATAACCAAAACAATCCAAGGTTCTTGTTTAGTACAGTGGCTAGATTAACAAATAAACAGACATCACCAGAACAAAACATTTCACTACAGTTTAGTAGTGATGACTGTATGAATTTCTTTACTGAGAAAATTGAAAGCATCAGAAATACAATTGTAAATGTACAACCTTTGACAGTGTTTTATGATTCAGCCTCAAATTATCGCCCCTCAAGAACAGTTGCACTGCTTTACAACTATAGGACAGGAAGAGCTAAATAAACTTATCATTGCGTCTAAACCAACAACATGTTTATTAGATCCAATACCCACTAAACTACTGAAAGAGTTGTTACCTGTAGCAGAAGAGCCTCTTCTCAATATTATCAACTCGTCTTTATCTCTAGGTCATGTCCCAAGACCATTCAAGCTATCAAGTTATTAAGCCTCTCATTAAGAAACCACAATTAGATCCAAATGTATTGGCAAATTACAGACCCGTTTCAAATCCTCCATTTATGTCTAAAATATTAGAAAAAGTTGTGTCGGCTCAATTGTGCTTCTTCTGGCAAAAAAACGCTGTCTATGAAAAATTTCAGTCAGGATTCAGGTCTCATCATAGCACAGAAACTGCACTCGTTAAAATTACAAATGACTTACTTCTAGCTTCTGACCAAAGCTGTATCTCAATACTAGTGTTACTTGATCTTAGTGCTGCGTTTGACACTATAGATCATAAAATACTCTTAGAACGACTACAAAATTACACTGGTATTCAGGGACAGGCATTAAGGTGGTTTAGGTCGTACTTATCAGACGTCACAATTTTGTCTATTTAAACGGTAAAAAATCTAAGATAACGATAGTAAATTATGGAGTGCCACAAGGATCTGTGTTAGGCCCTCTGCTATTTTCAATATATATGCTGCCGCTTGGTGATATTATAAGAAAACATAGAATTAGTTTCCACTGCTATGCCTATGCCACTGCTGTGACACATATATTTCAACACTACAGGATGAAATCTCCAAATTATCCAATCTGACAGAGTGTGTTAAAGAAGTAAAACATTAGATGACTAGTAATTTTCCTCTACTAAATTCAGATAAGACTGAAATATTACTTATTGGACCAAAAACTTGTACACAGAATCTCTCAGACTACAATTTGCATTTAGAAGGATGTACTGTTACTCCATCCTCCTCAGTTAAAGAGTGTTATATTAGACAGCAATTTGTTCTTATTTCACATGTTACAAAAACAGCCTTCTTCCACCTCAGAAACATTGCTAAGCTACGGAATATGTTATCTATTTCTGATGCAGAAAAGTTAGTTCATGCTTTCATGATGTCTAGACTAGATTACTGTAATGCATTACTAGCTGGTTGTTCTGCTTCCTCAATAAACAAGCTACAATTAGTCCAAAATGCAGCTGCTAGAGTTCTTACCAGGTCAAGAAAATATGATCATATAACAACAATTTTATCATCTCTACACTGGTTACCTATTAAGTTCTGTATCGATTATAAAGTATTGCTACTGACCTATAAGGCTCTAAATGGTTTAGCTCCTGTGTACTTAACCGATCTTCTATCGCCCTACAATCCTTCACGCTCTTCAAGATCACAAAACTCTGGACTTCTGGTTGTACCTAGGATATCTAAGTCCACTAAAAGAAGGGAGAGCGTTTTCACATTTGGCTCCTAAACTCTGGAATAGCCTTCCTGATAATGTTCGGGGCTCAGACTCACTCACCCAGTTTAAATCTAGATGAAAGACGCATCTCTTTAGCCAAGCATTCACATAATGCATCTCATATCAGATCAATTGCACATGACTATCTTTGTTTAATGATGAACAGCAGCTATGCTAATTATTCTCCATTTGCTTTTCTGTTTCATCTCAGGACGCCCTTCCCGAGGTGACTAGAGAGTACATCAGCTTCAGTTTGGTCCAGCCTCTTAAGAAGCCCTCAGATGACCAACACCTGTGAAGAGGCGGCGCCAACTCCTGTGAGGACTTCAGATGACGCAATATCTGGATCAACATGAACATTCCCAATTTTCTATATATCCTAATTATTGTTAATATGTAATTCATTATTTCCAGAAGCTCATTGCTTCTACCTTCAATTAAACTGCTAACAGTGATTGTAAATTAAATTGCCTAAATTATTACAATGTTAGCTGCATTCTCTAAATTGTAATGTTGACATGCATTCTCTGTAAAGCTGCTTTGAAACGATATGTATTGTGAAAAGCGCTACACAAATAAATGTGAATTGAACTGAATTGAATTAAATGTTTATATTTAAGTATAAGACTGTATCTCTCTCTTAATGTCTTTTTCACCCTATCATGTTTAGTTTTGTTTTAAACCTCTCCGAATGTTTTAATTAACAATGTATGTTATGTTACTGTAAAATGCATTTTTCTATTTTTAGTAGTACTTCGAAGAAAATATACTCAGATCTGACACTCCATATACAATGCAAATTAGGTTGTAAATGGAGACAAATAAAAAGTTTGCCCGCTAAAAATGCACACTCGTTTTGGCTTGTTTGTCCTTAAAAGACAACAATGTGCCTGTTCTTTTGTCTCTCGATTGTCTCGGTGTCTCACGCACGTCTCTCCAGGACGTCTCTCGGTGACCACGCTCACAACATGCTCTCACCAGCAGAGGAAACATCCTCTCCTCTCTGAGACGACCATCCTTCAGCGAAACTTACTTTTGGGTTACCTCAGTTCAAATTTCCCACTGAGACACGAAGGAGCCAACGAGCTTCAGCCACAGGCGTACTGAAACTCAGCACTCAAACCCATGCAAGTACCCATCTATTTTAGATGCGCTAAGTTTAACTAAGTTGTTGGCTCTCAAGGTACTATCTGTAAGTTTTGCCATTCTTTTGTTTTCTCTTTCTTTTCCTGACTTTACTTTCATTCCTGTATATATGTATTCTTTGTTTATATTTAGCATATGTACTCGTAGTTTCATATATGAAAGTAATTAAATATTCACATTTGCTTTGTCTCTGTGATGCTCAAGAAAGAAAGCCAAGTCCCTTTAACGTTTCTGATTTCGTTGCTATATGCTTCGTACAATTGGTGCTAGGATAGAAGATTATTCCTCTAGGCCAGAAGAGTAATTTCCTCTTTAGAGTTGATGAAAGACTGATACATTTTGGTGAACAGAATAGATCTGTCTTTTTAAATTAATTCTAAAACTAGAACTAATTCTAGACCATATATGCATAATTGGTTATAATCTGTTAAAAAGTAATTATCCATACACATAATTCCATTTTTGGTTGATTTATATTATAATTGATCATAACGCGTTATGATTTAATTATATATATTTTGTCCATAACTTGAGCTAATTCATTACAATAACTTCATTATGCAGTCTTCAGTGTCGCATGATCCTTCAGAAATCATTCTTATATGCCGATATGCTGCTCAAGAAACATTTCTTGTTATTATCAGTGTTAAAGGTAACCTATTATGCCCCTTTTGATAAGATGTAATATAAGTCTCTGGTGTCCTCGGAATGTGTCTGTGAAGTTTCAGCTCAAAATACCCCACAGATTATTTATTATAGCTTGTCAAAATTGCCCCGATTTGGGTGGGAGCAAAATCAAGCCATTTTTGTGGGTGGGTTGCTTTAAATGCAAATGAGCTCATGCTCCCCACCCTCAAGCTCGCTTGTGATTACACTGAGGCATACGTAATACAGTAGGTCACACAGCAAATATACTCTCAAAATGGGCCGTTAAAAACTGTTCTTGATGCAGCATATAACATAGGTATGACATGTATTTTGTGGATGTTTATTAAAATTTGATTCTGAATGATTTTGATAGTGTGATGCATGGGTAACGTGGCTAAAGCTATAGACTGTTGGAGAGATTCAATAAGAATGAAGATGCGTTTATGAATTAATAAAATTGCACCACTGCGTCCTTAGCGGCTCAGATGCCAGGAGTTTATGGAGATTCTTATGTTTACTATTATAGCCGTTAACAGATCAGTGATAATGTTTACATAGCTGAGACATACCACAAGCTCAGGGACGGTCGTTCTTGAGTGCTGCTGTCCTGCAGAGTTTTGCTCTGACACAACTCACCTTCCTTCACGTAGCTTTAGTAATCCTAAAGACATTCAAGTGTGTTTGATCAGGGTTGTAGCTAAACTGCAGGACAGCTGCTGCTGCTGCACTTTTCTGTGCTGGTTGATGCACCAGAGACCCGATTATAGCACTTAACCATGGGAAAAGTCAGATTTTCCTCTTTAAAATACAGGAGCGATCTTGTAGAAGTCAACTGAGGACAATGAAAACTTTGGGCTAAATGTGAGACCCACACTTAGCACAGATGGTTACAAGATCAAATGAGGCATGAAGGCTGGGTCCTGGACGTGTGCTTTCCATCAGATTGTTCCCATGGAGACACTCTCAAAAGGGAGAGGCCGTTATCTTGATGTCAGAGCCAAGTATCAGATCGTACACTGATTAAATCTGGCCACCAGAACGTTCATCTGTTCATTGTAACAACTGCTACAATCTCAGCATGTCCCTGGCATGCTCTACAATCACTCCGACATGAAGCGCTTAAAAGGCAACAAATAGTGGATGTTGTTTGCCATGCCATTTCATAGAAATAAAGTGGGCATCAACTGATCATTTGAAATTGAAATGAGAGGAACATAATATTTAGGCACATTTGGACACTTAAAAATGTTTGACAGTTGTAAACCCTGCACCATTGTCGGTCACCAGCATAAGGTATGTTTTATATGCTGGGATCTGCATGGGATGCTGGTTTGCAGCTCGGTTTTGCTTCAGAACCGCACATGCTGGTCCACAAGCACTACACCAGTTGTAACCATCATAAACACGCCTGGACCAACATGGAATTCATGCTGGATTTTTAAGCAGGAATGTTTTACTTTAAAAAAAAAGTGTGGTCTTTCTTTGAATTAATTGCACTTAATTTGAGATTTTGGGTCACACTTTATATTAGTTGTCTTTAACTACTTTGTACTTACATCAAAACACATTTGCTGCTACTGAGGTGGGATACGTGTAAGGTTTGGGACAGGTTTGGTGGTATGGTTAGGTTTAAGGGTGGTTTAAGATGTAAGGGAAAGCAGTAACACTTTAATTTACAGTGTCATTAGGGGCTTTTGCACCAGAGGAACATTTTCATAGTTCCTACTAGAACTATTTGCTGAAGTACTCGAATTTTGTCGTGTTTGCACTAGGAACTATTTTAGTTCTAGGAACTCCTGTTATGCATTTACATTCCATCTCTGTTATAACAAAATCCACGACACACAACAAACACAGCTCCGATCATGGCTTCTTACATCCACCAGTTTTTAGTGTCTGTAAATGCTGCGCTTAAAAACGCAGCTGTCGGCCGCTTCACAGTTCCTATTCCCACTGCGAATGCAGCCAGGAACATGGTCCGGGGGAGAAATTAGTTCTCTGGGAACTGTCCTAGTTGCTAGTTCCTAGAACTATTCCGTGCGAAAGCCCCTATTGTTACATATGTTACATGTAGTTACAATAGTAATAATTAGAAATTATTCATAATTACATGCAACTAACCCTAAACCAAACCAAACCCTAACCCTCTAGTAAGTAGTGTAGTTACTTAATGTTACGCAGTACTTAAATGTATGATTACAGTGTAACAAAGACACTTTAAAATAAAGCGTAACCGGCAAAGCTCAACAGTGTAATTACATGCAGGTATTTTTTAAAATATAAGTACAATGTAAAAAATATGTATGTACACAATAAGTGCATTGTATCAAATGAATAATTTAAATGTTAGTACATAGTAGTTAAAGACACCTAATATAAAGTGGGACCAGATTTTGTTATAATACAAATACATTTGTATGTTTTTTACTGTGTCCTAAGTATCAAAGTACTTTTTGGGATCACTGTATGGTGCTTCAGACACGAAATGTCTGCCTGGGTGACATGTAAACCAAATATTCGGCCAACATCTACATACAGTGAATGGATTGAAGGAAACGGCACATGTAGCACTATCTTGCAAATAACTCATCTGCTCTAGATGAGTGCTGCTGGTCATTATCTCTCTAAGGCGAGTAAGACATTATGCTCTCTGATAACCACTTTCTGATGTATCTAATCCTGCAATCTTCTCTAAGATGGAGAGGATGGGTCTTAGAAATATTCATGAAGCTTTTGGTAGGCTTTTTTATAGTCATTCTAGGCTTCTTATTTTCATCAGATGGACCATAAGGCCCCTGGGGAGTGAGTGGGACAGGAAAAGGTCAGTGATCCTGGTGAGGGATTATCCGTAATGAGGGCTTTTAAAGGTTACCTGCATTAGATCAACAGTGTTCCACTTCTGTCTCGCACAGTTTAAAGAATACAAGCATGAATTGAGTTTGACCCAGAGCTTTTTCTATCCTTCTGTTTTTATTACACGTTTCTTGTTTTTCCTGTTTATAAAGTGTTCATAAAGTAATATTTATATTTATACAGTATTCAACATGCATCTTTTTGATATTTACACAATGGATATTGTGTTTTACTCTGAGAGTAAGTGAAATAACACCATTAAAAACAGCATCAATTGTAAGAGTAAACAAGGTAAACTTTCACAGAAGAGAAATATGCATTTTGTATTTGTTTAAATAGAGTAAAAATAGTAATACTGTGAAATATTATAATTTAAATAACAGTTTTTTGAATATATTTTAAAATGTAATTTATTCCTGTGATTGTAAAGCTGGATTTTCAGCATCATTACTCCAGTCTTCAGTGTCACATGATCCTTCAGAAATCATTACTGCTCAATAAATATTTCTTATTATTATCAATGTTGAAAACAGTTGTGCTCTAAAGAACAGCATTTATTTGAAATATACATTTTTGTAACATTATAAATATCTTTACTGTCACTTTTGTTCAATTTATTGCATCCCCGCTGAATAAAAGTATTTATTTCTTACAACAAAAATCTTACTGACCCCAAACTTTTTAACAGTATATTACTTGCTCATGTCACATTACTGTATACATAAAAAAAAGAATTTAATTTAATTTAATTGATCTTGACACTAGCACCAAGTGAAATTTCCTACACTGTAAAAAAAATATTTTCATGATTTGTTATCACAACATTTTACCTTTTGTCAAATCAACTTGATACTTGATCATTAATGTAGTTCAGATAACTTAATATTTCACTGTAATAACACAGATTTTTAATTTCAATGAACTCAAAATTTTAAGGCAACCAGGTAACTGTCAGGACACAGACGAAGGCAGACAGGTAAGTGTAAAACAGGATGTTTATTAAAGCAGACTGGCAGATGGAGAATGCAGGTAAGTAATGGCACAAGCACTTTAGGACAGTCACTTAGCTGGATGGTTAATGGAAGAATTTCTCTTTGCAGGAACGGGTCAGACAAAGGAATCAACGAAGGAATGGAGACCAGAAGAAGGAAGATTGGAGAATGAAGATCCAGAAGGCTCAGGTAAGTATTGGGTAAAGAGTCCAGGTACGTATGACGAGACCAGACACAGAAGTGCAGGGAGTCCTTATAGTGTGTCTGATGATGTGCAGGTGCAGGTGATTAGAACTCGGGAGACTGTGAACGAGTGGGTGGAGCGTGAAGATCTGGTGACGATGTGTTGGTATTGGTGGGTGCTGGTTGTGACTCCGTGACAGTAACTTACTTTTTGAAGCAACAATTCTTTTTTACAGTGTATATTTTATTACATGGCAAAACTGATGGCTGAATTCAGAATCGCATACTAGCATACTTTTTACATCTATAAAAGAAATAGTAATACTTGGGTTTTACTTGGTGCAAGTGTTGAAATATATAAAGTAACAAAATTGTGTAAATATTCCTTTAGTAAGCAGGATTAGTATTGTGCACTAGCTCTAGCCAGATTACAAAGAAAAATGACTGTGGATTAAAAATGAGTAAATATATTAGTTAAGAGTAGCAAGAGAGTATTTGCTATTCTTAGCAAATCTATTCTTATTTCACCTGTAATAAGAGAAACAAGAAAAAAAAAATGTGTGCATCCTTTTGTTCCCCCACATTTATCCAAGGTGTTTCATAAATAATTTTATTTAACATATCTTGATGACTTTTTAAAATGGATAAATCATTTAAAGCCAGAAAATGTTTCTCTCTCTCTCTCTCTCTCTCTCTCACACACACACACACACACACACATTCAGAAGACATTAGGCATGCTCAGGACAGGGTCTGTGCTATGCTATTAGGACTCTACATTGTTCTAGGCCAGTCAACCTTAACAAAGCAGAGTTAATGGTTCATACAGCAAATTTCAGAACAAAGTAGCTACAGACTCCATCTGCTAAGTGCATACATAAAATCACTCTCACAGAAAAACTCTGTTGCTGCTCTTAGAGGTTTCACTCCAGTAACCTCTGGGTCAAATGACTGCCACTTTGTCATTTAGATTTGTGGTGAAAAAAAGAGAGGGGACCTGTTTTGAGTCTTCAGAAAAATGTATAGTATGAAGATGAATCTGTTTTGCACAATAGACAGACAGACGGACGGACGGACGGATGGACAATTACTGGAAAATGAGAACAGGCTGATGTCAGGGCAGGGATCACTGTCTATTTTGAAGAGGGTCTATGAAATAAACTTCATCTCTTCATCCGCTAACTTATTTCCATAAGTGATGGTCTGGGAGTTCATATCAATAAGGTTTTTTATAATAATAATTAAAAAAAAAGAAGTAATTATTGGGCAACAGCCCAAAGTGTAATTGCCTGCCCTTCACTCTGAGATAATTTTCTTCATAGACAGACAATACTTATCTTTATTTAAGGGTCTACCCTGTTACAGGAGAGATGATGGACTGTTTTCCCACTGACAGATCCATTAAGTATCTCCATACATCCATCACAGAGGTTTAATCTACGTCGAGCTTCAAGCTTCCTTATTAAAGAATAATAATGTAGGTAGATTAGATTGTTGTTAGGAGGTTATTAGGATCCAAACTGTCTTCTTTTTTTCATACAATAGTGATCACAATACATCTTAAAGGTCCTGGAGTCCTGATAAAAATAAATAAATAAATAAAAATAAATTAAAAAATCTGTGAAATTTAGTGTAATTTAAAATAGCAGGAGCTGTGGCTGACAAAACTTTACAGCAACAAATATGGTAGCAACATTTTAGGTTTTACAGAATTACCTAAAATTTACAGTGAAAAAAAAAAAAAAAAAAAAAATGTTCATATACCAACTACTGAAGTACTAAAATCTGTATGAACATTAGTAATACACTGACAAGCACCAAAAATACAGGTGATAATGAGAAAGCCTCAAGATGAACTCATCACAAGTAGCTTTTCCACAAGCTGATGTAAATACTATTATATAGAAGGTGCACAGTGTCATACAAACACAAAACACCATCACACTGTAAAAAAAAAAAAAAAAAAAAAGTGTAATTTTAACTGTAATTTTAACTGTAAAATACTGTAAAATCCTGTTAACAGTAAGTTCCAGAAAGTACAGGTGAAACCTGTAAAAGATCTAACCGGACATTTCATGTCATTTTTTTTTACAGTAAAATACCTTTAAATGTACAGTTTTTAGAAGTAAAAAGACAAGTCAAATTGTAATTTACAGTGAAAAACTGTAAACTGACATTCCTAGTATGCACATTTGGGTTCTATGTTACATCTTCTGTTGTTTAATGAATGTTTATTGCATTATTTTAGAGTCGTGTTACCATGGTGTTTTGTGTTTGAGTGAATGACTGATGTGCACCTTCTGTATACTAGTATAATTCAGCTATGTGTTATATGTAACATCAAAAATGTACATAACTGACGAGAAAGAAAAAAAAAACATACCATTAACCAATCAGTAAGTTTTTACCGTAGCATTTTTACAGTCTAATACCATTAAAATTATGATAATTGTTTACAGCGCAGGGTTAAAATTAATGGGTGACATGAAAAACAATCATTAAACTTATATACGAGTAATCTTTTGAAAAATGTCCTTTAACTAAAAGTGAAAACAGTCCAACATTTTGGCTCTTCTATTTAATATAATTTCAGCCAAACTCTTCTCACCATCTTTATCATCACATAAGCTGAATTTAGATCAAAGGCCGCTGGTTATGTGATTGTAATGCAGGTCTTTCCTCTCGGCTGCGGGGATAAAGGACCACCTGAGAGCAGAGCTCTGGGCTAAAGCCATAGACAAGCATTCATTAACTCACCTTTTGTGGATGCAGACCCTCCCACTTCATTTTGCTTTTTGAAGAACCCCTTGATTCTGCAAGCTGCTTTAATGAAATCTCCGGGAATTATATATTTATAAATTACTCTCATTATAAAAGAGAGGATAAGTTTCAAATGAAGCCAATGAAACATATCCAACACTGCAGTTTCATTTCAGGTATTAAATGTGCACTTTTACTTTGTATTCTTTAACACTTCTTCAACTGAAAAATCTTCATACACAAAATGAAATGCATCATAATTAACCTTTTTATGCCAGTCACAAATTACAGTGGTCGCTTGAAATAAACCTCATACGTTAGAAGAAGCTATAACTGTAACCATGACTACAGCACTTTAATAACTTAACCTCTGCCAACTGAAAGCCAGCAGTTAAAAAAAAAAACTAAAATGCACCAATCTGAAACTCCAAAACGTGACGGCACACTTTGATGCGTGATTCATATTATAAGTAGGGCATAAACAAAGCTGTCTCTCTTTCTCAAAGGCCTGATGTAAAGGCCAAAATTAGTCGCACACATTAAGCTACAGTGAACTATAGCGCAAATCTTAATTAGACTAATCGCCACGGGAACCATTTCTATTTGCGGCTCTGTTAACTGTGCATGGGAAAGCAAAGAAAAAAGATTTGTGGACAATGTGGTGCTAAAGAGTCCCTGTGGGCTGTATAATCATCACAGCTAATCATTTGATTTTCGCAGACATTATTAAGATCCATCTCTTGTATTATAGTGTTGTGTTCACGAGTAACACTGTATCTTACTACTATTTTGAAGAACAGAAGTGAAGAGGAAACAAAATGGATGAAGTCTGCTACACCTGTCTCGTGTGCTTCATTGCTTGCTAACATGGAAGTGGACAAAGAAAAACAGAGAAGTGGACACAAGTGTTATGCAGAAACCACCATCATAGTTGGTTTGGTAAACAGAGGACTACAAGAAAAAGAGTGATTAAAGAGTATGTCAAGAAAGGTTATTCCTACTTGAAAGACGGTCGGTATCTGAACCTTCAAACTGGCTGCAAGGATCAGCGAGAAAGACAATTGCAGGGTTTTGCGGAGAAGAAGATATCACTATTTCCAACACAGTTAGTCTCGTTCCCTAACACCCACTTTACTTCTTCTCTTCTGTGCAATTAAAATGAGGCTGTATGCATTGGCAGCTCTCGTACGCTGGTTCTCCTGAGCCATAGCTTTGGAAAATTGCTGATTTTGGCAGCTCCCTCATGCAGAAGTCTACCTGCTACTTTGATCCTGTCATGGTGAATGAGGGCAAGCAGTTGAAGGGTTGGCGGTTAAGCACTTTGCAAGAATAATTTGCGGATGGGGACGATAGTGAGTGTGTGCTTTTGATGAAAGGGAATTTGGATACAAAGAGGTTTGACCAACCTTTCTAGCCACAAAAATAAATCAGAGAAAAGAAAAGACTGAAATGTAATTTACACACATGAAGTACTAGAGGTACATGGGAGGAGAGGGAGAGACAGAATTTTTTGACTTTTAAATTTAAGTGGTATTCTGATCTGCAGTATTAAAGATGTCATTAGGTACAAATGATAAAGATACGGGAAAAAAAATGAAAAGTGAAACTATAGTCTGCGTAGTCTGTATTAGTACTAATGGTGCTACTAATAGTGCTACTCTGAAATAGAGAGGAAGCAAAGTGGGAAAAGGAAAGCTTTTCAAGATTTGCCACAATATTTAATGTAAAGTAAGTTCAAATTGAGTTTATTATTATTTGAATTTAAATATAGAACATACATTTAAGTCTTAAAAAGATATTCAACATGTCCATCATTATTTTTATAATAATAATAGTTAACGGTGCTCTATGTAAGTTTTTGACTTTACTAAAGCATAAAAATACCATAATATGTTTACAGATATTTATTAAACATGCTGCGTTCACATATTCGTTTCTCTGAAAACCAGTGCTACAGCCAGTTATTTTACTTTGAAATTCGCGTTCCATGTTGGAATTTCTGTTTTTGTTTTGGTCTGTGCAAGACCGCAGTATTTCTCCACCCCGGGTTGCCAGTTGGTGGAAAACACATGCCGCGAATTGCAGCCATGGGAGCCAGCGAACCGACTGGTTCAGAGATCGCAGATTCTACCCGACCTAAAAAGCCTCAGCATCTATCTAAAAATCTCTATGAGCCGGAGCATATTAAAATGCGATATCAACTCATCATAAATCAACTAATTATCTTACAGTGTGTAAGTCTCCTCGCCTTCCAATGTCAATGCAGACAGTTTTCTGTGATGGGTAGGTTTAGGGGTAGGGGTAGTGTAGGGGGATAGAAGATACAGTTTGTACAGTATAAAAACCATTACGTCTATGGAGAGTCCCCGTAAACCACATATACAAGTGTGTGTGTGTGTGTGTGTGTAATTCTATAGAATGCAAAACATCTGAAACATGAGACAACCTGCCCCAACCCACCATTATATTACAAGATATATTAAATATATCTTTATCTTGATCCTGTATTGTTTTGTTTGTGTGCATGACTTTGTTTGGTGTGACCTTTCTAGAAAAGCCTGTAGATATAAGCCATCTCTGTGACAATGAAATAGTAATGCGCTGTTGATGTTAGCAGAGCTGACGGATGTTACTTTTGAGAGATCTTATCTCACTGTGAGGTTCAACTGACACATGGTGATGTCTCATTTCATTTACTTTGACATCACTGGATACATTTTTTTTTAGTTCAAACCAGTATATGTACTGTATTTGAAGAGATGCACTGAACTTGTATTTCATTATACAGAGCAAAGTTAGTCTATAAATAATAAGTAAAGAGAACAGAACAGAATATCCTGCCACACAGAAAATGAGAGTTTGATTTATGAATACATAGTGCACACAGACTATGGTTAAAAAAGTTTGGGGTCAGTAAAAAATGTTTGGGGGGAATGGTTTGGATGCTACGTTTTTTGTAATTAAAATAACCGATTTGGAGTGACTGGAGTAATGATGCTGAAAATTCAGCTTTGCATCACTGGAATAAATTACATTTTTAAATATATTACAATAAAAATCAGTTATTTTGATTATAATAATGTAGCATCTAAACCGTACGATTACATCAGAATCATGAAAATCTTTGCAAATATTATATTTTATATTATATTTGTCATTATGTTTATTTGTGTGAACGTACATTGCAGATTATTGCCTTTTATTCACTTTAGTTAATGGAGTTTGTGGTCACAGTTTAATTCGCAGATTCTTTATGTCGGATACGACTGACCAATACTAAAACATCGCACACATTTGATGCACAAACTTGGATATGTTCTACATGTCTAAAATATAGGCCTATAGAAAGAATAAACCAGTCTTATAAACTCATTGAACAACTTAAAATATAATCTGCATGTACAATAAACCATTGTAAAATGTATTTACATCTCTCGACAGAAAGGTTTTTGCAGGTTTTATTGAAGTGGTATTTAATAACAGTGGTCATAATAAGTATAATTCAACAGTTCGACAGTTGATTGAACAGGCTCATTTAGTTGTTTTTGAGTCGGACGTGCTACTTCGGCTGTGCGTCATCGCGTCATCAACACAGAACTTAAGTTCAATTCAGTTTGATTAGTGAACCGGCTCAACCAGTTACTTCCTGAGAACCGGCTCAAAAGAACAAATCGTTCAAGAATCGAACATCACTAGTGGTGTTGTTTATGTTGAACTGTGGTAAGACTTATTTCTCCTGTAGTGAGAGTGATTGTTTAGTTTATTAAAGATTGTTTTCTTTAAGTCCCCTGTCCCCTGTGCGTGTTGTAAAGCCACAGTGATACCTGACAGAAGTATTCATAAACATTTATTTTTACATTATTTTTTCATCTCTACAGTTGTTCTTAGGCAAAATGCGTTTAAACACCTATGATCACTAATGGGATCACAATTACCCCCTTTCCACCAGCATGAACCGGGTGCTAGTTCAGAGTTAGTGCTAGTGCCAGTTCGGAGTTGGTTCAACTGACGAGCCTTCTAAGAACCGGTTTGCCTTTCCACAGGCTAGAGAGCCAGCACTGAGCTAGGTTTTACGTCACTGTATACGTCTCATATTTCACAGCAAAGCTAGCGTTGCAGCGCCAAACACAAACACACCAAGCTTGTTCGAGATGCATCGGCTTCTCGCAGAGCGATCAGCGCATGACATCAAAGCACCCCGAGAACGATCCAAAAGTACAAGGAGTCGTATGCTCTACAAACGCTCCCGCGCTGCTCCGATGCATCTCGAACAAGCCTTCCATCAACAATGGCAGACGCTTCACTACTATTGATGCTCATGGCCTTGCGAACCTACATCGGCATCCAAACACGGCTCGCCGTAATTTGTATATAGATGGATATTACAATCGAGCTGCTATTAGCTCGATTAGATGCTATTTCAAAAATGGTGGTCACAAGTTTCTTGTTGGTCACGGTAACCCAGCCCTAAGCCCCTGACGCAAGCGGTTCTTACTTCTAGCCCAGCAATGTTTTGGTACTACTTACAAACCACTTTTCCTGGTTCGGAGCTGGTGCTTTGGGTGTCGAAAGACAAAGAACTGATTTGAAACTAGGCTCTGGTTTCGAACCAGCACTCAAACTGCCTTGGTGGAAAAGAGGTATGACATATTTCATTAGTAACAATTAAAAAAAAAAAGTTCAACAGAAAGCAGGCTTTGTGGCCCAATTGCATTCAAACATATCAGACTGAATAACTGAATGAGTAATGTGGAATGGGCCCCTTACTGCATAATCTTTTCATGGATCAGATATTGTAAACCAGAGAACCTTTGTGTAAGCTTCAACTGCATTTTTGGCAACACAATTAAGAATCATTTGATTATCAATATTTTCTCAAAGGAACACTTTCACTGTTCCACTCCACAAATGTTGTATTCATATCCTAATTGTGCCAAGGGGAAAATGGACAGGAACAGAGCGTCTGTGAACACATATGTGCATCTCAGCTAACACTTGACCCTCTTTTCTTTATCTCATCCTCTCTTCTCCATGCTAATCAATGAGCAAGTTTAAAAAACAAAAACAAACACCTGATGCGGGTCAGCATCTATCCACTGAGTCGTTCTGAAATGCAATCTGTCTACCCTCCCTCCCCGTCCTTGTGTCCCAGGTGAAATGAAACATTCGTCTTTCTCTTCTGTCCCCGTGTGGCAGTGCATTTCTCTGGGGTTTTCCTGTCCGTCTCTCGCCACTCTCTCACATCACTGTTAGAGACAGCTTTCTTCTACACTTGCCTTATGTATTATTGAGGAGGAGACTCAGTGCCTTCTACTTTGTCTTTGTGTAGGTCTAAAGGCTCTCTAAAGGGTCTGTTTAAACACTCAACATGAGAAGGCAAAGGGGGCAAATGAGTGAGGGTGTCCGGATCTGACCATTTCTGAGATACCAGGAACCATCCTGGGACTCAGTACACTCAGTGTTATCGGACAGAGCAGCACAGGGGCAGCAGTTCTTAAATATTTTATGAACTTAAGGCAGACAAGCTGGGCTAAGACTCCCAGGCTCCGGATTTCAACTGCCTGACAAGATTGTGACCTGTTTAACACTTTGTGACTGAGGCTGATGTGGCAGGGTGTTGCGCTAGGTGCGAATCCACAAACAAAACAGCTTTCAGACATGCAAATACGCTCATCTGAAGAGACAGATAGCAAATGCAGCGACGTGCAGGAAACATATCCTTCCTCGTCAAAATTTGATCAAAGGGTCTATTTAGTGATAACGCTATTTTCAGCGCTGTTGAACAGCCATTTTGCATTTCTTGACATCTTCACATCCATTGATTTCTCATTTGCGATGCTGATAGTCCATAATGTTATTCTAGTTTTTAATCTTCAGTATTCACCATCTTGAAGAACTGTATCAGTCATGCTCTTCTAAACTGTGTGGATGTGAATTAAAGCAGCTTAAATCTGAATTAATGAATCAAGTGTATAGTCTTCACCTCATTTACATCATATTATTGCCTAACTGATTAAAGATCTCTTTTAGATGGAGATCTAGTTTTTAAACAGAGACATTGATTTAGCTGCACACTGTGGGGGCCATTTTACACAGTCTATTAACAGTGATGAGGAAGCTACTTTGCTACTGCAAGTTAAAGTGCTACTCATAATGTAAAGCAGTTAAACTAGTCAAGCTGTTTTAGATGGCAATATCTTGTTAAATATGAAACTGGTAGATTATATAATTGAGCACAGAATTTATCTGGTACCAAATCAATGAAGATCTAAAAATTTGACTGATTTAAAATTGTATAGTTAAATAATAATAAAAAAAGAAGTAAAATCTGTATAATTGACTATGACTACATATTTCACTAGGAAAAAAGAGGATAAAAATGTTGTGTACTTTATAATACATTAGTTTATTCAGGCGGTTCATGTAAAATAAAATCTGTTCAAAAACAATTTACCAATTTATTTGTTTCAATGAATAGTTTTTGAGCAGATTCTTGTACATTAGAATGAATCAGACATCCAAGTGCTACTCAAGAGACAGGTTTATAATAAGTGAGGAAAGTGTTAAGTATATTGTTTACTCATCCTGAACTGTAATATCTATGACTTTTTATTTTTTTTTCTGTGGGACACAAAAGATGATATTTTGAAAAACGCTGGTAACCAAACAGTTTTGGTGCCTGTTAGCTTAAAATGCATGGGCAAAAAACACAGAGACATTTCTCAAAATATCTTCTTTCATGTTCCACAGAAGTCATACAGGTTTGGAACGACATGAGGTTGAGTAAATTTCATTTTTGTCCCTTTAACTTTGTCATCCAGCACCTAAATTAACAGATTTCATATTTTCAATTTATTAATTTAAAGGGGCGGTGTAATGCTATTTCATGCATTCTGACTTATTTACACCGTTAAAGAGTTGCATTCTCATGCTAAACATGGCCAAAGTTTCAAAACATGCATTGTACGTATGACAGAGTATTTCTGTGCCAAATACGCTACTTCCAGTTTCGGACCAGGTTTCGGAGAGTTTTTTTCGAGTATGGCCTTTAATGACGTCAAAAGAGAGCAGAATTCCTTGTATAAGCACTTCTCCCTGATAAGCATGCACACACACATCACCCAGACCAAGAGCAAGAGCACGCCCATCAACACGCTTCGTTCAGGATATGGAAGCTGAGAGATTTTACAACAATGGCTGTGTCCCAATTCAGGGGCTGCACCCTTTGAAGGCCACATACATCATCGGTCTCATTTAAAACTTATATAGTTTTTGTCAGTGTTTATTGAAAAATAATACATTTGTGCAGAATATAAGATTGTAAATATTTCATTGATGAGTTGTCAATACAATATATAACAATACAATATATACTGTAGGGGATGATTTTACCTCGAAATTCAAAATATTGACACAAAATGATAACTGCAAATCCATGTTTCTCTGCCTGGGGTCCAGGTGTTTCTGTGAATTGCAGCGATCCTTTAGCTTCTATTTTCTACAGCTTGTCAAATCTATTTGTACAGTCAACCGTAAAGCTCTTTCCCGTTTTAGATGTGTTTTATGTTTTTCGCGGCATTCCAATGTTGCCACTCAGTCTTTTTGCCACTCAGTGGGCGAAACCGCAGTCACTCTGGCCGATGGTGATGTCACATGCATGCCCTCTATACTGAGGAGAAATGTACATTTCATTACGTAAAAAATTCTATTGGATAGAAAAACACAGGTGTACAATCATGTGATATCATGAACACAGGCTTCTCACTGACTCTGCTTCAGAACAGAATGATTAACGGTGTTAACTGAAAACATCTGGCATCATAAATACTGTTTTATGAATAACTGACAGGATGAATACATTCCTGTCAGTGCTGCCATAGGCTGTAAATTGATTAAGCTGGAACAGTACTCCAGTGATGCCTATGAGTCGGTTTCAGAGACACGGTTTAACCAAAGCCTTATTCTGTATGTCTTTGCTGCTAGTGTGGTGTTTTCATGCAAACAGTGATTATTGACACTTCAAATCCATATTTACATACACACCCAGCAAAAGCAGTGAGTTTAAGTGCAAGATCTGAGGCATAGTGTGACAGCACCGATCTCAGATGCGGCTGGTAAATATACTGATGCAACAGGAGCTATAGAGCAAATGCACACATATAAAAGGTCTAATGCAGCAACACTGGATTTAAAGTAGAGTATTGCAAACCTAGAACAATGGTGTTGTGCAGTCCAACAAAGAAATGCAGTAAATGAATGCAGAATACTCTACTTTGATGTGGTCGGGCAACATAAAAGAGGAATATTTCTTTAATATCAATCTGTACATTATCTGTATATCTGCTGGTGGTTGGAAAATACATTAATCTATTCAGTACAAGTTCAATAAACCCTCATGATCTGTTGAGATTGTTTTCATGGTTGGGGACCCAGAAACCCTAATGATATATGTTTAAGAATAATAACAGTAATTTCAAAATTAACCTCTTATTTTCCCTTTAAATTCTTTAAATATGTTCATCTGACCTAATTAAAACCCACTATCCTGTTAAACGTATGGTGTAAAATATAGCAGCTGTGTTGTTTCATGTGTTAAGGGATGGCATATTGGTGCTTGTATATTTTAAAACTTATAACCATATATTTCATTTAGTGATATAATGTCAATATACCAATATTAATATATCTACTTGAATTATTAATTTCTGATTTGACCTTAAAATACATTGATAATATATTTTACTTAATGTACATTACTGATACTGATGTTGGCAACAAGAAGAACAAACAAAACAAGAAGAAACAAAATTATTTATATAAAACAATCATATGTGATTTGGGTCTAGTAGTCATTTTACTGTTTTTCATTGTAAATTATTCTGTAATTCATAGTTTTTACTTTAAAAAATCTTACAGTATTTTACAGCAATACTTTATAGTTGTCACGATCACCAGCTGGAATGCCCTAAACATATGGCAACTTGGTAAAATGGAAATGGTACCTGCATTTTATTGACTTCTGAACACTATATCTGCTAAAAATGACAAATATGAGGAGTTCTGCAGGACAGCGGGAGACTTATTTTACATCTTATTGCACATTATTTCAGCAGTATTTTGCAAATTTTATATTATTTAAGCCATGAATGTATCACACAGATTTCTAAAACACAGGTTAAAGCTCACATGGACAGTTTCTTCTGGTTATATTTTCCAGTGGAAGCCATTGTGTGTTGTCCGAGGCACTTCTGTGATTCAGATTAATGATTTGTAATATGTGAACTTTGCAAACCAGTTTTTGATCATTTCTTTGAGATTTTTCTCAGTGCATAAAATGTATTCTGCTGCATCTCAACAGATTCTTTTGAATTTAGAGTCACTCTACTCCTGTAGAGACACAAGTGACTCATTCGTAAGAGTTCTCCTCACTCTCTCTTTCACTCTCAGTGGGTAGTATTGTTTTTTTTATTTCACTTTCACCTGCTGGTGTGATTTCATGCAGTGTCATTTTAAGTTCTGAATTAATTTCAATTGAGCCTACTTTCCTGTCCTTCATATCTTTCTCCTCTGTTTTTAACCCTCCGGACAAGAAATTTAATGCACCTTTTGTCACGCATTTACAGCGTAGTCTTTCTACACAGTTGAGTCTTTCTACACAGTTGAGTCTCATTAACTTTGGTCTTGGCATTCTTCTGTATCTCTGTATGTTTTCATTTTCCTCCGTAATTCAAAAACTTGTTTTTGCTCAAAGATTAATTACTTTTCCATTATTTTCTTTTTCTCTGGTGTTTATTTGCTGGTTTTTAGATGTTGTAACTACACCCCTCTGCTGCCTTCTCCATTGACAGCCATTCTGAATTACTTTTGTAATTGGACTAAAAAATATTTTGTTAGTTGAACATAAATTACAAGTATTTCATTAATTTATAGTACCATATTTTCTGAAAGATAAGTCACACCAGATCAAAATTTGAAGAAAACAAAGAACTAAAAACTGAAAAATAAGACACAGGAAAACTGAACTGAGCACCAACATTGCCACCACTCAAGGTCAAGACCTGACAATGAACATAGGAAACACCGGGGTTTAGATACGCACATAGACAAATAAGTCACACCAGGACACAATCAGGGAACTAATTATCAAGAAAACTAAAAAGGACTACAAAATATGGCACAAGAAACAGGAGGGAACAGGGCAGAATGCAACAAAATACGTAATGGCTTCGGTGTATACATCACATTTTTGATTATTATGTTCAGATATAATGTAAAAGACTGGTAAATAAAGCAAAACATTTAAAAACATTATAAACACTATATAATTTCCCTCACTCCACAATAAATCCTTTAAATTTAATGGTATTCTGAACAGAACAAGAATGAAAAGTATAAAACAAACTTAAAATAGTGGCATTCATTATAAACAACATTTATTATAAACAAATTTATAAGTGAAAATGAAATGTATGGGAAATGCATTATACAAATAAACTTGGGCTCGCGTAAATCTCCTATTCGACACAAATCCAAATATTTTAGGGGCAGCTTGATGTTGATTGTATTATATAAATCGCTTACAGCAAGTTTTTAGATGAAAAAACGTGTCATATTCCAAAAAATACAGTAGATTTTTTTTTTTTTTTTTGTCTGTGTGAAATGAACATATTCTTTCCTCGTTTGCCATCATTGATGTTACAGCTCACATTCTTGTGGTACTATCAGCCCATCAGCATTATTATGATGTTATTTTCCTGTGGCTACGGCATAGATGACTGGTTTGTGTGCCAGAGTGTCTATGAGGAAAGATACAGGTTTGAGCAACTGCTATTGAGATGAATGGGAATGTTAACAGTTAACACTCTATTAAAGATGTCTTTGCAGACCAATCATCATCTGACCAATCTCTAGTCACATATCACCAAAACTCTTCCTTATCCTCCTGCATCTAGAGCACTTCCAAGTGACAGCTTAAAAGTTGATTACACTCCTGAGTAGCATTAATAATTCATGTCTTTTGGCTGAAACAAAAGAATAAAAGGCATTAAACATTTATATTCATTCATTAAAACTAAAAGGATAGTCTCAATTGAACTGTATAAAGTATTCATGGTCTCTAGCGTCAGCCCAGGGCACCAGATCAGATGTTGATTTACCGACCTTGCTATGGTTGTGTATTGTGCTAAATGTTAGTCATTAATCAGCATCTCTATGTGCAATGACACTGTTCACGAGTCCCAACCACCTTCACTGCTGTGGCTACAGAAATACTTCAATATATAATCAGATGCATCTTCCCTCAGGATTTAATATGAAGTGGCAAATGGTTGTAGATGCTTTTGGACACTGTAATCCTGTACCAGTGGCTGTAATTATGCCTGATTTGTGTCTTGGGTATAAACTGTGATTCATCCAAATGGCTCATTTTCTCATTTCAACATCTATGTTCTTCCTAATTAAAGCTCCTCTGTTTTCATCATCTCTCCTCAAACCTGTTATTGCAGCAGTTTTAAATGTAGAAGGCTGGGCATTTTGCATCAACAACTGTAGCTTTCTCCTACTAGCCATTTATATAATTTCCTATTGTCATAATATGCATCACTATGGATGCATAAGCTTTGTCAAATCTACCCTTGAGATTCTCAGATGTGAGAATGGGCAATACCAGTTGTTTTCTTTTCTGTCCCATTCCAAGAACCATTAAGGCAAATATACCAATACAAATACTGCTATTAAACTGCTGTTAATTTCAGTTTAATAAAATGGGTAATTATAGCCATGTGACATTAAAATATTAAATTGTAGAATCCTCTTTTGTTTATTTGTTGTTGTTTTTTTTTTTTTTTTTTTTTTTTTTTCATTTATTAACAACAATTATAGAACATTATTTAACTATAATGGTGTTTGATAAAAATGTAAACTATAATAATTGTTAAAATACAAGATATAAAATATAATAAAATAAAAGTTGTAATATAGGGATGATTTCAGGTTGATTCGGACACTTTTCCCCAGTCATCTCAATTGCAAAAAGTGTCCCAATCAACCTGAATTCACCCTATATTACAACTTTTATTTTATTATATTTTATATCTTATATTTTAACAACTATTATAGTTTACATTTTTATCAAACACCACAAAACCTATTAGCTTATAATAAATGTAACGTGTATTAATTGAAGTGTCACAAGAGTCACACTGTCACTTGTCCTGTGACTCAGTGTCCAGATGTGCAGAAGAAGAAATAGTTCATATCTTACAAACTATTTGCTATATACACTATACTGTTCAAAGGTTTGGGTCGACTTTTAAGACTTTTAAATGTTTTTTAAGAAGAATTTTATGCTCAACAAGCCTGTGCTTATTCAGTCAAAAATACTGTAAAAACAGGAATATTGTTTTAAAATGTCACCCGATCCTTCAGAAATCATTCTAATATGCTGATTGGGTGTTCAATAAATACGTATTATTATTATTATTATTATTATTATTATCAATGTTGAAAACAGCTGTGCTGCTTAATATTTTTGTGAAAACTGTAATACTTTTTTTAGGATTCTTGATAAATTGAAAGTTCTAAAGAACAGCATTTATTTGAAATAGAAATTTCTGTTACAATGTAAATACAGCAAAATACTTAATAATGTACTTTCAACCTTGTGTTATGCTTTAATGCTAAATAATAAAATATATTATGTTGAAAACCACTTTGGATCGGTATTTTGATGTAAGGATCGATCTACATTTCAAAGATATCTGCTGTGAAGAAACCTTTTTTCCCCTCTCATAATTGTGTCTGTCATATTTTAAGTAGTTACAGTTCGTTTATCTTATGTGAATGTAATTCTAAGAGAAACTGAAGTTGATTCATTGATTCTTTGTTCTGGTAATCCTTCAGAGCCTGGCCAAAATGTTTGATGCATTAATCAGGAGTGCAGGCTTTTGTTTTCGATGTCCTTTATATCCATCAGTCTCAGTCTTTCTAGATGTCCCTTTGTTTCTTTCTATTGTAGGGCAGCTTTGATTTCCCTGATTTTAATGCTGTTTTAACTAATGCCAGTTGTGAGTTTTCAAAGTACTAAAGCAAAGTGATAAAAACACTTCAACGATACATGGTTTTTGTATGTGAATGTGATGTAACATGTCTGCAAGTATGTGCAAGAGCTTTATGCACAAGTAATTGATCTCTTATTGTGTTTTTTCTTTCTTTGGTTTTAAAATACTTATAGTATTTATCGTGAACAGAAACTTTCCACCTTTCACTGTGTATGTACATGTGTCCAAACCTCTTAACTTGTACTTATCGATACTATAGGCTTTAAATAATGATCACACAACTCTTAAAGTCACAATGCATGAAATTGGAAGGAGAGGACGCAGGGAGTGAGTGAAGCAGATGAGTGGGAACAGAATGTTTGTTAAGAGGACATGCTGTTAAAGTGATGTACCGTTTCCAGCCTAAATCATGCTGGCTGTGCCAATGAAAGATTTTAGCAACAACTACAGCAGAAATAACTTTTAATAAGTGTGTTTCCATTATCAGAAATCATAACCAAATGGCAACCCAACAGTCAATACCAGTTCTGTATTGGGCACTACTTTGTCTATGAAATCAGTATTAAGTCTCTATCATACAGGCTTTTAAAGGCAATGGCAGAAGACACTCTGATTGGTTTATTGCACGTTATGCCCAAAACACACCCATGAATCATTAAGAGACTAGGTACAACCCTTTTGGACCATGTGCCCAGACACGCCTTAAGTGCACCATGCGCTTAGATTGTTAAAATAGGGCCCTATGTCTGTTAACTTTTAGGCCCCCTAAAATCTGTTTTTAGCCCATTTAAAACATTTCAAATGTACGGCCTTTATAAATATACTCGCATGTATCTCCAATCAAATGCTCAGTCAAACAAAAATGCTCCTCTAATTATCATAGGAACTTATTTAACTTCATATTTTATTATTTTTGATTATTTAACCTCAAAACTGACCATTTCATAAGGTACATTTATGATCTGAATTTGATCTGAAATCTGCTGAGAGTTACAGTAGCTTCTGCAGATTTATATCTAGTAGTAAACTTCACTGGCTGTGTATCTCTCCGTCTGTGTCTAGCCGCAGTCATAAATCAGACCTAGTTATTAGCCCTAGCGTTGACCTCTGTGGATCCAACTGCTTTGCTTGTCTCCACATGTTCTATTTGTACACACACTGACGGTCTGGCCCTGTATGCTTAGAAACAGAGATATTGATTTAGAGGATACTCCTGTGCAATTTACAACATAGAGTACAGTCGGATCGATCTCGAGCAAAGTGACAGTGGCTGCATACACATCTCTGATCTATATAACTAGAGCGGACTGGCAGAATGAGTATTCGATCTAAATCCCAATGTTTAACCAAAAGGCTTTTTAAAAAAAGAAAGAAAAACATGCAGTTGGTTTTACAGTCTCTAAATGACAGTTGGATCTTAAATGAAGTCCTGGGCTTCTTTCAGTGACTTGCTGCTTTCAATTTTCATGCTGTGCTGCTTTCCCCCCTCCTTTTTTAATAAAGCTACTGCAGTCTTCTGTCTGCCGTTAAAATGTAGGTCCAGAAAACGTATGTAAATAAAATGATGTGTTTAAGAAATTCTTATGAGGCTCTGTCATGTGTTTGATTTAAAGGGGACCTATAATGCAAAATTCACTTTTGCATGGTGTTAATGTGTGTTGGCAGTGTGTATACACAACCACCTTATAATGATACAAATCCAACCACTTTTTTTTTTTTTAATCCCCATAAATCATAAGCAGTGTCTCAGAACAAGCCGTTTGCAGGTTCCTGGCAGTGTGACGTCACATTAGCCACAGGCCCCGCCCACGAATGTTGACAGACACTGCCGTTTTACATAGAACGTCTTCCAAGTGTTTTAGGTGTTCTGTAGCTGGATGGATTAATCCACATAGCTCTCTCCATTTACTCCCTAAATCTGAGCCGCTGAAGAGGTGGATTCATTTTGTTTTCGAAGAAAATGCTCCCTCAACTCTACCGAGATTCGTTTATATCTGCACGAATCATTTCACACCGGACTGCTTTGTGAACGAATGTTAATACAAAGGTACAATACAAAACATACAGTCTCCAGAGTGATACTGCATACGGCAGTAATGAAGGTGAGAGCACTTTATTACAGTTCGTCGGAGTTGATTTACGGATATAAAGTTTACCAGTTTTTAAGCACCACCCGAAAAGGCATAAGGTCTTTATATATTTGTTTACTGTTAGTTGTAACGAGTGTTTCTGTGTAATTCATGATAATGCAAGGGAGAGAGAGAGAGAGTTTATGGATAATATTTTAATGCACACTTGCACTGTGTTTTATTAAACTCTTACAGTGATTTTCTAGAGTGAAAACAGATGCTTCATCTTTTGTGTGAAGTACAATAAACGTCATAAAACTCATTGGTAAAGTCGAACGGGGTCCGGTACAACAGGCTTGTAGTAATATAGTGGATAAAAACAAGAAGACAATATAAGTTATAACCGTAATTGAACTAAACTATACCTGTTCTATCTCCATGCAGCATATATAGTGCGTCCTGACTAAATCCTGACACCAGAGAACGAGCTCTTGAAGCTCCGCCCTCTTAGGCCGAGCGCAGCAGCTCATTTGCATTTAAAGGACACACGTTTTTGCTCAACCCCAAAAAGTGGCAATTTTAACATGCTATAAAAATATTCTGTGGGGTATTTTTAGCTAAAACTTCACATAGACACATAGACTTGTTTTACATCTTCTAAAATGGGGCACAATAGGTCCCCTTTAAGGGTGTCATTTGATTGGTTAAGACTGCTGTAAAACTACATAAATTAGCTCTACATGGGCAGAGACTTTAAATGATTTTAGTCATTTTGTAGCTTGACAGCTCCGGTCCTCATTCACTCTTCATTATATAAGTCTTACACACCTGTAAGACTTTCATTCATCTTCAGAACACAAATGAAGATATTTTTGATGACAGAATGCTGTCAGATTTTCTTGATTGACTGCCTTTGTAACTTCCACTTTGACGCTTTAAAAAGTTCATAAAGAGATTGGAAAACTAATCCATATGAATCGAGTGGTGTAGTCCAAATTTTCTGAAGAGAATCGATCGCTTGTTATGATGAACAGTTTTAATTTAGGCTTTTACTCTCATGTAAACACTGATCAGCGAACATAAGCAGAAGCTCAACCAAACCTCTTCCAGAAGCTCAAAACGTGCTGTGTAACACATGAGAATGAACCTCATTGGTTACGCAGCACATTAGAGCTTCCGGAAGAGGTTTGTTCTTCTACGTTATTCAGATTAGGTTGAGCTTCTGCTTATGTTCACTGATCAATGTTTACATGCGAGTAAAAGCCTAAATTAAATCTGTTCATCATAACAAGTGATCGAGTCTCTTCAGAAAATCTGGACTAATCCGCTCGATTCATATGGATTATAGTTTTCCGATCTCTTATTGAAGCGTCAAAGTGGTTGTTACAAATGGAAGGAAATCTGACAGCATTCTGTCATCAAAATATCTTAATTTGTGTTCCAAAGATGAACGAAAGTCCTTACAAATTTGGAATGACATGAGGGTGAGTACTTAATGACAGAATTTTCATTCTGGGGTGAACTAACCCTTTAAGGCATTGCATATCCGTGCCAACCAGGATGCAATTTTTATTTCAATATATAATCACAAATACACACACACTCACAGAGCATTTCCGTAAGCATCCTAGGCAAAGGCTTAAGATTACACATCAGCTGCCTAGCAACATATTGCTCTGAACATTTTTTTTCTTGCAGGAACTTTAATACTTTGAAGCTGTCCAAAGTTATGGGTCTGAAATCATCCCTCAGAGGGAAACCTAAGCTTCAAATCATCAGCTCCCTGCCCATCCTCTAACACACAAACACACACACGGGTGGATAAAACTAGATTTTAACTATAAACCCTGAATGGTTTTCGTTATCCTCAAGTACACCATCTTATATAAATTCACCAGTCCGCTTTCTGCATGAAGGTACAGTATGTGTAATTTGAATTTCTGCTGTATGGATCTGTTGCATTAATTTTAAAAACACTCCAAGCATATGACCTAAAATCAAAATCTTAATTAATTGAACATTTTACCTCAATAATGATTAATGAATGATTATTTAGATTTTTGCCCTCATAGTTCACTGACAAGGGTTGTACTGTAAATGCTTGACTATTAAAGGTGGGATATTTTTTTCTAATGAAAGAGTGCTCCAGCAGTTATTTTATCTATGGTTTCAAAGATTTCTGTAAATCAGATACAGATAAATTAGCACAGTACCAGTACATTTATATGAATGCATTACTGGGAGAGCGAATGCGTGTGTGAATTAGTCATAGCGTCTCTATTAATTGTGAAGCTGTGGATTGTAAGTAGTTACTTCAAAAGTAGAAAAATATATGCTATAACTTTTGAGTTTCTAAGCTACTTTAAATCACAGTGATAACAGCGTTAAAGAGTTCCTGCGCTCCTCTCTGTGCGTGCGATCTTCACATGATGTGCAAGCTATTGTCTATATGAGTGTTCATGTGCCACAATACATCAGCGCAGTAGCTCAATATAATGATAAACATCTGATGGTCTAAAATCGCTTAAATGTGCAAACTGGCAAGCCTTACATCGTGTCCTAACCAGACGCGATGCAATAAGATTCCAGCGATGAGCAATTTAACTGTCCACACTAGACGCGACACGACAATGAGAAGCGATAAAATCGATCAAAAACCACAGCTAATCAGAAGAGAGTGTGGGGGGCTCTCTCGGCAAAAGCACAGCAGACACAATGAAATGGGCAAGTACATAGTAAAATTCATAAATATTACACCATTTAAACATTATTTAAAGTACATACGGAGTGACTGAACCAATCTTTGTCATAGAATACACTTGTTTGTTTGCATTGAGTTGACAGTTTGAACGTTCTTGTGCCCATTTATTTATTTTCAAGACCTAATTTGAATGCTAATTACTATGTACTCTTCAGTGTTGTTTTCATTACAGCTAAAAAGCTGGGAACACAGAATAATATTCAAACTCACATTAGACACTTTTAACATTAAATAAAGCACATAAACAGTACCTGATATTATCATTGCCATACTTTGTGTTGCTGTTCCAGCCACAACGTCATGGAGAAATAGAAACCGTTTCTAAAATAGAATCGTTGCGTGTTGCCGTCACGGCTGGTTAGGAAAAAAACTCAGATGAACATGGAAAAGATACCTTCCATGTACAAAGTTGTTCCTTTGGGGCACAGTGACAAGCTGTTGTTACCCCTAAAGGTACATTTTTTGCACTTTTTTTTTTTTTTAGAGAGTGAATAACATAAAGAATTGTTTATTTATAAATGTTTGAGTATCATAAATTAGTTTTGTTCTTGCAACATTGTACAAAAAAAGAAAAATGAATTGAGAATGAAGTGAGAATGAATTTGCCTCACTATTGGACTAAAATTGTGAAGACACATAAAAAACAGGAAACCAATAAAACACTCTATTCCAGCATACTAAACTTTTTGGGGAAAATGAAACATATCCTCTTCTATCTCCAGAACGGAAATGTTCCACCTTTCATTACTGCATATATTTATCACTGAATAGGTACATGTTTACTATTGTCTTTCATTTATTTTAAAGCTCATTTGTACTGAAACCGCTGTGCTGTCTCCACCTACATATGTAATCATACAGTCAAACATGTAATGTAACATTTAATTATCTGAAACCAATAGCAGCCCTTTTCTTTTGGTACAGAATCCCTGTTTATATGTCTCTGCCTCCTACTCCCCTAAAGAATGCACCATAATCATCTTCATATTAAGAGTTTCCTTTTTGTCAATACTGCAGTAACATCTTGTGTTTAAAGGTGAGGTGTACAATTTCTTCATCACTAGCAGCATCAAAAGTAATTGCAAAAACAATGTTTTCAAATAGCATTCCAGCCCTTTCATTATCTTTCAGGATGTCTGTAATACCTGGAGAGAACTATCCAGTAACATTCCTATTCATCTCAATGCCATTTTCTCAGCTGGCATAGGACCTCCTGGAAGTGATTTTCAATGGTGAATGATGCATTTTGGGTCCAGCTGGAACACCAGGAGCCAACAGCCTCCTTGGTTGGTTTGGTTAGAACAAATATTGGAAAGAAATGTCACTCATTTAATTGCAGGAAATGTAAAAAACCTATTAAAAGCCACAATTATGATTCTTTAAGTACAGAAGAAAAGGCTTTGTGCCGCTATTATGTCAGCAGTCTATGATAAATGAATTGAGTGTAGCAGCTAAGTGCCTGTTAATTAATTATGCTAATTAGATGATTGTGGGTTTGCACATTTTTTAAGGCTCATAATATGATGCTATACTGTGTATTTTATGGATTTTTACAGGGCTCTGCGTTGTTTTTTTTCTTTGTCGCAGAAGAGCAGGTACAGCTCGTAGTTCACCTTGAAATTACATGTGAAAAAGCATCAGACTGAGTTGACGTCTTAATAAGAAGTTTGTGAGACACAGCAATCAAAGAATTGTTTGCATGTATGTGACACCGACAGTCAGGAAATTGTTGTGTAACTGATTTCATGGTAATGTAGCAGAGAAGGAGGGAAGTGTCTCTGTGGTGGGCATAAACACTGCCCATCACTCACATCACTGTCCCCTCAGAGCAGACATGAGCAACCAATATAACTGCAGGGGTCAGATGTCAGCACCCCTCCTTCTCCCTCGAGGATCTGAGAATGTGATAAAGCTGCTCTCGCTATATCTCTCACGTTTGATTCTGCCTTGTAATGATGTGCTGCAACCCTCATGTTCCGTTTGGGATTCCAGGGCCATTTTAATACAGTAGTTCCAAAAATACTAAACATTGACATGACTGTTCCTAATCTCATGCAAACTGATTATAGACATTATAATTTCAACTTGACAACATTTTTTAAATGTCCTCCACAAAAAAATGTTACATAACTTACTAGTTAAGGGGTCACAAAACATGAATGGTCTGATTCATGTCCACACACCTGCCTGTTTATATGGTATGCTTTACCATGTAAACCAGACAAAAGGTCATAGGGTGAACAGTCCAAGTGATTACAGGGCACAGGAACTCAGGCAAGACAGGCAAAACAGGGTAAATCCAAAAGACAAGTAAACAGAGTCAAAACCAGAGAACAGGAAAACAAATGTAGCAAAAGAAATGCAGTGCAGAAACATACAAGATTTCACAAAGAATGACAGAGTGAACCAGGGTTATTTAGGGTACGTTTACACGACAACGATATGGTAAAAAAAAGGAGAAGTTTTTCCTTTGAGTTTTCTGCATACAGACGACACCATTGACAAAATGATCCCCATTCATTAGAATCCGTGAAAATGACTAAAAACGCTGTATGCTGTTGGCAGGCCATTAGATGGCGATGAAACAGATTTGCATTTTTGTTGTTTACATGGAGACCATTTTCAAAAACTAGAGGTGCACTGATACTAAATTTCTCTGCCGATACCGATAGCTGATTATTCAGAATGATATCGGCCAATGCCGATACCGATAGTTTGGTTTTTCTTAAGGACAAATAATCTCTCCCAAATGATGTTGCAAACTATACAGGGAACTCTCTTATTTGGTAAACTACAATATTAGAGGTTACAATTAACAACAGACGTATTATATTCAGCTGCTGTTTATTTTCAGATATATTAATAATTACACTCAAATAAAAACTGAAATGTTTGTATAAAACTTAGTATCACATAAGGTAATTTTCATAAGCAGTTGTTGTCTTCATGGCAAATTTACACAAACATAATTAACAGTAAATAAGCTCCTCTCTGTGAAAATTGTGAAAACATTCCTGAGGTAAATTTGACCTGATGTGGCATATTGTTCACAAGCTGTTTTATTGACATCTTTCCGCAGTTGAAGCACAAATAAAGTGATTACATGAGACGTGATACATTCTGGTAAGTTGTACTATATCTTTCAACATACCTCTGATGATCATGCATGTTTTTCGAGATATAACTTGTATTAAAGCGGAAGAAAAGACTCAGAACTGAGGTTTTACAGCGATCTGACACGTCACATTTAAGAGCTTCAAAACGCCATTTATAGTTTGAATTTCATGATAAAATGGACATAATTTGAAAACTAAAACTTTTATTCTTATCAGAAGTAACAAAACACAAAGCCTTTTGCGATTATTGGATGGGAATCAAATAATATTTGATGTAGGAAAAAATAAAAATAAAACACAGACCTGGCAACCCTGGCTTGAAATACGGGTGATTCATGGGGTCAAAAAGAGCCTGCTTTAGCGTCACTATTTTTATCTGTATTTTTATCGTTTATCGGTAAATCCGATATTACAAAACGGATATCCGATTATGGTAAAATGCATAGATATCAGGGAAAATATAGATAAATCGATATATCGGTCGATCTCTATTTAATATCATGTTCTTGGGAGTTGTGAATGAATAAAAAGACCAGATGTGCTCATTAAAATGCCTGACAACAACAATGCTAATGTTATTTACTGAGTGGGTATATCTTCAAAACTGATTTAACCTGAAAATGTTAGCATAACACACTTTTCCTTTATAAAACAGATAAACTCTACATAACTTGGATACAAGAAAAACACACATTTTAACAGTATCAAACAATACTTGTGATTAGTGCTTGCCTGAGCAAAGCATGATGTTAAAGATAATTTCCTCACCCTCATGTTGTTCTAAACCTGAACACCTGAATACTTGAGCAGAATGACTGAATGCGGTATGAGTGTGGATCTCTGCTGGATGCAGTACAGTGAGTATGTGGGAGTGTGGATGGTAGGATATAATGAGCAGTGTGAGTTCAGGACCCAAAACCCACCGTGAGGCATAAAGCTCACGGAACAGAGCCTGCTGTGAGCGTTGAGCTCTCTAATGAAGGAAAGACTACACCTTATGTAACTGTACCTGTGTGTGTGTTTGTTTTTGTTGTAGAGGTGAGGTACAGAAATGAGGGCTAATAATGCTGGGCACCTGTGTGCCATATAGGTCAGTCCACCCAGTGAAGAGCCTGGTAATGAGATTCGAATGATCAGAGTCTCACAGGAGCCTAACATTACACACACATACTGTACAAACAGTAAAGTGCAGTTCAGAGGTCACTGCTTGTTTATACATGTGCACTTGAAAACACCAACAAAAAGTAAAGTAGCTTGGTCTAACAGAGTGGATCCCAAGTGCTTTTGCAACATAACACAAACAAATCTGGAAAGACTTTATAATAAGGTTCTGCACCTTAGTTAATGCAATAGCTAACATGAAACAGCAATGAACAACACTATACTGTAATTTATTAATCTTGGTTAATGTTGAGTTATATATAAAGAAATACATTTTAACATTTCAAGATGTATAAATTAATATTTATAATAGTTTCTGTAACAAGCATGAATTACCTATGAACAAGAGCATATTAAATTAACATTAACATAAACAACTTTAATAATGTAAAAAAAAAAAAAGTTGTTCATTTTGTGCATCAACTAATGAGTTGAACCTTATTTTAAAGTGTTACCCAAAATTCTAATATATGAAATTGTTGAATTTTATGAAATTTTAATGTATTAATATTATTATTAACTGCACAAACCCAACCATATGACATGCAGAATTATTGTAACTAAGTTGAAGTAGACTATTTTGTAAATGCAGTAGAACATTTAAACATCCTTTACAAAGCAGATATTATTTTATATTAAATAAGACATTACTAACAGGTAAAAAATATAAATGAATATAAAAAATATAATGAATATATAAGCTAATATAGTCCATATATTTAGTGAAATGTTCCCCTCTTCATTTCTCTGGTGAAAACATTTGGAATTTGAAGATCAAGGTAAATTGTATTTCATTTGTCTTCCGGAAAACATACAAGTATCTTCTGTTGCTTCCGGAGGGCAGTACTAAATGAAAAAGATATTCAAGCGAAATAAGAAAAATTTGAACCTCTTGGGTCATTCCATGTCAAATCAACCAGAGGTTCCTGGCTCAAATTTTTGATTTTGTCAATATTTTTTCTGCAGAAAGACAAACATAAATAGTCAAATGTCACAGATGGTTCAATCCCAGAGATATGGAGATCTTCATGTGGCTTTGGTAAATTGGTAAATTGTACACAATTTCAGTGGTAAAAAACCACATGTAGGTCACTTTGCATACAGATGATACTTTTTTGTTTTAAAGAGGAATATCTGAAGAACAAATAATGTTGAAACTAGAAATGTATCTTGTGTTTTTCTATCATCTCAATCGCATAGAACATACAAGTTTGCAAGTTTGCATGCCTGCAACTCTAAAAGTATTCAAGATATTTTAATATCCTTCTAGATTCTCATTCTTAATAAACCTTCCTTTTGAAAGTATCAGCTGTATGCAAAGTGACCCACATTTGGTTATTGACCACTGAAAATGTGTACAATTTACAAATTTACTCATGCAGCCACATTAAGATCTCCATATCTCTGGGACTGAACCATTGTGGGCCTTTAAAATGAAGAAACCAAAAGGAAAGTTTGTTAAGAACCAGAATCTAAAAGAATTCTTCTTCTTGAGTTACAGGCATGCAAACTTGAGGCAGAGGCAAAAAAAAAAAAAAAAACGTGCTTTTCGCCATATTTGAACTGTCACTGTTGGCATATAATGCAACAAAGATAGCTAAAGTCAACAGATTTTACTAATAGACCTACCAATCTCAGTGTAAAAATAAAATAATGATGCTTTCTAAAGTCATTTTTATACTCCTCTAATTTGGCTCCAAATCTCAGGTGAAAATTGTCATTTTGAGCCCCTCTACAAAATAGTGGATTACTCAGTAAATACACGTCTGTGACATTTAATATTTTGACTTTCCTCACTATTTATGTTTGTCTTTCTGCAGAAAAAATACTAACAAAATCAAAAATTTGAGCCGGGAACCTCTGGTTTATTTGACACGGAATGACCCAATATTCATTTGAGATTTATTTTGCTGTACTAATTGTTTTTTATTATTTGTCAGAACAGGCCTGTAACCTATTTTCAGGTCATGACTTATCAGATGAAAACCACTAGTCCAATATTTTCACTTTTTTTGTTCAGGACATATATATGTTTACAAGAGAGAATGAATTATTGTTTGACCAGGGGGCCAAGACATGCAACACAAGAGCACTTAAGGGGCAGAGCGAGGGCATTGAAATGGGATTTAGCAGCTTGAAGAAAATAGATGTGAAATTGAGCACAGTAGCAGACAGGAGTTTAAGTCAGAGGACGGATAAATACAAGATACAAACAGGCAAAAAGTGCAGTGACAGTGCTGATATTACGTGCAAGAAATCATAAATATAGACATAATCAAGTGTAGAATGTTTCAGCCTGTCCTCGGTGCTAATCTCCAGTCATCTCTTCAACATAGGAACACACACACAAATCTTTCACAATGCAAATCTCTTTGCTTTCGCTATTTTGCCATCCATAAAGGGCAGAGGTGCTTACAAAAGAGCACTTAAAACGTCTAACTACCTCTAAACCAGAGCAGGGGCGTTTTACAATATTTTTAAACTCCCTTCCTGAGGGTCCTTTGGAAACAGCTGACGCACAGCATTCTTCCAGCATGCCATTTAAGGAGCACTTGATGAAGGGAGTTCAGCTCTAGAGTTGAGCTCTGCTGTGACACAAGAACAGCACATTGAACTGAACGTGACAAATGTTCAGCAAGCTCATGCCATCTTTTTTTTCCTCATAACAACCAGACCTCTCCTTCTGTCTCTCTCACTCTTGATTCCTGCATATCCTCTCTCTCTGAGGACAGATACACTTTACCCTGCTCCAAATCCAGTCCTAATCCTGCTGTCTGAACATGATTTTAACATCAGCGTAATGGTATCCTCTTACAAACCAGTGGTACACCCAAACACTGTCTTAATAATGCACAGCACTCCGGCTATCACACACTTCAGCTCATTTGTGTGATTCAGAGTGGCGGTGTTTATAATTACACAAATGAAAAATGACTCCAAACGATGTGCATTAAGTGGTGCAGACAGTCATTTGCGCTGATGAAACTCAACTGTGAGAGTGTTTATATTACATGGATCATCTGGGCTCAGCACTGATTTGAGATCAGGCCAAGCATGCTGTGCAGGTTACAGAGATGCATGTTGCCCAGCGGTTTGTAATTAGTTGTTGGAGGGAAACGTAGCGCGTGGACATCAGTCAATAACTCTGGCACAAAAGCTCACATGTAACCTGCATGACTTTCTTTCTTCTGTGGAACATGAAGGAAGATACGTTGACAAGTCTTTTTGTCCATAAAATTGTATCTAAAACAGCATTGATCCAGAAGAAAGAAAGCCATACAGGTGAGGAACAACATGAGGTAAATGATGACAGAATTTTCTTTTTTGGGTGAACTATCCTTTATATTGCTACATTCTGTTACAAATGTTGTTGCAGATAATCCTTTGTGTCAAATATTGCCTCTGGAGTATTTATTTAAAATGAACTTTAACTTGTGTATTGCCTCTCTGTATAATGATACACAAATAAATCCAATTGGCTGGAAAAGCCATGCTATGCTGGTCAAACAAACAGAGCAATTGTCTTGCATTTATATATCTCATACAGACTGCCATATATGATTATATATAAACTTTATACTACTGTTCAAAAGTTTGAGGTCAGTAAGTTTTTCTTAAGAAATTGATCCTTTTATTCAGCAAGGAAGCATTACATTGATCAAAAGTGACAGTAAAGACATTTGTAGTGTCACAAGATATATATATTTCAAATAAATGCTGTTATTTTGAAGTTTCTATTCATCAAAGAACCCTAAAAAAAAATCATCACGGTTTCCACAAAAGTATTAAGCAGCACAACTGATTTCAATGTTGACAATAACAAGAAATGTTTCTTGAGCAGCAATTTCTGAAGGATCATGTGACACTGAAGACACATTAGGGTTTCAAAATGAATCAGAAGGACTCGCGATCCAAAATGCAATCATAAACTGTAAAATGAATTCCATAAAGTGACCATATATACATTTTGCTAACAGCTTTGCAGGAGGGCACTTCATAAATAGATTCGGTAGCACTTTATTTTAGAGTCCTGTTCCCCATGTACATACGATAACTAGGTACTAACCCTAAACCTAACCTTAACCCCTGTAGTATTATATTAACCTTATATTACCCAGTATATTCTTAGGTAATTACTCTGCAAGTACACATACTGTAAAATAAAGTGCAACCAAAGATTATGTTGCTCACTACAGCATGTGGGCTGATATCCAGAAGTTTGCTGGTTTGATCCATACCAGGAGCGAGCCATAAAGCACCAGCAGTGGGCCCTTGAGCGAGGCACTTATCCTACAGTTGCTCCAGGGGGATTGTTCCTGTAATAAGTGTAATAAGAACTGTTATGTGCTTTGGATAAAAGTGTGTGTTAAATTATTGCTGGCATACTAGAGGCTACAGCTCTTTGCTCAACAGGTTGCTAGTGGATGTCAGTCTGATTTCACAGCTACACAGGTGCCTAACTATTATTACTACCCCCTACTATTTGTTTCCATGAGGGACTGAGTATCAGATCTATGCTGACCCTTTTATATTGAGACAGGAGTTTCTGAAAAGGAAGATGAAGGGGTCTTTACCGGGAACAATGATGTGTTTACTTCACACAGATGTACTGTTGCACCCTAATGGGTTGGTTGAACAGAGCAGACAACAGCCATCCACACAGAGCTGGAGAGTGAGAGATGGGCTTCAGTGTCACTTTCTGTCAACCAGAGCAGCTGGAATCAGGCCACATGACAGCACTGCCAGCTAGAAGGATGGAGAATTTAGCTTCTCTCTCCTGTGGTCCAAGTGAACAAATTGCTTTTTCATACTTTCCTCTGCAACTCAAATTAAGGATGTGTAAGACTATATTCCAAATATTAGTCTGTGGGTTGTCTCAACTGTTGGTAGTCTTAAGGAAACCATGCATAATTAGGTTGATTTCGGGTTTGCAAGACTCCAGTCTGACACTTTTCTTAGCGGCTATGTTCTTGCACTCAAAAACAACTATACAGAGCTTTATAGGAGTGGGACAGTATGGTTTTCTAAAGTAGAACTATTGTTAACTTGAAACAGAAAAAAACAACAAAAAAACAACATGAGATGTGACACAATGGCCAAAGACGTGCTTTAAAGGGAATTATCAACTTTTTGAGTGTTTACCATGTAGAGGAGTAACAACCAAAGCAGAGCACACTAATTTAAGTACCACTTTAAAATCTCAAAACAACAACAACAACAACAACTAATTTAAATAAACTAGGCAAGCTTCTTGAATGACTTATTGACCATTATCACCCTAATCACGACACGTGACAAACTCTGTGTCTTAGTAAAATATTACTGATAAATATATGGCTGCATCCGAAAACTGAAAAATGCTGCCTTCAGAGGATGCATTCCAAGTTAGGAAGGCATCAAGGCACATCCCAATCCAAAGTTAGCTTCACTTCCTGTCTCATCCTATTGATTTTTGAAGGCAGCATAGATGTATCCTTTGCTGCCTTTGATATCCTACAATCCTGTGCTTTACATTCTGTGACAGTTGAGCTAAAAAATTTAGATTGGCATCTGAAAGTTGTGGTTGGTGGTCAGTTTGTGTGTAAATGTCCAATTTTGACCACTGTTTTCCACTTTTGATATTATTTCTAGCGAGAAATTACTATTGTAGAACTTAAATATTTGCTTCGTTATCACCAAAGCTCACTCCATTTTGCTGTAGATCATTAAACCGTTACGCTGCCTTAGAAGTCTGTCCTAAATCAGTTTTGTGAGGTGCTTTCATGTGCAGACGCTGCCTGCAAAGTCATTGCCTGATAAGGCAGCTGCCTAGGTTTTCAGATGCAGCCTATGTCTTATGGTCAAGTTTACTTTATACTGGCCTGAGAATCATACAGTGGCCGAGAGAGCTCAACACGCTACAACTGAAGAAAACACCAGCAAATTAAGAAAACATCACCAGTTTGACAACACGTGCTGTAAATACTCACAACGCAACCAATTACAGAAATGCTCTGCAAATACTCACAACACACATACGATCAGGATGTTAAAATAAAAAAAAACCTCACCTTTTATTTTCATCGACAACACCACTGGCGAACAGACATTGAAAAATAAGTATGTCCTAACCATGTTTGTCACTTGGGGTCTCCTTGACACATTTCCGTGCTATTTGCTGCACGTTTCTGTATTTGGTTGCATTGTGAGTATTTGCAGCTCATATGTTGTCAAACTGATGAAGATGTTTTCATAATTTGCTGGTGTGTTTTCTATTTGCATGTGTTTTCTTCAGTTGCAGCACGTTGAGCTCTCTCGGTCACCGTAGGGAATCATATTCCATGCTAATACTCCACAATCCCGTGTGTTAGAATCAGAACTAGCGATGCCAATTAAAAAAATGAATCACTTTTGATCTAATTGGTCAGAGTGTTTTGTAACTGTGCCCCAGTACGTATGAAAGGCTAGAAACGCCCTGGTTGTATGTTTCCTTTATTTACCAACATATTAATGCTGGTGCAGTACGACACTCAATGGCACAACGACATTAAGAAGAGGCTGATGAAAGTGTGAAACGTGAAATGAGCAAGAAAACCATACAATGAGAAAAATTCCCTGTGGAGTTCAATGAGGTTTTGAGTTGTTGAGACTGGAGAATGGGAGCGTGTGTGTGTGTGTCAGCAATGATGGTCAGTAGATGGTGTTCTGGATGCCGTGAAGGTGGCCATTGTCACGCTTTAATTGGATGCGCTGGCAGATGATAGGGTCAGAGCCAGAGGACGCCCATGTGTGACAACAGGAAAGCAGACCTGTGGCAGCACAGCTCTCAACACAGAACAAGCCCAACTCACTTGCTACTGTCTGACAGGAAGAGAGATAGAGAGAGAGAGAGAGAGAGAGAGAGAGACAGAGAGAAAGCCTGGCACTTTTCACAAGTAACTCTAAGTGTTTAATATGCCTATTCACACTTGGCCTGAAAGGAGTTTAATTTAATTAAATTCAATTCAATTCAATGTTAAACTATAGCGCTCTGTACACTCTATATCACCCGAAAGCAGCTACAAAGAGCACTGCCTGGCAAAAACCCCAATAAGCAAGCCAAAGGCGAGAGTGGAAAAGATGTTTATGTAGATGAGAAAGAAACCATGAGAGGAAAAAAGCATGCAAACATGCACAAATGGTGATTTGAACAAATGTATTTCAGAATTATATTAATAAAATATTGACTAAATTATTAGTGGGAGCTAACCTCTGGATGGCCATCCTAAGTATGTCTATAAAAAGTAAAGCTTCAATAAAAGTAATGGTAACACTTTGCAGTAGGGTTTAATTCATAAGCATTAGCCTAGTCAATGCATTAGAAATCATAAAATAGCTATGACAACAATAAAATTTTTACAGCATTATTAATCTAGGTGAATGTTAATTTATAAATATACCATTGTTTATTGTTAATTTATGTAACTAATATTTATACAACTTAAAAATGTCAAGTATAAGTATTAGTAAATTATCATTTTTAACCTAGAATAACACATGCTGTAAAATAATTATTTTAGTCATAACGCCTAATTGTATAATAATAAGAAATTGAGTAGCAAATCAGCATATTCGAATGATTTCGTGTGAGATCGAATGAGATCATGTGACACTGAAGACCGAAGTAATGGCTGTAATGTATGACTAAATAGCTTTGTCATGCCAGAAATAAATTACATCTATTTAAAACATATTAGAATAGAATTTGTTATCTTTTTTGTGTTATTTTATATCTATCTATTTAAAATGTAATAATATTTCACAATATCACTGTTTTACTGTATTTTTTATCAAATAATGCAGCCTTGGTGAGCATAAGAGAATTTTTTTTTTTTTTTTTTTTTTACAGAAACAAAAAAAACTTCTGAATGGTAAGCATCCCAGTAAACTCCTAATCAGGTGTGACACATATTTTTTGGGACATTTTGTCATTCGCTTCCGTTTCTCTCTCTTTATCTCTCTCTCGGGTTGGTTTTGATTATACTACTGTACATTTAAATATTTCAGTTGGAAATAATTTCTTTAATATTGTCTTTTTTGTTAATAATTAGTTTACATTTCCTGTTGCGTTTTTCTGACAGAAATTGTGGTAAACATCCTGGGAACAAAGAGGCCAGCGCTGTCTCAAACAAAGCCTCTCACTTCCAAAAGGCAGAGAACCTGTGGAATATGTCATGAGTCAGGTCATACCCATGTCACATGTCATCAGAGCCAGTGAGAAAAAATTGGTTCCTGCAATTTTTGTAAAATACAAAATACATACAGTATGTAAATGATATGTCCACAGTCAGGTAACCAGTGCAGCGATAATAACATTGGACTGAACAAGCTGCAGTTTATTTATGGAGACATTGGAGCATTCAGTCTTGATGTTATAAATGTATGAACTAACATTTCTGCATTTTCGAACCTTCTATAATCTAACCAAAATGCCTGAGGTGGAAGCATGATGTTTTTAGAATTTAAACCTTGACCAAGATATCAAAAATCAGTATGGCTGAACAAATACATAATCAAATCATGCTCTTGTGTTTGTATGATGTTCTGTTCCCTTTTACCCCCATTCTGTCTTGCATTCTTCTGTTCTTTGAATAAGAAAGAGTATGTTTAATGTGCTCTGCCGCCATCAAACATCTGTCCATCTCTTGCAGCGCTCAAAAAGCCAAGCTCATTTGAAGACATCTAAAAGGGTGCCGTAAGCACATGAAACAGTCCAAAGCAATGCTGTGCCGAAATGCCTCTGAACTCCCTGTGATCAAAGAGTCACTGCACAACTAGGAAAACAGAACCTAATGAAGCTGCTCGGCCCGCTCCAAAACAGGAGAAAAGAAAGCTGGAGGAACAACATAAGCAATAAAAGGATTTTTAAGAGGAACTTGGGTCTGTAATAGTGGCTTGGATTTCTGATTAATTACTAATACTGCACTACAACAAAACTGAAAATACAAAATGTTCTCCATAATGTTCCTCATATTGATTTTGGACAGACATGAAATCAAATCAATCCAGCTTGTAATATATTTGAAAGATGATTTAAAGAAAACAGCCAAGTGCACTTTCAATAACTTACCTAAAGTACATTAATCATAAGAGGTTTGTCAGGACCAAACATACTACTCCAATCTAAGAAAACTCACATTAAAAATAATGTGACATTGAATCAAAGGAAAAATTCTTTATATTTTCAATCTGCGACCAATCCACTACTAAGAACATACTGCAGTGTTTTGGCAATAAAAGCAATGCCAACCCACTTACCTAAACATAAAATACTTTCACTATAGTGAGTCTTCAAAAAATACAGCAAACCTTGTAACATGAAAGCTGTAGAAAAAACTGTCAATACTGTACTTGATTAAAAAAGCTTGTTGGAAGCTTCTATACAACATTGGTTTTCAATATATTCTCTGAATACTTACGAATCAATTTTCTAAACATCTCTACCAGGATTGAGAAGAGTAGTAAATGGAATCTCTGGGAAGACGCTCTCTCCATTGTGATATTAAACACAATTTGTTTCAAATCGCTAGTAATAACGTACACAATCTGAATGCCATCTTTATGAACTGCTATTCTGCATGTAAACACACATATGTGGTCACAGGAGTCTCTGAGGGAGCGGTTGAATGCTGTACGTGCCTGACAGGGGCTGCTTTATTGCTGTATTGGACAATTTGTCTTCGAACATAACATATAAAGCAATAACAGCCATATGATAGAGGAAAACAATGCCAAGGGGTGAATTTGGAGCCCAAGTGTGTGTTCGTGTGTGTTTTTCTATCATCAGCATGCTCATACTATTAGAGCCTAAGGTGGAAAACCCACTTATGACAGAGTACAGTAATAACATCTGCAGCAGCCAAATACTATTAAGGGTTTGAGTGTGTGTGTATGCAGTAGCAACACACAAGTCGTTGATATCCCTCATGTTTTGGCACTTGACAGTTATGCCCTCTATCAGAGGGCCGTTCCACTGACAGCATAAATATAATACTACATTAAATCTTGTAAAAATATTACAAAAAATGAATGAATTTGCAGCCTCTGCCTTTACGTACAAAAGCACACCTGCCCACCCTGCCATCTCTCTGACTGTGCTATATAAATCCTGAGGACAATCTGGCCATTTTATCAGGGGATGAGGTGAAATTAGTGTCTGCAAGCATTGCACTTTCAGAGTGATTGGTGGCTTCTGCTGCCCAATGTATTACTAACACAAACATAGACTATTTCCTCTAAACAATATTCATTTCCCTGCATCATTAGTGCACACACACTCCTGGACTGATACAAACATTGATTGGCAATTAACCCCCTCATTTGTGCCTGGAAAGCTTGTTTATACACCAGTTAATAGTAAGAATAGGAATATAGGAATGTGAACCCTGTGCATTTACCTGGGTTTTTTGCATAAATTGGTCATATCATTTGACCTGAACTGAAGTCGCAAGCATGAATACAGCTTAAAATCAACATGAAAATTGACAATTATTATTTGTTATGGAATATTGCAGTGTTTATTTTAAATAATCAATGATAAATGATAAATTCCTGATCAAAATCAAGTCCCTACCATTTCTTCTCATTCGAGAAGCTGTTTCACTACCACAATAGAGAGAAAAAAGATGTTCATGCTGACTTTAAACAAACAAACAAACAAACAATGCAACAACACTGTGTAAACATTCACAGTGCAGAGTGGAAAAACTCTCCACACTAATGATTCCTTTTCAAAAGCTATTCAGAGTCAGGGGTCAGCGAACCTGGAGGAGCCCAAACAATGAAGCTCTATGAAAACACTCTTCACAGGAAGCATCATCTGAAGAAAGATCTCACAATTGTTGACTTGCTTACAGCTGTCAATCATCAGTTCACAGTTAGATAAAAAAACAGAGAAAGGTCAGCACTGTTTTTAGTCTCTCAAGTGTGCGTCCTACAAAGATGACTGCACTGAATTCGGGTGATGCAACAGGACAATGACCCAAAGCACAGGAGGAAACGGAGAACAAATAAGCTTCAGCTAAAGAAAACATCTTTTGGAGCGGTCCAGGTTTGTTGAACCTGATTGAGATGCTTTGGCATGACCTCAAGAGGCCAATTCACACTAAACATCCCCAGAATACTGCTAAACTGAAGCACTTTTGTGAACAGATGGGTGCAAAATGTACCGTTTTTCTTATACAGGCCTGCTCTAAAAGCAAACATTTGGATCAACCAGTCATGAAATACAAGTGTTCACATACTTTCCCACCCTGCAGTGTGAAAAGAAGACACCGTGTTCGTCTATTGTAATCAAATTTTATGATCAATTTATGCAGAAATACATGATACATCAAATTGCTCACATACTTTTTCTGGCAACTGTACTTTACAATGTCTTATATGTCTACAATGTGAGTAAGCAATGCGATGAGATAAAACTAGAAAGCACTTCTCGACATGTTGCTTGCTTGCATTGTATAATGAGAAGCACAGTTCAGAAAGGTCTGCAAAACAAATGCATTTCTCACAGAGCTTTCGTAGAATAACAGAATAATTTAATGTCTAATGTTTAATGTTGTCACAATAGTGGAAACACTGAAAGCATGAGAGGTGAGAAACATGACCTTCCTCATCCTGCACCGGGCAGGTGCTTGGATGAGGAAGGCAATACTGAAAACACACGTCCAAGCACATTTGATTTAACTCCTCAAGTATGGAAATTCAACATTTAGCATATTCTAATCGTATCGGGTTGTTTACTTCATGATTCAATTTGAATTAAGCACCCACCACATCATGACACCTGTGTGCCTGTCCGGAGAAGCTGGATTGTTTTTGCAATTAAAATTAGCCAAAGATAGTCTGACATTTTGAGTGTCCAGTGTCTGGAGTGTTCAGTATTCTGGTCCATCACCTGCCGGTGGCTGAGGATGCCAAAGGTCATGCATCTTGTCTGAGCTCTCAGTCTTCGCTTTTGTCACATTACAGATCACTCGTTCATCTGTTGTGTTATGTTGCTACAAATGCTTTGTGGGAAAACTATTACTTTCTTTCCAGAACTTTTGAACTGTGCTTATAATTACATACTGCCAGCGAGCAACAAAACAAACTGCTTGCTCAGTCTAGAGGGCTTGTAAAGCATTGGAAATGAACAGCTGCAGGATAAAGTATGTGAACTTACAGCAGATTTCTGCATAAATTGATCATGATACTTGACCTGATCTTTAGCCAATATAAAAAAAACAAAAACAAAAAAACAATCCATCTGCTTTTAAAACACAGACAAATGCAGTGCGGAAAAATACACTATTGTTTAAAAGTTTGGGGTCAGAGAGATTTATAAAAGGAGTCTCTTATGCTCATCAAAGCTGCATTTATTTAATCAAGACGTTTTGATTCTCACATTATGAAGTTCAAAGGTAACTTTTGATCTATTGCTGAATAAAAGTATACATTTCTAAAATGAATAAATAACCTCAATCTTTTGAGCAGTAATGTATGCTGCAATGTATTCACAAAACCCTGCTCTACTAGCCTGTGCAATTAACATTACGCATTTAACACCTGTGGGAAGCAGATGGCATGTTTGTGTACATTTTCTAGTGATCATGGCATAAGTAATTCAGCAAATGATGATCCAATGATGGATAACAGCATTATAACCAGGCATACACACAGATTAATGTACTATCTACATGTTAAAGAGCCCGATTAGGAGTCTGGATTGCATGTTGTAAAGTGATGGTGTACTGTTCCAGTAAAATATGACAGATTGCGGTAGTCTGTTGCATCCCCCATAACCGAAAACACAGACAAATACAGTGTGGAATAAGTACACTACTGTTCAAAAGTTTGGGGTCAGAAAGATTTTTGAAAGAAGTCTCTTATGCTCATCAAAGCTGCATTTATTTGATCAATAATACAGTAAAAATAGGAATATTGGATGTTTGCGTGATTGTCTTTTGCGAATAAAATGGCACATGCTTGGAATAATGAAAATAAATTCATATTTAATGTATTATTAATAATATCTTATTTATTATTTGATTATTTAAATCTCCTGTTTAAAAATAGAAGATAGACAGGCTATATAGTTGAAATGGTTTTGTCTTGCATTTCATATTAAATTATGTCATTTTAAAAATGGAGAATTTAATGGAAATAAGTTAATGCAGCATCTTATTTACAGTATATGAGGTAAGCATGAAGCTGCTTGGTTTATATTTTTAATGTAATTGCATATGTTACGGTCACTGTCATGTTCTGTTTGTTTTGATTGTCATGTGCTTCTCTGTTCCCGCTCATTAGTCACCATGGACACTAATCCTCCTCACAGCTGGTCGTCATTTACCTTTGTGTATTTAAGTTCCTGCCTGAGTTCAGTTCTTTGTCCAGTATTGTCTTTATGTACGCATTGCTACCTGTTGCCTGTCTGATTATATATTGAACTACGTGTTTTGAGAATCTTTGTCTTCCTCGCCTGTTTTCCTGCAGCAGTACCTGACAGAATACCGGACCACAAATGAACTACGCAATGACAATGAGTGCTCGTGGCTTTTTTTTTTCTTTTTCTTTTTTGTTCTTCACTCAGGAGTTTATTTGTCTTGCCCTGCCCCTATGACGACGAGACCCTGAAGTCGTTGTTCTGGATCGGGGCTAACTTCCACCATCCTGTTGACCTCCCAGACACCACCAGACTAAGCTGGAGAGAAGCGATCATCCGGTGTCTGGAGAGCGTCACGTCCCAGTCCAGAACACAGCCAGACCCAGACCCCGAATCTCTTCTACAGACCGCGGAGTACTCGGGCGAGCCCCACGCAGACGGAGAGTCCCACCGTCCACGACGCGTCAGCCAGAGCTCGAAACTACGAGGACAGAGTTGACCATCGCTCCGGAAGTGGAACTCCATCTGACGTCAGACCAGGGGTGTGAGCCCACGACATCTGCGGACGAGGGAGAGACGATCTCGGAGAGTGACGACTGGCTGATCGATTTCAGTGAGGAAATAACTCACACCCTTTCCCACCCGGTCTCTTCATCATCACTGGTTCCGAACATGATAAATGACTCTACGGACTGTACCATGAACCCTGTCTCCTCTACTGTCACTCTTCCATCATGGATTTCACCGCAGAGCTCAGCCAGTCCTTCAACCCCACCGCTGCCGGATGTTCACAGCCCTGCGTCGTCTCCGGGGAGTTCCTGTGACGTCGAGCCGCAGGTCGTGCATCCATCCGCAGCGCCCTTGCAAGAGGATCCTGTGGCTTCGCCTCCCGCCTTCGTTCCATCTCGGCCTGTCGACCTGCCGGCTCCGTCTTTATGTACACATTGCTACCTCTTGCCTGTCTGATTATATATTAAACTACGTGTTTTGAGAATTTTCCTGCAGCAGTACCTGACAATACAATATGCTACATATTTTAAAATGGTATTGCACACCTGTTGCTGACAGAATAACTGCCATTTGTGCTTTATTTCTCTCTCCTTTTTGTTCTTAAAGGATTAGTTCACTTTCAAATGAAAATTAGCCCAAGCTTTACTCACCCTCAAGCCATCCTAGGTTTATATGACTTTCTTCTTTCTGATGAACACAATGGGAGATATATTAATAAATATCCTGATGCATCCTAGCTTTATAGCGGCAGTGAAAGGGACCAATGAGTATGAACTGAAGAAAGTGTCTCCATCCACATCCATCCATCATAAACATATTCCACACGGCTCCGGGGGTTCATAAAGGCCTTCTGATGCGAAGCGATACGTTTGTGTACAAAAATATCTATATTTAACAAGTTATGAAGTAAAATATCTAGCTTCCGCCAGACCGCCTTCCGTATTCAAATTACAGATAAAGTGTAAACTGGCGTTGCATCAGTCACACTTTTTCCGTAAGTTGAATAGGGAAGGCGTAGGATGCAGCATAAGCTTTTTGAACTGCGAGAGGTTTACACTTTCTTCGTACGCTGAATACGGAAGGTGGTCTGGTGGAAGCTAGATATTTTACTTCATAACTTGTTAAATATGGATTTTTTTTACACAAACACATTGCTTCACTTCATAGGGCCTTTATTAACCCCCCGGAGCTGTGTTTACCCTGTTCACTCTCATTATAAAGCTCGGATGCGTCAGGATATTTATTAATATTTCTTCGATTGTGTTCATCAGAAAGAAGAAAGTCATATACACCTAGAATGGTAAAGCTTGGACTAATTTTCATTTGAAAGTGAACTAATCCTTTTACATCTTCCCGCCACTGTGATGGAGCGGTGATGAAATACTGTTCTTGTAAATACTTTCCAACATTTCAAAATAAATGTACTGTATCTTTAAAACGCATGCAAATTACAGCGAAGCTCAACACTTATAAGGTGCTCCGCAGTGGCCAAAAAGGATTTAAACAGTGCATTTTGTATTGATCTCTTCTTGTAAAGTCAGAGATGTGGATTCGGACGGCAATTAAATTACCACACGTCCTTGGTGTTTGTCAAAAAACAGTAGGTAATTTGGCCGGGAATTTTACATGGGTAGTCAGAGAAAAACACCAACATTCTGGATTCAGACGGCAATAAAATCACAGACTACCCACTGTAAATGGTAAAAATATCTTACGTCCCCCTGAGAAACAATGACCGTCCGAATAGGGCTAAAGCTGAATTTTCACTCCAGTCACAGGATCCTTCTGAAATCATACTAGTATGTCGATTTGCTGCTCAAAAAACATTCATTATTATTATCAATGTTGAAAACAATTGTGCTGCTTAATATTTTTGTGGAAACCGTGATAAATTTTCAGGATCCAATGATGAACTGAAAGTTCAAAAGAACAGCATTTATCTGAAATATAAATATTTTGTAACATTGTCTTTTGTGGCAATCTTTTGTAACAAAATTGTCTTTATTGTCTTTGATCAGTTGAATGTGTCCTTGTTGAATGAATGAAAAAAAAAACCTCTGACTGGGCCACTTCCTCTGCTGAAGCTCCAATCCAGTCACCCTTTCCTCAGGTCATTGTTTGTCTGTTTGTTTTTTACCAAAATTTCTGTCATCACCAATCCACCATAATGTTGATTTCCTATTAAACACAAAGGGAATGTTTATTAATATGTCAAAGTTGATATTTCCCAAACAATGAAAAGACATGATGATCATTGGCTGTCTGTTTGTTTGTTTAACCATACAGGTATGTCAAGATTTGAACACATGTCGTCTTGCACACTTGACCTATGTAGGTTATTAATCATGTTGTCCTATCACAAACTGGCAAAACCATTCTAGCATTTAGCATGAAAACGGCTTTATTTACACAAACATTTCTTTAAACTGATTGTTGTGACTAATAAGCATAGATGACAAATGCTTAGCTAATTTATTTGGACATTTGACAGCTTGGATGTATAAATCAAAAGAGACAGATTTAGCCAAATCCTTAGTCTTTCTTTCTCTCTCTCTCTCTCTCATGACTCGCTTCCTAGTGAAGTCCCAACAGAATGCCGGCCTCTGCTAGCAGGTAAATGAGCACAGAGGAAAGACTGTATGTGGGGGTGTCAGAGTCAAGAATGCTTTTCCACACAGTTTACTTCCAGCACTCTGATGCCAACACATACGCCTCTAGAGACAAAAGATGGACCTTTTTCATTCTTTTTAACTCTCTCTCCCACAGTTCCTGTGTATCTTTTCACCCCATCCTTCTCTCTTCTTCCAACCACCAGCCCTCTCATTTAGTGGCTTCCTCAGTGGACACTGTAATTGACAGGACAGGCAGACCAAACTGCGTCCAGTTGGCAAGGGATTGTAGTAATGTATGGCGAGAGAAAAGAGTTCCATTAGAGAGCTAATAGCATGTAAAGACATCAATGAAAGTGACCGCAGGGGGAGGTATGTCCTTGGCTAGCAAAAACTGAGGGAACGAAGAGGAGGAGGACGTGAATGAAAGCTAAGATTACCCAAAGAGTGACTGAATTTGGTGTCTATGTGCGTGTTGTGTGTTTATTCACTTTATCAAAAGATGGTAAGCAACAGGAAATAAACCACTGGAGCCAAAATAAATAAATAAATAAATATCAGTAAGACTTTCTGATTTCTCTCTATCCTTCTCTGTCCATTGTTAATACTTCATGAGGAGTTGTTGTTCGGTTGTTGCCAAATATAAAGGGTGAAATCAATAAATTGTTGAGTTTGTTTGTGTGTGTGCATGCGTGCATGTGTGCAGACAGTGACTACGTTTACATGGACAGCAGTAATCTAATTACTGACCTTATTCTAAATAAGACAATATTATGATTAAAGTGTTTACATGAGTTGCTTTTAGAATATTCCTTTAATGTTGCCGTTTACATGTTATAGAACATAGATCGATTAATGGCAAACGTCATTACGTCCCCATGGCACCCCGTCCTACGTTCTTTCACATATCACTGACCACACAGTAGGCTAAGTCTTCGTTATGGTACCATACGGTTTCATTTTTAATTTTACGAAAGCTTCAAGTGCAGTTAATTATTTGACATGCTATACGTGCAAATAGATACGGAGCCCCGCATATGACATGCAAGAAAATAAATAAATTGTGCGCACGATTTAGCCTACTATTTATTTTCCCTGTCATGTGCGGGGCTCTGTAAATAGAGGACGGTGGATACAAATTCTCCAGCAACAGGCATCCTCTGTACTTTCATTCAGCAACATTTCATTCATGCCAACGCAACAAACTCAGAGGTAGCCTACTGGATGAGAGATTAGGGGAGTTTGATTTGTGGCTTCTTGCTTGAAGCTTGCTCTCTTGTTTGCCATCAAACGGTTGACCACTGCTGTGCGTGTATTATGTGTCCGAAAACTCCCACATGACGTTAATAGTGTGATTAAGGTGTGTACATGTCTATAATGCACTCCGATAATGCGACTAAAATAGGAATACTCCACCTGTCTTAATTCGATTTGTGTTTACTTCGAGTATGACTTTAGTCGGATTAAGGTAATCAAACATCGCTCTTTACATGGTTGTTACATGGTAGTATTCTCTTAATCGTATTAATATCAGAATATTGTTGTCCATGTAAACGTAGTCAGTATTTCAGAACAAAACCCTGTGTTTTATCCACTAACAAAGCCAAAATTACATAGTGTAACGTGCTGGTTGTATATAGACACACGACGGAGAAGATAATTCTCAAATAAGTCTTTACTTGATAATCCAACGGGAGAATACAGAATCCAGGCAGGAACACAAGTAAGATACGAGACCCGACAAAGACACACCAACAGAACTGAACTTATATACACAGACGATTGACTAAAATGACTAACAGCTGTGATGAAGGAGATTAGTGTCCATGGTGACAGATTGTGGTGGGAAACTAGAACAAAGGAGCACATGTGACAGATGAAAACAAACAAACTGAAAGTTCATGTGGTGTGAGGGTGTGACACATAGATAATTTACACAGGATAATGTGTAAATTCTTTCTATGTAAATTAGGCCCATTATTCAATAATAATCGAAAGTTTGATGTTGGTAAGGTTTTAAAGTTTCTTATACTCAGCAAGGCTGCATTTATTTGATGTGATGTAATTTATTTCTATAAAAGGCAAAGCTAAATTTTCAGCATCATTACTTCAGTCTTCAGTGTCACATTATCCTTCAGAAATCATACTAATATGATGATTTACTGCTCAAAAAACATTTCTGATTATCAATGTTGAACACATTGTGCTGCTAAATAATATTGTGGGGAAAAAAGTGATACATTTTTTATCAGGATGTTTTGATGTTTACATGTTCGTAACTTTTGATCTATTTACTACATCCTTGCTGAATAGTTTACCTTTCTAAAATAAAGATATTAAATAAAATAAAATAAAATAAAGATAATTCTAAAATAAACAAATACAGTGGTATGCGAAAGTTTGGGAACCCCTTACAGAATCTGTGAAAATGTGAATAATTTTAACAAAATAAGAGAGATCATACAAAATGCATGTTATTCTTTATGTAGTACTGTCCTGAGTAAGATATTTTACATAAAAGATGTTTACATAAAGTCCACAAGACAAAAAATAGCTGAATTTATTAAAATGACCCTGTTCAAAAGTTTGGGAACCCTTGGTTCTTAATACTGTGTGTGGTTACCTGGATGATCTACGACTGTTTTTTTTGTTTGTTTGTTTGTTTTGTTTTGTTTTGTGATGGTTGTTCATGAGTGTCTTGTTTGTTCTGAGCAGTTAAACTGAGCTCTGTTCTTCAAAAAAATAAAGATGTCCACATTTTTCTCTTTTTGTTGAAATATAATTTTTTTTTCATTTAGTACTGCCCTCCGGAAGCGACAGAAGATACCTACATTTTCCCCACAAGACAAATTATGTACAATTTACCTTGATCTTCAAATTCAAAATGTTTTCACCCCCCGGCTTTTAATGCATCATGTTTTTTTTCTGGAGCATCAGTGAATGTTTGAACCTTGTTTAATACTTGTGTTTGAGTCCCTCAGTTGTCCTCAGTGTGAAAAGATGAATCTCAGAATCATACAGTCACAGCTGGTGTTTAAAGGGTTCAAATATGCAAAAGATGCTTGAAACTGAAGAATCTGCAGGACCTGGAGGATTTTTCTGAAGAACAGAGCTCAGTTTAACTGCTCAGAATAAACAAGAGACTCATGAACAACCATCACAAAACAAAACAACAAACAAACAAACAAACAAACAAACAAACAAACAGTCGTAGATCATCCAGGTAACCACACACTGTATTAAGAATCAAGGGTTCCCAAACTTTTGAACAGGGTCATTTTAATAAATTCAGCTATTTTTTGTCTTGTGGACTTTATTTAAACATCTTTTATGTAAAATATCTTACTCAGGACAGTACTACATAAAGAATAACATGCATTTTGTATGATCTCTCTTATTTTGTTAAAATTATTCACATTTTCACAGATTCTGCAAGGGGTTCCCAAACTTTCACATAACACTGTAACTTGTTAACCCCAAACTTTTGACTTATAATATGTACTGGAATTTATTCACAAAACCCTGCTCTACTAGCCTGTGCAATTAACTTTACGCATTTACCACGTGTGGAAAACAGATTGTGTACATTTTCTAGTGATCATGGCATAAGTAATTCATCAAATTATGATCCAATAATGGATAACAGTATTATAACAGGGCACACACCCAAATAAATGCACTATCTGCATGTTAAAGAGCCCGTTTAGGAGTCTGGATTGCATGTTGTAAAGTGATGGTGTACTGTTCCAGTAAAATATGGCAGATTGTGGTAGTCTGTTGCATCCCCCACAACCAAAACTGGAAGGTGAGGAATTGTGGCATGCATGCAAACTGTGCTCAGCTGTATTTGTGACGAAACCTGATTTGCATGATTCCTTTAGTGAATCGGGTGCTGAAATGCTGACAGCATGTGCAAATAAAGGACAATATTCCCCCCAGAATTTGTTTTGTCACTGACTCCATGTTATTACTCTCAAATTAAGTGGATTTAGATTTAGTTAAAATTCAACTGATGTTCCCCATTTGCATATTCATATCAATCTGTTACAATCACAGGAACACCTTTTAATTAAATGTATTATGTGAAAGACAAAGGTTTTGACTGAATAGAATTTGAATATTAGCACAAGCTTCAGTTCTAGACCCTTCTGTGCCATGCAGACTTTAGCCTCGCAGACACAGAACAACATGGTTTTTTTGGTGTCAGTGGCACTATGTGCTCTGAATGTTCGCGGTATCACACAGCTGCAGGTGGCCGGTGAGAGGCGAGACAGATGAGGCAGGGATGTCTGTATGAAGGGTGGGCCCTGCTGTGAGACAGAGGCTAATGAGGTTGGATGCGAACAGGGGTCAGTTTAATGCACACAGCTGCAAAGCGCTTTCTGTCCGTCCTTTAGTAAGGACACATGCAGCACACATACATGAACAGATATAGAAACACACATGAAGGTGGGAATGCAAATGAAACATATCAGTGAAGTAAATCTCTTATGACAGGGGAAAATTGAGACTGAAAAAAAGGGTGGGAAGATATAGTCGGATTAGATGTGTTATTGTATTTCACTGAAAAGCAAATACATATGTATAAGGTGGTTATGCTAAAAATGAACGGAATTAATTTGTTTAGAGCAATACAATAAAACTAAATTAGGAGAGTGCAATACAATAAAGTGCTTATGGCCATATATTATGTATAGCACAATTGCATAAACTGCATTGAGATTGCTACTTTCAGCTATATTTTATCAATAGTAAACAGGGGGAAAAAATGGTTTTAGGCTTTTTGTATTATGAGCATACAAAATGTATTATGCAATAAGCCTTGAGACACTATATTACAGTGATTTTACCACAGTTAGCACTGTGTTTCTAGGTATGGCGCAATGCTGTAACAGTCTTGAGTGGCTAATTGCTTTTAGAATATGGTCATTCAGAATAAGACATTAATATGTGCTTTATAAGTGCCAATAAACAGCCAACATCCTGTAATATGCATGTTAATAAGCAACTAGTTAATAGTGAGAATTGGAACCTAAACTAAAGTGCAACAGCAATGTTCAATAAACAACTATATTAACTACTGAACATGCGTTGTTGTTTGAACATGCCTACTTTATTCAACTGCAGATGAAATGTAATGATTATATAACAATAATATTTAAAAACAATATACAAAAATATACAAAACGATAGATATACAGTAGATCATAGATGTTCAATAAACAATAATATTCAAATAATAACAACATAAGGTTATTATATAATCAATACATTTCAACAGCAATTGTATAAAATACATAAATGTGGTAATTAAAAAAAAATAGTATAGTATATATAGTTCATTAACTGTAGAATGTTTACAGCTGCTAAGCAACATATCAATCAACAAATAATATGAATGATTGCTGCTTTAACATTAAATTCAACTGCGGCTCTCCAAAAAAATCATAAAATAAAGCATATAATCTTAGTGTGGCATGACATCATGAACTTAATTAAAAAACTAACCATATTTACTCTCTTAAATCACATTTCTGGTCTTATTGTAAACACAGACATTATCGTCTTGTGGTAAATGAGTGCATTTCACAGATATTCAGGTTTAAGTCTGACCTCCACTGACCATCGACAATATCTTTGTCCATCTCTATCTTCATCCTGTTGCCGGTGTCTTTATGACTTTCTTCATCATCAAAGTCAAATAAACAAACACCTAAGATGTTCGGTGCCCTCTTCTCTCTCTCGCCTCAGGGAAGGACAAATAAAATCTAAAAATGCGTATGCTTAACAGACATAAACACGAGTATTGATTTGTCTTTTTCCTTCTACGCCCTCTTTTCTCTTTCTTCAAAGCTGTTTTCCTTCTTGCAAACAATTTAGTTTTTTCCCCCATTCTCTTTTTTTCTCAACAGTACAATTTCCCAGCATAACATGCTGTATATTTCTGTTGCTTTTGAAATAGTGTACAATGCTGCATGTGGTAAAACACATTTCTGCCTCTGTTTATCAAGCGTGTAGGAGTAAGTAATATAGCTGAGAGTTTTATTCAAATCTACATATACTACTGTATATTTATTACACAAACATCCCTTCATGGATGGATCTGAGCTTAAGGGATAGTCCACCCAAAAAGGAAAATTCTGTCATCATTTACTCACCCTCAAGTTGTTCCAAACCTGTACGAATTTCTTTCTTCTGCTGAAATGATGACAGAATTTTTATTTTTGGGTGAATTATCGCTTTAAGTGCCTGACACAAGGGCACAATGACAGTGACATAAAAACAGATCATTATCCACTCCACCAAAGCTCCAAAAAGCAAAAGTCATACCTGAGATTGCTCTCCATTCATTCATGCCAAATGAATGCAATTTGTCCACATACGAGTTATTGAAATTGCCATTAAAACCACTTAATCGCAAAGACATAACAGTTATCCAAGGGAATCATTATTTGCCTCTCCATCGCTCGTTAATGGAACAGTTATGAATTTACATCAGAAACAACTTGAAGTTAAATATGTTCAGATCAGCTCACAGCTCTATTATACAGTGAGGACAAAGAGCAAAATATCACATACATTTATTTCTATTGTTTTTATTCTGAGCTAATGACATGTTCTGTCCTACACCTCTCTAAATCTAACCTGTAGAGAAACTAGGAGAAACTAAGAAACTAAGACTAAGTTTATTAACCTGTTCTATCTTTGTATTTTTCACTATTCATCCCAAACGGTCTCTCAGGAACTGGTACGGTGTTCCACTGGTCCTTGTTCAGCTCTGCCATCTAGTGGATTGTTGTGGCACGCAGCACAACCTCATTCTACATCATCACACTCTTTTAACTATTATAAGCCCACAGAAAGACTGCGTCATCTTTACAGGATTGAATAGGTAAAATATTTCATCAAATCAGTGCACAACACTAAAAGAACAGTTTAACTAATGGGTGAGCACATAATGGTATTACCCAAAACATGAATTTACTTAAGTTTAAACATGGCTTGACTTAATATTACTTCCTAGGTTTACATCATTATTATGCAGTGAGGCTTATCAGAAAGCTGTAACAATTCTGATACGGTTATATTATTATTATTAATAATAACTAAATCACATAATATTAAGGTATCTCATCAAAGAAGGCTAAATTAGCTTCCACAATCAACCACCAGAGGGCAATAGAAGAACCAGAATAAAAATCAGGAAGATTTCCTTCCAGAAATCAAATGTTTTTTTTGTTTTTTTTCACTCCTTCCAGAAGTCAAATGTTTTTTTTTTTTGTTGTTTTTTTTTCACCCTTTCACTCCTTTCTCCAGGCCTCACTAAAACAGTGCTTCTCAACCGATGGGTCATGACCCAAAAATCAGTCACAGCACATTGGGCATAATCCCAATGCTAAATGTAAATAATAGAATGCAACTAAAAATATGTAATATAGATATAATTTTTCTTTTAAGAGTAGAAAACTCTTTTGTAGATGTTAAAGACTGTACAGCCAATCAAACTCCGTCTGCAGTATTTCAGTGCAAATTAATCTGTCACAAGTCAAATTAGGCAGATGCCAACACAGACAGGCTGCACAACGTAAATATGGTTCACTTGTTGCAAGGATAAACATGGTTTGTGCCACAATGTGTTTTGTGCAGTGAATTATTGACTGCTGAGAGCACAAAAACAGATATTTTATTTACTTTTGTATGATAAACAAATCTGGCCCTTTATGTTCAGTGTGAAATCTGAGTCCTGAAGCAAAACCAGTTGGGAACCACTGGTCTGAACAACCTCCTACCATCCAACATGAAAACAAATGACTGAGCTTGAGGGAACCTTTCTGTCTTCTCCCATCTGTGTCCCTGTCTAGCCCTTCCTCTTAGTAGTCCTTCTCCTCTCTCTCTCTCTCTCTCTCTCTCTCCCTGTCACTGTGAATTAGCATCTTCATCTTCCTCTTACTGTGTATCATACTGTCTCGCTCTGTTTATGTCTCTATTCATAATCCATGTCTCTGTTCAACCGGTTTGTGTTATTTCTATGGATATGCCATATAAAACTATAATTTATCTTTAATTTCACATATCTTTCATTTCTGTGTATGTGTGTGTGCTTTGACAAAACCATTTAAGGAAATGTCCTTGATTGAATATATATATATATATATATATATATATATATATGCATATATATATAAATGTTAGTTGTTTTCCAAAGTTACTAGCCACTCAGCATTTTCACTACCATATAGATGTTTTTTTTATTTATTTTTATTATTATTATTATTATCATCTCATAATTTGGCAGCAGGTATATTAGGGTGCTGTCACTTTAAGACCTGATGCACAGATCCATTCGTTTTCTTTCTCATCTGTTTACGTTCACATAAAACATAACTGACTGTTTACGTGAATACTCGCCAGAACCAGCATTTTGACATATTTTGTGTGTTTTAAGTGCAATAAGCAGCGAATAAGAACTCGATTTAGTACTGAGGGACGGCTTTAAGTGCACGCACTTTGAGTGTGAGCACAAAATCTGCGGAAATGTGTAAAATTATGCACAATACACACAATCCCAATGCCGAAATTCATGCCCTGTAATACCAACAATATTCATCCAGAGCAAATGAAATGAGTGAGGGGAGGCGGGTTTGTGTGTCAACTCACTGTCAGAGAGAGAAGAAAGTCAGAAAGGGCAGCTGGTATAGTGTATCTGTTCTGAGGAAAATGAGTATTGGAAGCGTTTCAGATATTTTAGTATATGTATCAAAAACCCACCAAAGTGGCTAGTAGGAGTCACTGCATTACACACCACTGCTTAAATCCACCCGCATTTTGCGGGTTGGCGGGTGTTAATGTCAAGCCCTGTACAGACCAGCAAACCGTTCATAAAATACAGGTAAAGTACTGTTCAAAAGTTGGGGTTGATTAGTTTGTTTTTTTAAATGTTTCTTCTGCTCACCAAGGCTGCATTTATTTGATTAAAATGCAGTAAAAACAGTAATATTATGAAATATTATTACAATTTAAAATTAAAGTTTTCTTTTTTAAATATATTTTCAAATGTAATTTATTTCTGTGAAATCTTAATTTTCAGCATCATTACTCCAGTCTTCAGTGTCACATGATCCTTCAGAAATCATTCTAATATGATGATTTGATGCTCAAGAAACATTTCTTATTATTATCAATGTTGAAAACAGTTGTGCTGCTTAATATTTTTGGAAACCTTGATACATCATAAAAAGGACAACATTTGTTTGAAATAGAAATCTTTTGTAACATTATAAACTTAACTGTTACTTTTGATCAATTTAACGTGTCACTGCTGAAAAGTACTAAAAATAAGCATGAAAAAAAAAAAAAAAAAAACTCTTACTGACCCCAAACCTTTAAATGGTATATATACAAGTAACAGAATAAGTATGACTTCATTTAATTAAAAAAATACATGTGTGAGTGCGTCATCTCTTCGTGGCAGTGTGATGCAGCTTGTGTCTCTCTTTAAATGAGTAATAGTTTATTCTCAGTTCAAACTCTCTTGTCATATTTGTCTTCATCTTAAAGCTGATATGCATCATTTTTTTCTATATTAAATACATTCTCCAATCCCATGTTAATGTGTAGCGACAAATATAAATAAGCCATTTGCAAGGACAACTATACATCAGTCATTCATAGCTTGATTTCCCTGAAGCATGTTAACACTGTTGCTTTCAAAACATTGCTATGCTCCTTAAGCGGCCCAACAAAGCAACTTTGTGACAGATGAGCAAAAATCTATATGAACACAATCAGTATTTTTCAGCTTATCAATTCGGTTTGATGGCGCTAGTGAAATAACACACCACAGCTTCAAACTCCTTGAGGACAATGTGAGCCACACAACACAGAGTCGCCTAAAGATGGAAAAATGTCCTATTAGCCTGATAAAGAACTGCAGAGATTGAATGCAGTGCCACAAATCAAAACCATACAGAGTGTCCCAGGACACATGCCATTATTAGCCTTAAAGCTCTGACTGATTAATCATGGGTAAAGAAAAGGCACGCATACAAGAGCTGACAAAGACATAACCCTGAAAACGAAAAAGACTTACCCTGATCTCCAATCTAGTACTTTTTATCTCCGTTGTACAAAATCCCCTGTCTTAAGCAGGTCTTAACACTGTCCTCCGCAGGGAGTTCACACAAGAGGACAGATCAAGGGCTTCATCAATTGCAGTGCTGCCAAGGCAAATAGGTTGATAACTTACCTGTGTGGCCCGAGGAGGAGTCCCACATCAGCATTGTCCAGGTTCAGAGAGTTGTTGAAAAGGATGTCAAGGAGGAGGGTATTAACAGCATTGAAAAAAACCGAGAAAAATGCACATTTACAATACTGTACTAATACTCACTGATAAGGTAAAATGTTAACAGATTCTGTGAGACTGGATTTGTATGATATAATGTAAGACTGGGCAATATAGCTAATATATATATATATATATATCCATATCTTTCAACCTTTAGATGATATCCAATTTTTATTATATTCAATATTTGTGTATACATACATATTTATGTATTTGCTCTGAAAACAAAATAGCATAGCAAAAGCCCCAGTGTTAAATGAACTATCCCGAGTTTATTTGAGTCCACACTCAAGAGTGTTAAAATTAACACTAAAGCAGTGTTAAAGTTAATGAGATAATTAAGTGATTAATAGAGTGATGATTGACCATAACACCTTATGTTAACAAGCATAATCACTGAAGGAGAAAATCAAAAATATTTAAGTCACCATTATAGTGATCAGTGTTTACTTTTGTTAGGCCAGTAAATCTTGACTTGATCTGACACTGACAAGTCAAGACATCTTCAAGTGATGATTATGTCAAACCATAACCAACAACACCTGTTCACATTTTCTGTTGGCTTGTCTGGCTATTACAACTCAGTTACAGCAGCCAGACAAAACCTAATGTTAAAAAGTAAAGTGTCAAGTGCTCAACTAAAGTAAACATTGATCACAATAATGGTGACTTAAAATAGTGATCAGTTTACTTTAGTTGGGCTCTTGACACTTGACTTTCTATAGAAGGGTGATTATTTATTTAAAGATGAATAGACAATTCTGCTAATGAGATTTAAGACACTTTCAAAATATCTCAATATTTCACCAAACAAAATGATCTTGAATGTATTGTAAATAATCAACAAATTGCCCTGTCCTAATAAATAGTGATTTAAACATTGAATGCAGCAATATGTAAACATTATTCAATTTCCCAAGCTCCTTACATAAAGTACAAAGATGAACATTTGGAATAATTATCATGACCTACAAGGTCAAAGCATTATTGGATAAAAAGTCCCTAGAATAAAAGAACAGCAGCACAATTCTGCATTGAAAGATTGTTAAACATTAGCTACGTCAAGAAAAAGTTATTTAGTTATTTATCACAGGCTTGAAACAAGGACAGATCTAAAGGCCTTCAGGCCTGCCAGCATTTTCTCCACACACTCACAGGAGGTAATCATGCTTGAAGAGGGTATATGCTCACATAGTCCTTACTTAATTTTCTCTCAGCGATAACAGAAACATTGATTAAACACACACACACTCTCACTAAAATCAATGGAGAGATGAGAGACAGACACACCTTCTAAATCCCTCATTCTGCTTTGATTTGTACCCTCATCCTCCTCTCCATCTTCACCTCCACGCGTCAACTCACCTCCAGACGCTAATGTGATCACTGACACCCACAAGGTCTCAGTGTGGGCACTAGCTTAGCGCTTTTACACTCATTTGTGCTGACGCTCCCTCTGATCAACTGCCCCTTGGCCTGTAGTGCCGGCTAAAAATGATCACACACAGCAGCATATGATCAAAGCCCTGCAAGTCTCAGGAGGTCTGCCTCTTGTTCTAGCTTATATTTGCTGTGATGTGTCAGAAGGTACTACATTGCACCACTTCTATTCGGTGATGAGCTCTTTGTTCTTTGGTTGAGTTAAAAAAAAAAAAAAGAAGATCTGGATCACTTTCAATTTATGAGTTGAAATTTGAATTTAATTCGGCGCTCGAGAGCACGCTTTTGAAACATAAAATGACAAATGGGACACCCTACGGTCTCATGGACTTAAAGGATACACGCACGCGGCAGCCATTGTAAGTCCACAAGTCTGTAAGTGCATATAAAGTGTGCCATTTGGGCCTGAGATGAATGTGAATGCTAAAGGATAACTCTCTCCTTTCCCTTCAGCCCACCTAGATAGGACAAGGGGGGTCCAACAGATGTATTTGTATCTCGTAAAATGACTGACAGATTCAAATGTCTGATCCACAATATAAATGTGTGGAGCTATGTGTGTGTTGAAGGTGTAGGGTTCAGTAAGGGCCTTTCTGTCTCATTTTGTTACTGCAGAATCCCATGAGACCCTCAAAAGTCAGACAGCAGGGATTTAACCATTCCTCTGAAGACAGGAGACTGCTAAACTGCTTTCTACTGCATAAGAAAGCGAAAGCTCTCATGGGAGGAGAGGCCTGCCAACCAGGCTGTGAGTGTGTGTGTGTGTGTGTGCCAGAGAGGATAGGGAAGAAGGAAAAGACAGAAGGAGGTAGAATGAAACAGAGAGAACAAGGTATTAGAGAGAATTTGAAGAAAATGTATGTTTAGGAGAGGTTCCATCTGCTCAGGCGTATATGATGATGGATTTACCAAGTTGCTGGCAAAGCATTAAGCTAAGCTTTGCCAATGAAGTTTCATTTCATATTAAAGTTTGGTACTACAGTATTACTACAAAATCAGGCTATAAGGACCACCTGTGTTTCTTTTACATCTAGTTTTAATCAAGCACAACAGCTAATCAAGGTCTTGGGGGTTACTTGAAAATAAGGACAGATGACGACAGATGCTTCATTGGGTTTTGTCGGATCAGTGTGTCCCCTGTCGGCGTCAGTCTGCATTGGTTGGCTCTCGTTTGTTGTCTTGGAATGTCTGAGAAGTGACGTATTGTAATCTGGTGACTGTCGCCGTTGGTCGGCATCTGTTAAAGAGTTAGTTCACCCAAAAATGAAATTTCTGTCATTAAGTACTCACCCTTATGTCGTCTCAAAACCGTAAGACATTCGTTTGGAACACAAATTTCGATATTTTAGAAGAAATTCTTAATGAAAGAAATTTCACTTTTGGGTGAACTAACCCTTCAATCAAAGTTTGACTGGTTAACAGATTTAGACCCAACTTTCTGGAGACAAAAAAAAAAAAAAAAGTTGTTTCGCTATTGAAAGCTATTCAGAAGTGGCTGTGTAATTATGAAATACAATACAATACAATTATTTGGATTAGGGGTGTCACAATAAACCGGTATTAATGATTTAAAAAATGAAATATTTATAGTTATAGAACGTTAGGGGGGAAAAGCAATGCCAAAATAAAAAGTTGTGCTTTTGCCAATAGGCGAATGTCTCTTTAAACTAAAATGATGGGACTTTATTTCCTATACTTACCCATTTCTTCTGTTCATTTGATGCATATCTCCTCCTTATAATGTCTCTGTCCTGGTATGTGGTTACTTCTGAATTTGCTCCAAAATATTTGTCATGTCAAATCGAGAAAAACTGTGTATGTGTATATATATACAATAAATACATTTTAAAAAATCCTCTTACAGTAGACTGAGCAAACTTTATTTAGAAGTACTACAACCTTTTTAAGAGTTCATCCTGCAATACTGCTAGCTTTCTCTCAGCATTCGAGGAGACATGGAAACCTTTCATTAGTGAGAAAGAACTTTCAGAGGAAGAAAAACAATACAGCTCCATAAGAGAGTTTCTCTGCTCTCCGTCAATTCAAACCAGTCTCTTTTCACAGATACCCAGTGGCACTGCTGAGGAAATATATATTTATATATATATATATAAAAGAAGATTTCATTTTTGAATTCACTCTAATCAAGTATCATTTCAGTGTCCTTGAAGAAAGCAAACGCAAGAACGTTCTCCCCAATGAGAAGGGGTACGCAAGAAAGTGGAGGGAACAAGTTTTTATTCTCTCTCATGAGATGAATGTTCTCTCCCTCACCTCCTGTATCTTCTTTCACACATACACTGATAGACAAACTTATTGTATAGACCATTACAGCTCAAATCATTGTAATGCTCTAATCCAACAGTAGCATTGAAGTCAGTGCCTAATACGGTCTTCCTCCATTGCATGACTGACCCCTGTGAACACACATAAGCAGAAGAACTTTATAATACAGCAGGGGTGTTATAGAGATGGGATATACAAATTACTATTAAGGCCCATATGACCACTATCAATACCATTACTGATGCTTCTATTAATCTGAAACTATTTTTGTAATTTCTGAGAATAACATTTATTCATTTAATTGATTTAATTTAAAGTATAAATGTCAAACTTAGTTTAAACTTTATTTAATATGAAATAATCCTAAAAGAGAATTAAAATTCTGACTGATACTGAGCCGAAAACCATTTTCACATTATGGCTGATAACTGATTGATAATAAAATGTTATACAATTTTGTCAAATTAAATAAATAAAAACAGAAACTAAAATCAATCATTTTAAATGCTACAACAACTGAATGTAGGTATTAAAAAAAAAATCTGACATGAGCGTGAGCAAATAATGACGAATTGTTTTTTTTTTTTTTCGTTTGTTTTTTTTTTTTTTTTTTCATTTAATTTGAACTATACCTTTAAAGCAACAATTGATCATTTCCAGAAAATACATTTTCAAGGAAACAAAAGCGAAAGGAACTGACACACCACCCACACAGTGGGCAAAGCTGTGTACAAGCAGATTACACAACCCTGTAATTTTTTAATTTATTGTTTGTTTTTAACTTGTGATGAACATTCATTTTCCGGCTCAATAAATAATAATAATTGCTAAGTTAAATCACTTTGGATCAATACTTTTAAAATTACCCTCTCAATACAACATCATTATCGAAAGTAGCGTACTTCAGATCTATTCACAATCCTTAGTGTGTAATGCAGGCACAAACTAACTTCACACACATGAAAGCATGAGAACATCAAGAGTTTCAAGCAAAAGAAGCATCTTGTCTTTTTAATCTGCTCTTTTTCTGAACACCGTTGCTGTCAGACACCGTACAGGAAAGAGGATTAGAGATCAGAGTTGAGTCCGTGTCTGAGTCACTCCGGTTCAGTTCAAAGCCACTCTGATTCACACTTTCAATGCAGATTCATCTGCTCCAGAGTTCTTCAAGGTCAAAGGATGAAATGAAAGATGATTTGATAAAGGAGTGGCCTGCGAATGATTTACTGACTGATCATTATCCAATCGCAATGCCTTTTTCATTCAGATCGCCTGAGACAATGACAACAGAAATTACAAGGAGAGGAGAGCAGCGTGTGAAATGCATTATTGATGTGTCAAACGTTAGTTATTGTGCCACCTCCAGTCATTACAGCTGTTCCCACCCTGTCAAAATAACCATCCCACAAGACACAAGATCCCCCCCCCCCCCCAAAAAAAAAAAAAAAAAAAAAAACACACACACATACAGTTAAGTGACCTCATTTAAAACCTTCACTTTCTTTTTCTCTGATGACATTTGGGAGTTCATCTCACAAACATGCCTGTACCCCTGTTGAAAAAAAAACAAACAACATATGCTGGTTAGGTATATTTTGAAGCATGGTAGCTGGTTTGAGCTGGTTTATGCTGGTCCTTAGCCCATCCTGAGCTGGTTTAAGCTGGTCAAGTGCTGGTTATAAGCTGGTCCTAAGGAACTAGCTCCAACCAGCTCAGGACCAGCTAAGGACCAACTAAGGATCAGCATAAACCAGCTGCCATGCTTTAAAACATACCTAACCAGCATATGCTGCTTTTTTTCAACAGGGACTACACATCTGACATGAACAAACACATTACTTGCTTGTTTGCATACATTCATGAACAATTAAGACAGTGTTTGCACTATGCAGACACACAATGCAGTTGCACATTGCACGTGCCATGTAACATTTGTCATGTGTAAGTGGGATGTCATGTTCAGTTATCACTAGATGGCATAGATTGGGATTTTTTCCCCTCCCTGCAGCCACAGCTTGTGGTTTGTAAAGATTAAATGTTTTCTGTTACGCGTACACTTGCAGATTTGATATAACACAAACATATTATACGGCATATGCATATAAAAATTCACTATAAAATGTAGTAACAGGTACTTGATACCTGAAAGAGCTACTTTACCTGATCTCACAATTATCAAATGACTTTGTTGGTGCAGCCTAATTTAGACAGGGTGATTCAGTGATATGAAAATATGTTTGACTTAAAACCAAAACAGTTCATTTAGATGTTACAACATGAAGCATGTAAGGTTATCTGATATTTTTATAGTGTATACCAAAAACAGCAATAAAAAAAATAAAATAAAAAAAACATTTAAATAATACTGATTTCAATTAAATTTTACTATAAGGATTAGATGGTAGAATATATTACAGATATTCCAAATGTTTACTGCTATTTCAAACTTTTGACCAGTTATATAAAGTCTTACTCACCCCAAAATTTTGAATAGTCATATACTGTATATAGTTTAGTTGTTTAACCAAACACAACCTGACTGATTGACCAGTGGTATGTATAATGGGATAAGTGGATAATAGCTTTGTAGGCAGCCAAATAAAGCCACACAAAAGCACACTTTTAAAAACCGGTTATTCAAGTCACAAATGTAAGAAAATTGCTGTTGTTTTTCCCCTGATGAAGCTAATCGTGATGAGTCACTCTGAGACGAGTGTGTTAACATCTGTTGTGCTGTTGATGATGTACACTGATAGCTTGAAGAATGATGAACAGCAGGAGCTTCATTATTTGAGTCGAACCAGAGGTGAAACTTAAAGGAAGAAATGTGATTTGGTGCTTGAGAGATGTGGTTACTATGAAATGTTATATGGCTAATGACTCTTCAAAAATGTCCATTCTTTTAAAAAAAATCAGTGACATTAGGGTGAGCAAATAATAACAGACTTTTATTTTTTATTTTTTCATTTAATTTGAACTATACCTTTAAAGCAACAATTGATCATTTCCAGAAAATACATTTTCAAGGAAACAAAAGCGAGAGGAACTGACACACCACCCACACAGTGGGCAAAGCTGTGTACAAGCAGATTATTAGAAAAAAAAAAGTTTATTACTATTCAGAACAACATTCTTATATACAACAGACTCTTTTCCAGTCTCCTGATTTTTTATCCATTAATTCAGACATCAGCCTTGATGAGGTTGTGTACATCCCTCACAGTGCACATATAGATGGTGTATTTTTTAATGAATCAATTCAGGTTATACAGTTAATCAATAAGGCTAAAATCTGTGATGAATTGCTTATTCAACGCTATTGGAAGTCACTTTGGATAAAAGCATCTTCTAAATGCTCATCCTGTCATAATGTAAAGTTCACATCACATATATTTCCCATAGAAACTGTACAGGCTATGAGGGAATTGCAGAAAGAGTGGCAACAGCCTTCCCATCATAAGCAAACCATAAAACAGATTTAACATGCTCTGAAAACAACTCAAGGCCTTTCACACTGACTGCACACTGAGAGCAACACAACAAAGCAACAGTGAACATTTGCATCCCAACTGTTCGCATCGACTAACAAACACATTTTGATCCACCTCAAATGGTCTGAGAAAAGTTTGTACAACCAAATGAAAAACAAATGCATCATCCAATTACCATACTTATAAATTTCATCTACTTTAATTTAAGTACAACATTCACTAAAATGTAGAAGATATGTTGTTATTCTACCGAAATGCAGAGCATGACAACATATCTTCTACATTTTAGTGAATGTTGTACTTAAATTAAAGTAGATTAAATTTATAAGTATGGTAATTGGATGATGCATTTGTTTTTCATTTGGTTGTACAAACTTTTCTCAGACCATTTGCTGTTGGTCCTCCGCATGCAGCCAAAACAGCACCGACCCGTCAAAGCATGGACTTTACAAGACCCCTGAAGGTGTACTGTAGTATCCGGCACCAAGACGTTGGCACCAGGTGCTTCAAGTCCTGTAGGTTGCAAGGTGGAGCCGCCATGGATCAAACTTTTTGGTCCAGCACATCCCACAGATGCTAAATTGGATCTGGGGAATTTGTCATTTACTGTTATATACTAGTACTGTGCAAAAGTCTTAGGCACATTAGTATTTTCCGCGTCTTGGAGATGGTCACAGTTCTTCTGGATTTAGTCTGACAGACTCGATGATGGTGAGATCAGATCTCAGTGTGGAGCTGTTGTCAGACTCCTTGTGCATATAAATATCTCATTGTATTATTACAATGGCAAATAGAATGTTTGGAAATGAAAACTGATTTTCTACTGACACACTACTGCAAAAAAATATAAATACAATTTTTTTGGGGGGGGGTGAAAATACTAACAAGAATTTGCACAGTACTATGTGTGTGTGTGTGTGTGTATATGTATATATATATATATATATATATATATTATAACCTGTAAGACTTTTGTTCATCTTCGGAACACAAATAAACAAATAAAGGTTCTGTCAACAGATGGACAGAAAGCTCTCAGATTTCATCAAAAAGATCTCTACTTGTGTTCCGAAAAAGAACGAAAGTCTTACAGGTGTGGAACGACGTGAGGGTGAGTAATAAATAACAGAATTTTCATTTTTGGGTGAACTAACCCTTTAAGAGTCATCGTAAGTTAAAGCGAAGGCTTTGAAAATTTCTGGCTTTCACCCAAAGAACCTTGTGTTGAAACACACACGTGTGCTGTGCATAATGGATGTGTGTGATTTCACAAGGACAGGAGGTCTCTCTAATTAAGCTGTTTGTTGTTCTGGCTTTGCAAGGAGGGGCCAGCTTTGATCGGCTGACATTCTAAAGACACGCTGGAATTAGGAACAGCTGCTGCAAGACAAAGAGCAGCGTTCCACTGCGACGTGAGGAAACATGAAACACTTCAGGTGCAGCTAAAACATATATTTAAATTTGATCTTTTATAGACACAATACTGCATCAGATTTTACTTACTTTGTAGAAATCTGCCTTATAGACCTTATGTAGCCCCGCCCCTTTTCAGCGCTGTGCTCATTGTCTTTTGACTTCCGGTTTGTATTTCCACAGCGTTCTTACGTATTTATAAATGAACTGCTCGTTTTAAAATCTTCTGGGTCTACTGACATTTGTTAAGACATCTGCTTTAAACACTACAATGCTCACGATAACTTTAATTAACTCTACAACAAGTAAATCCACTTCACCAGCTAATTACTCTTCAACAGCGATGCCATAGAAATATACAGAGCTACCGCAAAAACGGAAGTTCAAAGACATACTATAAAGATGGCAGCGTGCTTGTTTCTCTGGCGCATAAGGATATAATAAGGCTAAATAAAGTTTCAGATGCCAAAATGCCAAAATGATTGAGGTTTGGCTTACAATAACCTCCATTTAAGATAAACAGTAGTCAATGGGAGTTCTGTACAATGACATTAAAAAAGTTGTGAAAGTGTGTCCTAACAACCTGGCTTTTGTTAAACAGGTACGAGCCACTGAAAGAAGGCAGTAAGTTAACACACACACACACACACACACACACACACAAACACACACACACACACACACCATATTGCTGTCTAGCTGTAAACAAAATGCCTCACACTCTATCTCCAATCTGTTCACAGTCTGTTAAGAGACATTCCCAGAACGAACACCCACACAGACATACTGTACATACAGTGTCCTCCTGAGTGCCATCTCACACACACACACACACACATTCACTGCCCAAATAGTATATCAGCATGTTTGTTTTTTATACATTTGATTTGTTTATTTCACACTAATTTACACTGCCATTTCTACTCAAACTCCCAGTTTTACAGACAAGGCTTAAACCTAGTCCCAGAATAAAATGCATGTTTGATCTGTTTTAACTGAAAGTAACTTGCAGTAACTTAAATTATGTCAGTGGCAGTGCCATTGTTTTGTCTCAAGATGCACAGCAGTAATGTTTTGTTTATATATATATATATATATATATATATATATATACATATATAAGGCACTGTTATAAATGCTACTTAAATGTCCTAATTGAACTAAGGCCTAATCCTGGCTTAAAGGGTTAGTTCACCCAAAAATGAAATTTCTGTCATTAAGTACTCACACTCATGTCGTTCCAAGCCTACATTGTTTACATTCAGCGCTTCCAGGTTCTACATCAGAATGCCGGCTCATTATTGGCCGGCTCCTGCCTTGCACGCATCGTGCTGCTGCTCACATGTACAGCATCGGCCATGACTAAGCCGGCGTTTTGACGTAGAACCTGGAAGTGCTGAATGTAAACAACATAGGAGAATGACAGGGGAGAGATGAATTTGTTGAATAAAATACTCTTGGATTTCATCAAAAATATCTTAATTTGTGTTTCAAAGATGAACGAAGGTATTACGAGTTTGGAACGACATGAGGGTGAGTATTTAATGACAGAAACTTCATTAAACTGCTAAACAACTAAAACAATGTTCTTTTTTGTTCCACAGAAGAAAAAAGTCATACAGGTTTGAAACATCATGAAAGTGAGTAAATGATGTCAGAATTTTCATTTTGGTGGGAACTATTCTTTTAATGATTTGTTTGATGGCTGACATTTAATATATATATAAATTATAAAAAATAAAAAAAATAAAAAAAATTAATAACTGAATCACCAACACAGGACCACACATTGGTGATAGATGCTGTAGGGCATGAGTTCCACGCATGTACCGTCCATGTGTGTCTAGAATATTTATATTTATTGGCTCCTCAGTCTGTTCAGATCATTGTGATAGTGTATGTCAGGGCTCTCGCCATGTCAAGGCCCTTAGCGTTTTCCAACATTGCCAATAAGATGATCCATCCTGGAAAACATTCAGCATGAAGTTGAAAAATTATCCTCTAGGAATTTTTCTTCTCAGTCAAAAAAGAAAATAAATACAGTCAATTTGCAGAGCAACATTAAAACAATGAGCAATCCAAAGTCAATCTACTCTGCAATAATGAATTTAATCACTTTGGTTTCACATAGGTTATTAAAGCAGCAATTAAGCTTATGTTTTCAAGTGGCTTATGTTTTTATGCTTTCACACAGAGAGAATGTATAAGCGTCCAGACAGCAGGACTGAAGTACAACTTGTCCCTCTGAACTGATCATCACATCATTAGATGAAGAGGTCTGAGTTATTGTGTGCAGAGCTGCTCCAACAAGGAATCGCATCTCCGTGTGGACAGGCTCTAAGCGAGCTGTGATATTACTTCACAGTGATTCAGTGAAAATCATCTGGGGGTTTTTCTTTCCTTTTTCAGAGAGTCATAACAGAGAGTATTAAAGAGCAACGGCTAATGGCTAGATAAAGATGAATAATCTGGGATATTCACTCTGGCAGGTTATTGCATGTAACAACAACCTACAGTGCAAACCCTGAGAAAATAGTTTATTGTATTATTCACACTCTTTGTATTACAAATATACTAGGAATCGATACCAGTACCAGTATCGGTATCGGGCCTGATACCAAGCTCATGTACTTGTACTCGTACTCGTAAAAATACCCCCGATACCAAAGACCGATACCAAAGACCGATACCTCGCGTGACGTAACTGACAGAATTTTCCGTGCACAGAGACACCGGCGGCAGCAGCAGAAACAACGTCAGCCTCAGGGGTGTGGAAATACTTAAAATTAATGATGACAACACATACATTGCGAACATTGCTGTTTTATCGTTGCTCCCAAAAAAGGGTGATTTGACGCTTTTAAAGAACTGGAGGCCAGTAGCGATTTTATGTACTGAATATAAAATAATTTCTAAATGTTTGGCTAATAGATTGAATAAGGTGTTACAAGAAATTGTGCATAAGGATCAATCTTATTGTATAAAGAATAGATCCATTACTGATAATCTTCACCTAATAAGGAATGTTTTTGATTTTACTCATTGTAATAATGTGAATATGGGTTTGTTATCTTTGGACCAAGAAAAGGCTTTCGACAGTAATCATGTCTTTCTGTTTGATACTTTGAAAGCTTTTGGTTTTGGGGATAATTTTATTTCAAAAATCAAACTTTTATATACTGAGGCAACAAGTATGATTAAAATGGCCGGAGGATTAAGTATCCCTAAGAGTAAAACGAGGTATCAGGCAGGGCTGTCCTCTCTCAGGTCAATTGTACAGCATTGTAATTGAACCTTTGCTGTGTAAATTGAGGAGAGGGCTAATGGGTCTACAGGTTAACACCCTACATTTCAACATTAAACTTTCTGCATACGCTGATGATGTCACAGTCATAATTCAGGAACAAAATGACATTCAGATGCTAAAGGAGGCTTTACACTGTTATGGTAAAGCCTCTTCAGCTGTTGTTAATTGGAGTAAATGTGATGCTCTGTGGTGTGGGAGAGATTTTAAAGGTCCAGTACTTCCTGGTGGTTTAATGTGCGGAAGTGCAGGTTTTAAATACTTTGGGGTATTTATAGGGACAGAAGAGTACCAGAGGAAAAACTGGGAGGGCCTAGTGGAGAAAGTGTGTGCTTGGTTGTCTAAATGGAAATGGTTGCTACCCCAGCTATCCTACAGGGGGAGGGTACTAGTTTGTAATAATTTAGTTGCATCTTCTTTATGGCACAAAATAACAATAATTGAGCCTCCTGATGAGCTGGTGAGAGATATCCAGCAGCAACTAGTGGATTTTTTCTGGTCAGGCCTCATTGGTTGAAGGCGGCGGTGTTGTATTTGCCTGTACTGGAAGGAGGCCAGGGGCTGATTGATGTCGCATCAAGAATAAAGGCCTTCAGAATCCAGACGACACAAAGATTGCTTTATGAGGAGGATGTGAGTTGGGCTGGAATTGCATGTGCTCTCCTGAGGAGAGCGGGAAACATGGGCCTAGATCTTCATCTCTTCCTTATGGATGTTAACAAACTGAACCTTTCTGGACTGAGCTCTCTTTATAGATCAATTTTAAGATCATGGACACTTTTTAAGTTTTCACGGAGTGGAAATGGATCACAGAGTCTATGGCTGAAAGAAGAACCACTACTTTTTAATCTTGAATTGGATTTGGACGTTTCTAAATCAGAGACTCTTAGAAAAGCCATGTGGAAAGCAAATATTATAAAAATTGGTCATCTAATGGAAACAACAAGATGGATAACTGCGGAAGTTTTTGCTTTAAAACTGGGACTAAGATCAATCAGAGTGGCACAGAAAGTGTTGAATCAGATATTAGAGTCACTACCACAGGACTATAGACCGGCAATGGGATCTTTTAATAATGAGGTGGATAAATGTGTGTTTCCAGAGCTAAGTGTCTCTGCAGAGACTGAAACGTGGCAAGGAAAGAAAGGTAGCTTGCTATCTTTTAAGGCATCTCAGCTGTTTATGTTTCGTGATGCTGGAAAGAAAGTTATTTACACTCTGTGTGTTAAAACACAGCATTTTAAAACACTAGAGTGTCAAAGAATCCAAATGGCAGGAGATGTTCAGGTTAGACGCTTCCCCTAAAGGTAGCTGGAGGTCCTTGTACAAACCTCCCCTGGAGAAAAGGTCTGGAGACCTTCAGTGGAGAATTGTACACGGTATTATAGCTACAAACAGATACAGAGCACACCTTGACCCACAGGTAGGGAGGGGTTGTCTTTTATGTGGTGAAAAGGAAACAGTTTTTCATTTGTTTCTAAAGTGTGAAAGGCTTCAGCCTCTTTTTTACAAATTGGAAGAGTGGTGTAATACTTTGGGGGACGTTTTTACGCCAGTTTATTTCATTTATGGACCAGAAATAGAAGGGAAGTTCATGTTTTAATTCATTTATTATTTGGGCAGGCAAAGCTAGCCATATGGTTGTCACGAAAAAAGCTCTTGAGTGGTGATAGGTCAACTGATGTGGTGTCCATTTTAAATGGGTGATTAAAATCTCATATTAATTTACTTTCTATAATTTGATCAATGATATAGAATTGTTTAAAAACAAATGGGTAGTAAATCAATGTTTTTGTGATGTTAATAATGATGGCTGTTTGTAAATTTATATTTGAGTGTAACAGTGTATGGGAATTTTTTTTTTTTTTCCTCCTCCTTCTCTGGAAATATTGTTAATGTTAAAAGTTAACTGTTTTTCATTAAACCTTAAAATAGACCTTAAAAGTCAAAAAGTCTCTCTCTCTCTCTCTCTCTCTCTCTGTGTGTGTGAGAGAGAGAGAGAACTCTGAAGAAAACGTATGCTTCTCAGGTGGTAAATCAACCTTGTATGAAAGCCCAGCACAATTAATTGTATATTGCAACTTATTTATTGTTTGTTGCATATTTTTGTATTTTAGTTGTATATGGACTTAAATAAAGTTACTATCATTACAACGATATTGAAAAAAAAAAAAAAAACCTTAAAAAAAATATTACACTACATTATTTTCCTACTTTGGCTCTTTTAGAAAAACAAAAAATGAAAAATTGGCTCTTTGGTCAAAAAAGGTTTCCGACCCCTTATCTAGACTTTTACATGTCAATAACACACCGGCAACAATAGGGAGTGGAAAACATGTGTAAAACCAGTGTGCCCCTCAGGACTGAAGTGACCCACCCCTGTAAATTACTTGTAGTTACAGAGCCAGGGGAACTCACGATGGCGAATGACCATCAAGAACAGGATGGTTCAAAAGTCGTAAAAATGAACCAACATTTGAGGTGAGGTTATGATGCAAACTTTAAGCTCATGGTGATAAACACAGCGGAGGCATCAAACAAGCAGCCAAGAAATACGGTGTGTCAGAGTGTAAAAAAGAAAAAAAAAAACGTCAAGGAAAAGCTTACCGTGGTCCTAAATGTAGCCGATTCGAAGAAAGTGAAAGGCAAGTGTGTCAGTATGTAGCCGAAAAAAATAAATGAGGGGCTGCCCATAACCAGAGCCGTCATCCAGCTGAAGGCACTGAATATCGCCAAAGAGCTGAACATACCCAGCAGCGAGGCCCCTCATTTCTTATTTCAGCTACATACTGACACACTTGCCTGACAATTTCTTCGAAGCGGCTGCTTTGATGCTGTGTAAGAATGATGCAGCATAATGGATTAACATTACACCACAGAACAAATCTTGGCCAGCACTTTCCCTCTGACTTAGGAAGAAACTGCTGTCTTTTCAGCGTTATGTGAGTGGCCTAAAGAAGAAGAAGAAGAAGAAGAAGAAAAAACAAACATTCATATCCCCTGGTTTAGATAGGTAATGCAGATCAAACATCTGTCACTGTACATAAAAAAGGTGAGAAATCAGTCATTGTGAAATCTACTGGAAATGAGAATGTGTTATTTTTATGGTATGCCATAAAGTGTTTATTATTCTATGTTATTGATGGTACATTTTACCATACATTTTACCCTAGTATTTATCATACTGTCAATACAAAAATTTAAATATGAAAATATGAAAAATATGCAATATGAAAATTATTAACCCTCTACCGCACACATTTTGATAGACCTATAGAAAAAAAATATTTGACTCTTTTTCTTTTTTTAGAAACTTAACTTGAAGTGCTGTAAAAAATATTATTTTAAGGTACTTTATGATATGTTGCCATACGGAAACAACGTACAATAGTGAAAATAACTTAGAATAAGTGTATATAGTTAATATTTTTCCTCAGAAATGTCAACTGGTGCTATTATAAGCTTTAGCAGTAATTATAAACAACACCTTATACATACTTTCCATCTTGTGCTTTTATTTATTCCATTCTTTTTTTCTGAATAATTCTTTATATTCTTTGAATTTCATTACGTTTTTCATGAATATTATTTAAATTGCAAATTTAGACAGTTAAAAACAAATATAATACTGTTCATCATGTATCATAAAACACTGACATAAAACCAGAAACATTGCAGTTCATGAAAATTCAACATTACGCAATCTTATGAGAGGAAGGTTACGAACATGAACCCCCTATAATCCTTGAAACTTCACCTTTTTTCTGTGCAAAACTTCAAAAAGCATTTTTTTTTTTTTTTCCCCAGAGGTGAGGCACAGGTACACATCACATTTGGTGCACTTCACCCTAACAATACACTTACAGCCACTTGCACCTGCCTTTTTGAGACACCATGGTAGGCCAGTGGTTGGTCTGGTCCAGTAGTACTGGCTGTGTGGGCAGGCAGGTCTCCAATGTTGATTTAATCCATAATACAAATGCCATGACAGTCCTTAACATAAGACTAATCAACATTATATCACTAGCATTAATGTTGTTATTGTTACAGCTTAACAGACTGCAGCTGACATTTGCTAGCTAGCTAAGCTATTACAATAATGTCATTCCATTACTGCACAGTGTTGCCATTTGGCAACACAGACATTTTATCGATTTACCAAAAACTAATTTCATAAAAACTTTTTTGAGTGGTGAATATGTCATCATAACTTACGTGAGATGATGTTACCAATTTTTTTGTGAATGTGACATGGGTGGGTCCTTGTTTGTTACTGACTTTCAGCAACTATCGACAAGAGATGGCAGTTTGTCAGAAATCGCACCACAGAAAAAAAAATTGCATGTTATGTGACTTAACCAAAGCACATCATTGGCTCAATCAATTCAAGATCTTTTTTTACAAACAAAAAAAACAAGAATGTTCTCTTCAAGAGACAGTGGCAAGGAAATGAACACAAAGAGTATGTTGCCATATGGCAACACCATGCGGTAGAGGGTTAAAGGTACATCTTGAAGGAGGGGTCATCTTTTATACAGTATACTGTAAACGGATTTGGTTATTTGAACCATTGAGAAAAAAATTGGATATGTATAATTATATTGGATCCATGCATTTGGTCTTAAAGTGACAGCAGCCTATAAATACCTGCTGTATGTAAACAAACCATGAGTTTTGTGATCTGTCGCACCACTACTTAGAAGTATGATATGTGCAACTAAATGTTCTTTAAATCTTTTTGAAAGCTAAGCAGAGTCAGTCCAAGGAAAAAATACCACCCAATGGCTCAGTGGGGGGGGAAAATCCCTTGTATTGAATTCCTGCTATAGAACCTTCACAGGGTCACAGAAGAATAAGAGGAACTTTTAATATTGGGTTCAGACTGCCTAATCCTTTTTCCATCTCTATGAGCTATGGATTTTCTACATTTGTCAAAATAGGTTTGCTGGTGATATGCAATATCAATTTTATGGGTTCCCCCACCTCAGGCCTTTTAAAGTAATATAAGAGAGAAAACATATTTTCATTTTTTTTTGTTGTTGTTGTTGTTTTGTTTGTTTTTTTTTCAGAATTCTGCATTACACACACACAAACACTACTGATTTTTTGTGCTGACTTGCTCAGTTGTGTTTTAGTGAGCAGGTTTCTGCTTTGTTAAGGTCACTGTGCTGGGATCAGAGAGACAGCCACATGAAATTTCATATTCTGTAGTGTTACAATCCTTGTACCCCAAAGCACAGCTGCTTTCCAGTCAGTGACTCACATCTGAGTCATAACTGTTCAACCCTACCATCTAAAAAACTGCAAAAATATAAGTATTTTGTTCAATTTCTGAGAAGACAAGTAATTTTCTTTTCAATGTGTTGACATTAAAAGTGTCTAGCAGCACCACAAAAAGTATTTTTCATAAGCCTGCACCAGTGTAATGAAACTACATACCAAAGAAGCGTAGATTTTGATCACTATAATCACAAAACAACAGATATTAGCAAAATTATTACACTACAGAAAAGATGTCTACTTAATAATATTGTCATTTATTAACTCTATTTATTGTTTTTAATCAATATTGATGTCTGAAACTGTAAATTGTTCATACTTGTTTATATTTTATTATTTAAAGAATACCACTTCACCTAAAAGGAAAATTGCCCTAATTTACCCTATTTACCCTAATTTAGTAGTTTAGAATTTTTCATTTTTAACACAGCTCTTCTCATACAATGATAGTTCATAAAATGTCATACCATGAATCTGACTTATGCTCCAAGTCCATGGTCAATGAGGTTATGATTTCCACAGGGGAAAAATAATAATAATTAAAACAACAACAACAACAAATAACTATTCAATCATATTTGAATGTTAGGCTACGATTCAAAGACACAATGTTTTTGGTTGGAATGTGCTTTTCTGAAAGTCACGCTCTTGACTGAGGGCTTTAATGACTTTATCAGGCTGTTGTAGAAGTGCATATAAAACAAAGATGCTAATAGGTTTTGAAAGACATAGCTGTTGTCTTTGTAGAGGAGGTTGAGAGACTGACCTTTGAATGATAATGTTTCAAATTCAAGTAATTATAAACATGCTTCCTCCAAGAGTAATTTTGAGCCTTTTGTGCATCTGTGTGCCTCCTGGATACTGTCAATCTCAGCTCTATCTCTACCTACATAGTTTTTGGTTCTCTTCATTATTCATAAAGACCCATGAAATAAAAATTGTAGTTTTTGTGACCATTAGGGCTGCCCCCCAATAGTCGACTAACCGTTAGTCAACGAGAAGAGGCTTAGTCAACCAAAATTTTATCAGTCTGTTAGTAGCAGGGGGAAAAAATCTACAGGAAGCGGCAAAGTCGCACAGTCCGTGAGGAACAGATCATTAACAGCTGGTCTGGTAATTACAGTACATCAGGCAGGACATCCAAATGCTCGCCTATCATTCACTGACCTCAAATATGGCTTATCATCTGAAACATGTAAGTAGTAGCAACTTTGCATGTCCACTCGCTTTAATGTTAACCTAGAAAAATGTGGGCTATTCAAGTGTTAGTGTGGAGTGAAAGCTGAATAGTAGCGTGCTTACTGACATCTAACATGGAGGCACTAGCGCCACTTGCACTTAAAATACTCCGTCTTTTATGGTCATACAGATAAGAGTAATACATCTTTTGAATCTGTGAAGAGTCTACTTTTAACATTGTGCTTTTGTAAAATAATGAAAGCAAACAGGGTGCGTTTTCTGCCATCTCCCTCTGTGAACTTGAGCGCGACCAAAAAGAAAGAACCGAAACTCCATGTAAACTTGCCTCACAGACATGAAAAATACATCTATAGAAAGCGAAATGTCTACTTTTAAATGAACCAATTAAATTGGAAAACAAGTATCCCTTGGTTATGTAATATAGGCATATAGGCAAGTCTACTACTGCAGAGATGACGAGTCAGCATTGTCAACATCATCACTGCAGCCGAAAATACAGAAAACACTAGTTTATCAATGAATTATTAAAATGTTAAAGCAGTCTCCTTGCTGTTTTCCTCCAACGCATTCATAATCATTACTTCTGACGGTGCGCCGTGGCAAGCTTTATGCATGCACTTGAACGCTGATTACGCTATGGAGGCATTAAAGACTCTTTATTATGATTTATATGGTTTATCAATAAATATGCGATTAGTCAACTAATTGCTTAAAATTAATGACTACTAGTCGACCAGAAAAAAACTTTAGTTAAGGCTGGCAGCCCTAGTGACCATGTGTGACAGCTTGGAGGTAATTTATATGCTATAGTGTACAAAAAAATGTAGAAAAATATCACTTTAATTCCCTCCTTCCTCCTTTATCCCTGACTGCTAAGCTGCATGAAGTGTTTCAGGCTACTATATTTCACTATACTCTTGGAACCTACTGATGATATTAAGGAAAGCAGTTAACAATGTTCCAGAGCAATTAGGGAAAGCAATAACATACAAATGACCCCAAACTAAATGGTGTGAGAGTCCATGAAGTGGTTCATTTAGCACAGTTCTGTCGGGTAGGCCCTAACCACTCCTCCACCTTCCATCCACAAACAGGAGCCAGATACTGAACGTCGGCCAAGTTGATGACAAAAAAGCCAGCCAATAAAATCAACCCCATTTTCTCCAAAAGACCAGCAATTACAGACCATCAACAACTTACTCTGTCATCCTACGTGACTGAGCACAGTCAAATAGACAAGGGCAGCAGGATGAAGAGAGAAAGAATGGGAGGAAGTGACAGAGGAAATAAGAGAATGACAAAGAAGAGTTGGATAGCCAGCGAAGAGAGGGAAGAAACACAGGATTTAGCGCACAGGACAGCACAGAATAAGGTGCCAAACTTAAGGCGATCAAAATTCTGACTGCTACTAATAAGTTGATCATTACTTTCATGTCATGTCAATTGAAAAATGTCTGATTTTAACATCCTATATGATTGTGTCTAAAATAAAAACTAAAACACTAAAAACTAAAATCTTTTTAAATGCTACAATTGAATTTAGGCATTAAAACATGATAATGTACCGTATGAAAAATGGATATTCATTTTGAGAATTTACAATGTTACGCAATTATTTATGTTTTTAAAGAATTACTTTAAAGGAGTGTTAAATGACGGCAAAGGTAATCTAATTATAAAAATAGGTGAACATTAACACATTAACATGCACAATTAAATATCTACTAATATATCAGCCTACAATCCATCACGCTCTTTAGGGTCACAATACTCTGGACTTTTGGTTGTACCCAGGATATCCATAGGAATAGATATGGCTCCTAAACTCTGGAATAGCCTTCCTGATGATGTCTGGGGTTCAGACACACTCTCCCAGTTTAAATCTAGATTAAAGACGCATCTCTTTAGCCAAGCATTCACATAATACATCTCATATCCTTGTATTCCAGTTATCAGATCAAATGCACATGATTATCTTTGCTTGAAATGTTATGAACAGCAGCAACACTAATTATTATTTACCATTTGCTTTTCTGTTTTATCTTTTGATGCCCATCCTGAGGTAACTAGAGACTATGCCAGCTCCAGTTTGGATTCAGAAGACTTCAGATGTCTCAACACATGTGAAGAGATGACCCCAACTCCTGCAAGGACTTCAGATGACGCAAACTCTGAATAAACATGCACCAATGCTAAATTTTCTATATATTGTAATCATTATGTTAACAACTTTCAATGAGGTCATTGTTTCTGCATTAAATTATTACATTATGTTAGCTAACTGCATAATTTGTATATGTACATTTCTGAAATACATTACACAGTCATCTCTGATAACAGATCACTCTAAATTGTAATGTAGACACATGCATTTTCTGTAAAGCTGCTTTGAACCTTTATGTATTGTGAAAAGCGCTATAAAAATAAATGTGAATTGAATTGAATTGAATTTCACTTGAGGGCAAAAGATTTTCCCACACAGTTTTGCAATTGGTCCAAGTTGTTCAAACGTATTTGCCAGATTTGAAAGTGAGTTTTGTGTGAGCTGTGCTTCATACATCGCTACAAACTGATAATAGACAATGGATCTTTTTGACCCGCAAAATTTCACAAAATTTTGCGGGTCACAAAAAATTCACAAAAAATTTCACAAAAAATTTGTTAATGTGACTACACTATACCACTAACACAACCGCGTATGGCGTATTGCTTTGAATCCTATAACACTATCTGATATTATATGATACTTTCATCCAGTTTACCATCTGTTGACAATAAAATCCCTTTTGTATGAAGGCACCTCAAGGAAACTGGATTCAGACCAGCTTCATAACATCATGTCTAATGATCTAGAACAAATCGAAGTGAGCTCTAAAGGTAATTGAATATTTAATAATACAATACTTATTTCTGGGTAGACAATGGATTCAGATATACCTTAATGCCATCCTGTCTGCATCAAGTATTCTTCAGGTTGAAAGTGTTTCTCCCAAGCATCACAAAGTGCAATTTTACTGCCCTGAATTTTTGGATTAGGCTCAATATGCAAGCTATTTGAAAAAGCCATGAAATGTTCTCTGTGATTTCTTGATAAAGCATTAAGGACTGAGTGAAATGAAGCTTGCACTGTTATCTATGGACTTAAACAGCCGCCTGTGAGCAGTAAATAGATCCTCAAGCAAGCAAACGGTAAACAAACAAAGGCTTGGTGTAAAATGTCTACAGCCTGAGGCTATACACACAGAGAGGCCATTAAAAGGGAGTGAGTGTTTTGTGGGGTGTGTAAGGACAGGTTATTTTCCAGACTTATAAATTGGGTCGATGCGCGTGCATCTCTGTAACCTTCCTGGATGTCACATTTCATCATGTGTATGTGTGTGCAAATTTATTTCTCAATACCACAGATCGATATAGATGAACCTGCCCATGTCCCCTATAAATATATACTTTCCATTAAATCAACCCTCGTTTTGAAGATACTATATTACAAGTCTTGGATCAGCAGTTTCAAAGTATCTTCTCAAATAGTACCTAGCTGGGTCAAGTTGTTAATTAAATCTCAAGACAGGTCTCGGATCAGCACTTTTGCTCTCTCGTAACCCTGTCAGCTCTCTAGTCAGAGACTCTCAAAACGTGACCAACTGTCCCTGAGATTTGTATATTCAAACAATTACAACATGTAAAAATAAGAATAAAATATAGTAAAATGTAACTTGCAATAGAAGCATCTTATGAAGGTACACTACTGTTCAAAGGTTTAGGGTTGGTTAAGATTTTTTTCTAAGTGCGTTTCATCACTATGTTGTTCTTCTTCTAAATCATTTGTGTTTTTAGGAACAGCTTGCATCGTCACTACGTTGAATACGTTTGAAGAAGTATAGTAGCAGTTGTCTGGTTTATCAGAAGTAGAGACCGTTCTTTATTAGAAGTAAGAAGAAACTTCATTGCTTGACTGGCTAACGTACTCTCTGCTGTTTCAGATGACAACATCTTTGTCTTGTGTCAGCCAGACGGCCACCGTAGCTTCTCTATTTTTCTTTGAAAGGGAGGGGTGAGTTGCCGTTGGTTGCAGTTCGCAACCTCACCGCTAGATGCCGCTTAAATTTACACACTGCATCTTTAACTAATGTTTAACTAATGAACCTTATTGTAAAGTGTTACATCATATTATTTGATGAATAAACAGTTAAAAAGAACCACATTTATTTGAAATAAACTTCTTTGGAAACATAAAAGTCTTCACAGTCACTTTTAAATTTTAATGCAGCCTTTCTAAATAAAATCATTACATTTCTTTCAAAAAAATCTAACTCCAAACTTTTGAACAGTAGTGTACCTTTTATGTAATATAACAATACCAGTAGTGTACCAAATGTAAAACAACAGAACTGTTAAATAAACTGAGGAAAAATCATTAAGAAAAGAATAAAGAAACTGTTAAAGTGCACATTGACAGAAGCAAGCAAGAATTTTTAAGTTAAAGTCAAAATGAACCTGAGAAAGTGATGTCTAACATTGATCTTTATTGTCTAAACACCAATACTGAAAGCATTATAACAATGCTAAGTAAAATGCAATAAATTAATACATACACACTTTACAAAAAGGTCTCATTTGTTAACATTAGTTATTATTACCTAGTTCTGGCATAAAACTCTAGATGGCACAGCCTGACAGGTCTTCAACTCATTTGGTAGTGATCTTGTCATCATCTACATAGCACAGCTGATTGGTTGCTGTTGCATCAGCAGCCAGTGAGCTGCGGCTCAACATTCAAACAAATACCAGTAGTGTTACTTTTAGCAGTCTGCAGCGTGCTTTCAGAAATCCTCCACCTTCCCCAGCTCAACCTATATAGATCTGTTATGGGGGTTAATTAATGTATGTTACATGTGCAGCAGCAACAGCATGTCTTACATGCTCACATCAATGTCTGTGAATGTATTGGCAGTAGCAAGTCTCTGTACTTGCTCTGTAGCAGATCTATTCCGCCAAATACATTAACATTGCCATATCCATTACCATGCCAATCTCTATTACCATACCAATCTCCTGAGAGTTGTCATGACATAAATGTTTTAACTAACATGAACTAGCAATGAGCAATACAATACAATACAAAAAACAAAAGTTTTTATTAATCTTTGCTAATGTAAGCTAATAAAAATACAACTGTTCATTGTTTGTTCATGTTCGTTCACAGTGCATTAACTAGTGTTAACAAATACAGCTTTTGACTTTAATAATGTATTAGTAAATGTTGAAATTAACATTAACTAAGATTAATAAATGCTGTAGAAGTGCAGTGTATTATTAGTGTTAACTAATGAAACCTTATTGTAAACTGTTAACAATAAATAACTAAACCAATCATAAGTGTGTATCAAAACATGACACAAAAAGGAAAAAAGTGAAGCTATTATTCCAATGTAATGGATTTTTTAGAGAATAAAGAATTTAAAAAAAAAATCATATTTTTTTGTCAATATGTTGAACTGATATCATGTTGGAGATACATGACTGTCGTTGCCATCAGTAATCATCATTTTAGTTTTTATGTAACACTTTTGTTTATGTGCTTGCCAACAGTAGATTTCACAGGTCTCAATAAAGTTCTGCTGCACTAGATCATTGATGACGCCCTTGTCAAACCAGCTGAAGGAAGACAACGGTTATACGACATCTCATGTCGTTGCCATAGAAATAACCTCACTTCAAAAATAGAAACTTAGTTAGACATAGAGGAAACAAATGAGTAAACTAAAGAAAAATCAGGTCACCTTTTTCCTTAGAGACAACTCAAAAGGTTTGCAGTATTAGGCATATTGAGTTGGACAGATTACACATACATGGAATAACATATACATACATACGATTATATAACAAGAAAATGAGAAGAGAAGATATTTCTCAGTGTCATGAATATTTCCACACTTATTACAGAACTCCTCTGGTCACGAAATCTCATTATCAGGAGCCAGTATACTATTCAAACTAATCTGCACGGCTTTATTAATTCTGGCCCAATACGCGACCTTCGCTAACTTTTTGCAATGTGTGTTTGTCACTGGCCACAAAATCCTCTCGCCAATGCTTTGTCTGGTCACATCATTAGAAAAGCCATCTATGATTGCAGACTTGTCTAATCGCGTTAAAGTCAAAATCAGTGGTGCTGACAGACCAACAGAGAGAGCAGAACATCTTAAAAAAACTGCCATTTCTCTTTCTGGCCTACTTCTGTTTCTTCTTTTTTACATACAGACATTCACACCTACACAGTATCCTTTCTGACCCTTGTGTCCAGTGTGACTGACAACAAGACACAGGCTGAGCTTCATGGCAACAGCAAAGCAGCTCTGATGCTGTCAATTTCATTTCATTTACAAGCTTGTCTAACACTATGCTGCTAGTGCTGCTTTCTTTTGAAAATGCAAATCTTCTAATTCTATTTTCATCATTCTGTTTCATTTACATACACCTTATAATATAATTCTAAAATCAAGTAAAAATATACACATTCATATTTTTGTAAACTACTTTTTCAGGAACACAAGTAATCCATCTCGATGCAGCTTTTTTGTTGAATAATTCTACTAAATGCCTTTTCTACCATGAATAATGAATATGTTTGGTTGCACATTTCACAAAGATAAACATATTGTTCAATTTAAAGGTACTGTCACGTGTTTGGATTTTCTGTTTGCATTTTCATTTGTCATATGTATCCCTTTGTACAGTTTCTTGCCACTTGATTGTTTCCTTGGTTACTCATTTGATTAGTGTCTTCAGTTCAGCTGTGTCTTATTAATTAGTCTTGTTAGTTCTTCTGTTCACTGTGTATTTAAGCCCTGTTGTCAGTTCTACGTTGTGTTATGTTGTGGTTTCCCTGCCTGGTTGGATTTTGTAATTTTTGTAATTTCGTTTAAATCGTCTGTCTTCATCATCCTGCCTAAACACAACTGTGACAGAAGAACTGACCTCACCTAAAGCATGATCCTGGCTGAGGACGATCTTTGGGGCCTATGGCAGAATGGTAGGCCTTTGGAGAGGTATGTGGAGGAGTTTCTCGAGCTCTCTCATCAGGTGAATTGGCTTCTCTCAAAGTGTGTTTTCGTATGGGAATGGATAAGGATGCCATTCGGTATAGCGAACCTGCTTGTTAATTCTCCCTAGTTGAGTCTATTAATCTTATTCTCTATTTAAATGGTTCTAATTTTGAAGTTAACCCTCTGGAGTCTGAGGCTGATTTGGGGCCCTTGAGAAGTTTTGACATGCCCTGACATTTGTGCTTTTTTCAGTTGTTCATAAACATTTTAATGGAAAAGGTGTCATTACACTGTATTCAGCATGAACTAGGCTACATATATGTGAGGAACATGTATGTACATGTTTGTATTTTTGAAGGAATAACATTTATGCGTGATTATTGAAAAAACAAAAAACTTGAGTCACTGAAATAAGGCCAAAAAAAAATATTAAATTCACAAGACTTCTGAGTATTGAGGTTGTAGACTAGAATTTGATTCAAAATGATGTAAATATTATCCTGCCTACTCATTAATATAAAACAATATAGAGATTTAAAATTTGTAATACACTTTTTGTGAAGAAACGCAGTATGGATGGAGGCGTGAATCTTCATGAATAATGCTGTGATTCACACCTGAGAAGACAAAGACCCGCATAATGAGCCCTTTCAGTCAGGTAGGCTATTTGAAAAAACCCTCTGTGATCATGCTGATAATAATAACGTCCACTCTTGGCAAAAAAAAAACATGATTTTGTGATCTCATGCATGCATGTATTATTGCACATCATGTGAAGAGAAATTTGTATAGGTCTATTATAGTTTAAATTACAGTATCAGTCAAAAGACTGGACGCATTGCTATTATGTTTTTAAAAGAAGTCTCAAGCTCATCATGCTGTATATCAAACATACAGAAAAAACAGCAATACTGTGAAATATAACAATTTAAAATAATGTTTTTCTATTTTAATATACTTTTAAAATATAATGTATATCTGTGATGCAACGCATCTGAACATTCATGTTACCTCTATGGCATTTCATAAAGGCTTTTAGCTTAAAAGCATGCACATTTGGAGAAATATTGATGGATTCTCATGTTTATGTCAATTTTCTATACAGAGGAGTAATATTTATTCAGTATTTACTGTCATCACTATGAGCGCTGGATACTGTGTTTTCCATGCACACTTGCAGCCGGAGGGCGCTCTGTGCACATTTAGTCCACAAATTACTCCTAATGAAGAACAGGCATACCATGTGACATTCCAGGAACATGTATTGCCTCAGAATTTGCATCTGAATAGCACTCTCTCCGTGGGTGTGGCCAAATTAGTGGATAATGAGCTGACTTGCGGACGTCTGACATGTCTCTTTTCATACAGATTGCAAATGCTCACAGTTTGAAGTAAGAGGGTGCAGTATAGCAGTTAAGAAACCGTTCTTGTGGATGTTTTAGTCTTGATGGACCGCAGCCTCCTATTAGAGGGGAGTGCCTCGGAAAGTTTGTGTCCAGGGTGAGGGGTCAGCCACAATTCACTGTGGTAAGCCTATTATAAGTGCTTATATTTTAGACCTGGTGGGATGGTTTTTGCTGTAAATTGCATCATATCCGTAAATAGAGAAAAGTTGCTCCAGCTACTTTGACGCGTGTATGGTGTGAGAGTGGCATAGGTTAGTTATCACAATGAGTGAGAAAGGTTGACATGGAGCAGCTAAATCTCAAACCTCCAGGGAATGACCCATTTTAAAAAAAAAAAAACAGAATAGAGCCGTGTATGTTGGCAAAAAGAGAATGCGACAGAACTTGTAATAAAATGAGAATCAACATTGGCTTGGCTTTTCGGAGATGACGAGAACTAAGAGATTTGAAATGCTGTAAAAGTGATGTAGAGATGGCGTTTTTATTACTATTTTATTAAGGTATTTTATTGAACAGATAAATTGCCACATGTAGCTCTCAAGCATTATATTGTGAAGGGTCATTTCATTATGGTTGTTGTAGCTCTGAGCTGGAATTTATTTTCAAAGAGGGACCATATCTTCAGCTAGTCAGCTTGAGATCTTTTCCATCTAAACTGGTTATTTATCTTAAACCTAGTAATGAATGTTTTATGAGCTGTGGGGTAACCATATTCATCTGCAGTCACACAGAGCTAAATATTTTTGTGCAAACCATGATTTTTTTTTATTTTATTTTTTTTTTTGATGAATATATAAAACAGCTTTTTTTTAAAAAAAAATATACATATGACCCCAAATGTTTGAATGGCAGAGAAAAGTAAAGTACGAGGGAACGATTTAGCAAATCGAGGGAACAAAGTAGTAAATCGTGCACACAATTTACTTTTTTTTTTTTTTTTTTTGACTGCATGTCATGTGCAGGATTCCGTAGAAAATAACATGAACTAAATCAATTTTATTTAGATAAATGTAAAGGAAAATAGTCACAGTTGTCTCTGTTAACTAAATAAATGTAATAGAGTCAAGACATTTTATGTACTTGACTTTTATGACATTTAAATAATAAATGAATTCAAGTCCATTTTTGCAAAATGTTGCCTTTATTTGGTTCTACAGCTCATTTACAGATTGGGACAGTAGACATGACAGTAGAGAAACAGCAAGGGGATCAGGACACGGCATAGGCTAGATTTGCACCATTATTCCTGTGAGCACACCACTTTTGAGCATCTTCAGCATTGTGCCACAGCTCTCACACACACTTCTATGCTTAAAACCAGTTAGGCTGGCTGATGGCACAAACCACACATACACAAACAACACTACACTGTCCCCAAGCTCATAATATCCTTCCTGTCAGCGAGTATATAAGTCAAGATGAACTGGGGAGGGCATGGTCTCTTGGCCTTTGAAAACAACAGTCACGGGTATGACATGTGCATCACATGCCTCTCTTACAGGAGTCAAGTCAAATGACCGCAACCTCTTGTGATTCAAATGCTTTTGAACTGTGACCTTCTCTCATAGTCAAGCATGCCAAATGCTGTAGAAGCTTCATGAGATGAATATAAATGCAAAGCCAAATGATTGACTGCCTTTTGCCATGCAAGACTGGGTAAATGTCTTCCAGTGTCACATTGGATTTCATGTCCAGAGAGTCTGGGTGAGGGGTATGATCAAAATCTTTTAGCAGAATTTTATATCACAATAATGATATATATTAAGATATAGTTGTTTTGTTTTGTTTTTTTTGTTGTTTTTTTTTGCTATAAATTAAATGAAGTAGCAGTAGTAGTACATATTAGATCTGGTCAAATCAATAATAAATAAATATGAAAATACTAAAACACATTTCCAATTGATTATTTTTTTAATAAAAAATGTTTTAATAATTTTAAAATAATTTGAAACATTTATTTTAAAACACTTTTCATATTTATATCATTTTTATTTATTTATTTTTAAATAAAGTTGAGGACTTTTAACGTTATGTCTTTACTTATAAGGAGAAGTGTGAGTTTTGATGTTGTTAGTGACATTTGCTCTGATAAAATGTTCACCTGTAACCATGGGTACACCAGTATGCCTCAGAACCATCATATTCACCCATGCTTAAGAGCTGAGCTGAAGCCAAACTCATGAAATTACCATAACAATGTTCCTCTGTGAGTAACCAACCATGCCACACTCAAAGTCACTTAAATCACCTTTCTTCCCCATACTGAACTTCAGCATATTTTCTTGACCATAACTGTGTTCAGAATTGCACCCTATACCTTCATTGGTAACATTTTACAATAAGGTTCATTACTTAAACATTAATGTATTAACTAACATGAAATAACCATGAGCAATACATTTATTACTGTATTTACTAATCTTCATTAACGTTAGTACAGTTGTTCATTGTTTGTTCATGTTAGTTCACAGTGCATTTACAAACCCAATTCCAAAAAAGTTGGGGCACTGTACAAATTGTGAATCAAAAAGGAATGCAATAATTTACAAATCTCATAAACTTATATTTTATTCACAACAGAATATAGATAACATATCAAATGTTGAAAGTGAGACATTTTGAAGTGTCATGCCAAATATTGGCTCATTTTGGATTTCATGAGTGCTACACATTCCAAAAAAAGTTGGGACAGGTAGCAATAAGAGGCCGGAAACGTTAAATGTACATATAAGGAACAGCTGGAGGACCAATTTGCAACATGATTGGGTATAAAAAGAGCCTCTCAGAGTTGCAGTGTCTCTCAGAAGTCAAAATGGGCAGAGGATCACCAATTCCCCCAATGCTGCGGCGAAAAATAGTGAAGCAATATCAGAAAGGAGTTTCTCAGAGGAAAAATTGCAAAGAGTTTGAAGTTATCATCATCTACAGTGCATAATATCATCCAAAGATTCAGAGAATCTGGAACAATCTCTGTGCGTAAGGGTCAAGGCCGGAAATCCATACTGGATTCCCATGATCTTCGGGCCCTTAGACGGCACTGCATCACATACAGGAATGCTACTGTAATGGAAATCACAACATGGGCTCAGGAATACTTCCAGAAAGCATTGTTGGTGAACACAATCCACCGTGCCATTCGCCGTTGCCGGCTAAAACTCTATAGGTCAAAAAAGAAGCCATATCTAAACATGATCCAGAAGCGCAGGCGTTTTCTCTGGGCCAAGGCTCATTTAAAATGGACTGTGGCAAAGTGGAAAACTGTTCTGTGGTCAGACGAATCAAAATTTGAAGTTCTTTTTGGAAAACTGGGACGCCATGTCATCCGGACTAAAGAGGACAAGGACAACCCAAGTTGTTATCAGTGCTCAGTTCAGAAGCCTGCATCTCTGATGGTATGGGGTTGCATGAGTGCGTGTGTCATGGGCAGCTTACACATCTGGAAAGGCACCATCAATGCTGAAAGGTATATCCAAGTTCAAGAACAACATATGCTACCATCCAGACGTCGTCTCTTTCAGGGAAGACCTTGCATTTTCCAACATGACAATGCCAGACCACATACTGCATCAATTACAACATCATGGCTGAGTAGAAGAAGGATTCGGGTACTGAAATGGCCAGCCTGCAGTCCAGATCTTTCACCCATAGAAAACATTTGCCGCATCATAAAGAGGCAGATGCGACAAAGAAGACCTAAGACAGTTGAGCAACTAGAAGCCTGTATTAGACAAGAATGGGACAACATTCCTATTCCTAAACTTGAGCAACTTGTCTCTTCAGTCCCCAGATGTTTGCAGACTGTTATAAAAAGAAGAGGGGATGCCACACAGTGGTAAACATGGCCTTGTCCCAACTTTTTTGAGATGTGTTGATGCCATGAAATTTAAAATCAACTTATTTTTCCCGTAAAATGATACATTTTCTTAGTTTAAACATTTGATATGTCATCTATGTTGTATTCTGAATAAAATATTGAAATTTGAAACTTCCACATCATTGCATTCCTTTTTTATTCACAATTTGTACAGTGTCCCAACTTTTTTGGAATCGGGTTTGTACTAAGGTTAACAAGAATTTAATAATGTATTAGTAAATGTTGAAATGAACATTAAATGCTGTAGAAGTGCAGTTCATTTTCATGTTAACTAATGAACCTTATTGTAAAGTGTTACCCCTTCATTCCTTATTCCTTCACATATATTACTTCACTAATATAGTCCACTTGAAGGAGTGAATGAAAATGCGGGAATTCATTTGGCACTATCCTCACAGTGCATTGTGGGTATTCTTTGGCCGTTGAGTGTCCATCAGTTGTACACTCATTATCGCTGTGTATTATAGGATTGAGGAGTGCACTCGATAATGTTCACTATGGTTTTGGACACCACTACAAATGGATGTGCCCTCAAATAGTGCCCTATTTTAAGGGTATGGGGCGATTTCAGACACAGCCCATGTCTACATGCCTAAATAAATTGAGTTGCTGCTATGTGATTGGCTGATTAGAAATTTTAAAGCCCAAAAAAGTGCAACTATCCATCATAAAAGGTAACCACACAGCTCTGGGGGGTTAATAAAGGCCTTCTGAAGTGGTGATGTGTTTGTGTAAGAAAAATATCTATATTTAAAACTTTAAAAACTTAAATAACTGGATTAAATAATCTGACTAGTTTTCTCCCACATGCACTTTTTTTGGGCTTCAAAATCTCATCCTGTATTTACTACCATTATAAAGCTTAGGAGAGCCAGGACATTATTTAATATAAATCCGATCGTATTCATCTGAAAGAATTAAGTCATCTACACCTAGGATGGCTTAAGGGTGAGTAAATCATGGGGTAATTTTCATTTTTGGGTGAACTATCCCTTTAAATAAGTAGACTGTGTGATTCAGCTGCATTCATTAGTCAACTGCCCTGAAGAGGTGTAAACAAATACAATCATGTGATTTAACTTTTTGTGCACGAGATGGATAATTCACACTAACGCTATGTGTTTGTTATATGCACGATTACTGTCACTGTAATGAAAAATGCTCAGTAATTTAGCTATTAATACCTCTGTTAATAACAACAGCTGTGTGGGAATTAGAGGTTTGGTATAAGGAAGACTGGGGCTAGTTGTCACATAGGCTCTACTGTATTTCAGTAACTATAAGGTTCAGAGTCAAAAGTCCAATAACAGGATAATATTTTATATGTGAGACAAAATTAAGCAACTGTTTCTAACATAAACCTTATTAAATTTTTTATAAGGATAAAGTTATACGCAGTCATGTTCTAATTCATGACCTGAACAACATTCAGTTACATCAAAAAATGGCCTTGTAATAGATGTGTGGCTGTTTCAACATCAGCACTGTCAACCAAAATGAAATAAGACATGGTAGAAGAGATGAGAGAGGATATTAGAGCGATATTTCCTGTGTAATAAAGAAGCAATGAAAGCTTACAGCAGTCCTATTGTTGCTAACTCCACCACCCTGATCCCAAGAAAAGAAAGACAGGGAGTGCAGAGAACATGACAGATAAAGCAAGGAAGAACAGGAAAGAGGAAAAAAATACAGTGAGTGCAATTAAGACGCAGGACACATTCAGAAATGAAGAATGACATTTAATCATCTCAGTGATTTTATGAGGCACTCACTGAATCTTAAAGTCTCATTAATAGTTTTATTATCCCTCAGAGACTCCAGCATTGATTTTGATGTATTATTCCTCTTTATAACATGTTTTTAAGAAGCCACTTGTTAAAAAAATCTTACTGAAATTGTATAAAAGTTATTAAATTATTTTAAAAAATGGGTTTCAAAAATTGCATTTGCACATTTGGAAATGTTCATCTGAAGAGTAACCTGTCAACCTCTGAAGTTTCATGATCCAAGAACCTCACTGACTCTCAGAAATGCACATTGAGAGGGCAATGACCTTCATGAAGAGTCTCAAAGGCTGAAACCTCAGTATGTCAGTGTCGGACCAACCCTCATGCACACTCTAAAGTTTCATGATCCTGAAATATTCCTGCACCCTTTCTGACCTCCTTGTAAATGCCTGAAAATTCACATTTACAGAACTACAGTACAGTTGAGTTGACATTTATAAAAGGTCAATGTACTTTACAGTACGCTTGAAGGCTGAAACCTCAGTATGTTAATCTCCGAGCATTACTAAGCCCTTTTACACTTGATCAAGTCACGAAAAACGTTTGGAGTTTATGTAACATTTACTGAGCAGGATCTATTTCGTGAACAAAACAAAAGTGGTTGACCACTATGACCCAATGCTGCATATCTGTAACATTCAGTAAAAAAAAAAAAAAAAAAATTTTTAATTTTTGGGTGAATTTCTGCCATATTTAAGAATTGTGAATAAAAGATTGCAGGTCAAATGCTTCCTCGAAAGATTGTTCAATTTCACCCAAAACAACTATGCTGGTTGATTTTGGCATGCTGGAGATTGAAATTGTGGTTATTTTCCTGCCAAATTTGTTGCTAAGATACATTTCTTGGCAAGAGTTTGAACTGCTCTTACATGTACTGTTAGTATTATTTATTAAGTGAAACATGGGAACTATTTAGTTGGGTCTCTGAGAATTAAGGCTGGACTCTGAAAAATATTGTATACAAAGAATGAAATATAAAGAGCTGATACTTAAGGCCTATTTACACAGAGAATGATAACTATAGCGATAACTATAATAGCATCTACACAAATGGAAAATAACATCTTAAGTGCACACTGCAGTTTTGTCATTGAAATGCTTGAGATCTCTTAATCGGGAGAATTCTGATTGGCTGTCAATGTTTTATAGTTCATCAGCCAGAAAAAGAAAAAAACATAAAATACTAAATATTTTAATATAATATAAAATGGAAAAATATAAATCCATACTAATATAACTTGATCTAAATCCAGATGTTGAGGAAAAAAGTTCACATCCACATTTGAAAATAAACTAGAGAGAAATATTACAGAGCAACAGCCTAAAGCAAAGAGTGAAGTGGAGGAGAAACAAAAAGAGACTGTATGTGTGTGTTACTGTTCAATGAGCCTTTTACTGTAAACGTCAATGTTATTCCTCTTTTTCATCATCTCCTCTGTCTGCTCTGTTCTTTCCTCTCTCCCCAGGTTGGTATTGATTGTGTTCTCCAGTTTGACAGTTTTGTTGCTATGGTGAAAAGAATTCAAAGAATAAAGACAGAAACAGAGTTTGGCTTGGTGTGACAGGAAGAAGAAAAACTTATATATCAAATTTCATTAAAAGAACAAAGTATTTTATTTTTTCAACTTTAAAGCATCTGCTCTGTATTTGAAAACATGAGATTGATGGTTCTTTACAAAATGTACACAACATGTTTACTACGTACACCATGCACCAGTGCCCTGAAGAAATCACTCTATCAAGTACAAAGGTGATTTCTCACATTTAATTGTGGTGGAGTCAAATATATGAAATATATTTCATAATTCTCAAAAATATATATTCTTTCATATTCAGTGGCAGTTATTTGTGATTGATATTGCAAAAGTAATAAACATTTATAGAATACAGCATGATTTTGTGCTGTTTATAAAATTTCAGGAATCCTATGCTGTAAGTGCTTATAGAACTAAAAGTGTTTAAGAAACAATAGACATTTGCTTGGCTTTTTTTGCACTGAAATCATTTACTTTTAAATGTGTTGATGGGACTTTGTCATGACAACTTGACATTTTAAAGCCACCATTATTGCAGCAATAACCTAGAATTCCTATAAAATTATATATATATATATATATATATATATATATATATATATATATATATATAAAAAATTTTTTAAGTTTTATCAACTTCTTGATATGGATGTTTCTTATACAGTTTGCCTAGAAGAGTAAAATGTTGTCCTTTTAAAACTTATTTCAATAATAAAAAAAAAATGCATTATTCCAAATGCCAAGTAAATCTTTGGTTGTGCATTATTTACTTGATCTAAGAGTCATGTTTTATGGTGTACAAGATAGAAGCTCATCAACATACGATCCCACCATTTCTCCAGTATTCACATCTGTCTATTGGTCCAAACCCCTTTCTGACCAAAAACAATGGAAACTGAAAGGAAACAAATTAGGTTCTTTCCCCATTTTCACCTTGAGCTGCCACTGCTTGAATGAAAAGCCACACTGGGACGTGACTTCATTCTGTAAACAGCACTATATTGAGCGACCCAGTGAAAGTCAATGGCCAACAGAGAACCTTTATCGAACTGAGATAAACTCTTTCTGAAACGTCTAATAATTGTATGATTTAGCAACCTCTATATCCTACCACTACAAAGAAAAAGAAAAAACCATCCATAACATCAAAACACAGTGAGCCTGGATCTCACCACCTGGTTCTTTCTCCAAAGAACACGAGTGCAGGCGATATCAGATGTGCTGCCCTGCCATTACCTCTTACTATTCAATCATTGAATACCGTCTGCGTCATTTGAAGTGAAGTGACTTGAGCCCCACTTATGGATTGCATTGACTTCAGAGAAAACAGATGAGATGGAGGACTTATCTATCTGCTTAATCATTTCCACTTGTCTCACCATTTTCTTTCATTTTTAACAGCCTGGCTGAAGTCTGAAGTTCAGCCTTCTCTAATTTCAATTTTTTTTTTTTTTTTTTTTTTTTTTTTTTAGCATTTTCTTGCCACAGCATCATGCCTGCATTTTTAGTTTGTGAAAATACGAATTAATCAGTGGAAGCAACTGCAAGGCATTCAAGATGTTTTTAAAACTACTCATTTTGGAAAAAGTTGTCTTTAAAATAATTTGGGAGGTATTTCTCAGTTCCAGATACTTAAAATTGGTTTCTCTTACCACTGTGATTGCCTTCTTCCTACCGGATATCTGCATTGTCATGTTGTATTATATTCACAAAGAAGTGCACTTGAATATAGAGAAGAATATGTCCCCGATTGACTTTGCAAGCCAAGTCACGTCCCCTATATTTTCATTTTGTTATCGTACAGCAACAACATACCAGGCAGACGGTCAGGTCCTCATTAAAACAGAGCAACCTTCTGTATTCACTCTAAAGGCAAGGTCAGGAGCAGCCTGCACAAAAGCAGTCGAGTTAATAAAGATACGGACTCTGCATTCATATGAATATCACTCATTGCATAGGGTTGAGAATTCCTCTTCCACCCATTGAATGAGCTCAGCTATGATTCAGATTTTAAGGGAATGTGGAAAAATTGTTCCCCACCTCTGCACTGTGAATAGGTTTAGAGATGAAGTCAAGTACATCCTGGATACTTTCTACAGATCAATGGCTTTTCAGATGTTGGCATGTGGAATATTGAACAGATACAGAATTGCACTTGCACGTTTGTTAGTGTATCGTGAAACTATTTAACCCCATGTGGAATTGGATGTAAAGTGTCCAATTTGTTGGATGGACATTGTGTACATGGGTACATTTGATGAATTACAAGAATGTTTTCACGGTTTGCAGCATTAAGCATTATATGCAATCACACGTTTCTGTTGAGCTTATGAATGCAATGTCCAATCAGAGGCATTTTGATTGAATAGTTTAGTGTATGCGCTCAGAGAATTCTGAATCTGCACTCGTGCAAATTCTGTCATCATAAACAACAAAGTGCATAAAAGATGCAGGCAAGAGATTCATTTTTCAGTGGTTATATCGGGAGTTTATATCAGGGGTCATCTCTGACCCTTTGTTTTTCATGCTACTGAAATAACCAATGTTAAGTCTTCTAATCTGTAAAAAGCAATAAACAAATTCTGCTGAGCTTGTTTTGTCTGTAGCCAGAAAATTTGCAAAAAAAAAAAAAAATTATCAAAATCATTATGACAACAGCAATAATCAACAATAATGATTTTGTCATGATATTGCACCTTCACCCTCTAATGAGTTCCTGTTTATATATATATATATTTACATTATACAATTTTTTGTGCAAACACATATGCATAAGTATGTGTAATTCGCACCCTTTTTAGTGGTGACCGAGACTCTAGGATAGCCCAAGTACCTACAAACAATCCTAATTCTTACTGAACTGATTATCAGCATACGCTCTACTGACACTTCATTTATTCAGTATAATTACAGAACAATCGCAATAATTCTCAGCTAAGGAAATGCATGAAACAAAAAGTTTAAACAGCCAGATAAGGACCTTGATTTTTAGAAGCATCAGGGATTGTGATATTTGCTTACAAATGGTAAAAAAACCACAGATGAGCACACATTGATTTATCTCTGTAGCTGAGCAATAACATTTCTCAGACCCTTCTTACCAAAACCACAATTACTCTTCTTAATATATTCAGTAATGCTTAATAACTTTTTTTTTTAATCTTTTAACAAGATAACATACAATTTATGCATCTGGCAGCACTATTTATCTTTTTTAATTTTTTGGCCATAGTTCAGCACCTTTCAGCAAACTCTTAAAGGGATAGTCCACCCAAAAATGAAAATTCTGTCATTAATTACTCACCCTCATGTCATCCCAAACCTGTAAGAGTTTTGTTCGTTTCCAGAACTCCACAAATGAAGATCTTTTTAATGAAATCTGAGAGCTTTCTGGGATAGAAAGCTCTCAAATCTTCATTTGTGTTCCGAAGATGAATGTGTTGCAGGTTTAGAACGACATGAGGGTGAGTAATTATTGACAGAATTTTAATTTTTCGGTGAACTAACCCTATGTACAAGCTGGTCTGGGAAAACAGTTATTACTCCATCATAAAATAATGTACAATAGAAGATAGTGATCTTAAGAGCATGATGAAATGTTATGGAAAACCCATACAATTAACAGACCCATTTGGCCCAAAAGTTAACCCCAAAAACCATCATGGTACAATTAGAACCCATGTTGATTTTGGTCAAGAGGCAGTCTTTATGCATTTTAAAATTTACAGTATAAAATAAAATGCTTTCTAAAAATATTATTTTCTGGTAAAATATATTTAAAAATGTAATTTATTCTTGTGATCCACAGCTGAATTTCCAGCATCATTACTTCAGTCTTCAGTGTCACATGATCCTTCAGAAATCAGTCTACAGTAATATGATGATTTGGTGCTCAAGAAACATTTCTTATTATCGATGCTGAAAACATTTGTGCTGCTTAATATTTGTTTTGTTTTGTTTTTTCAGGATTTAATGAAAAGAAAGAACAGAACTTTTGCATATGATATAATTAAATTGTACTAAAAAGCTGTTTAATGGTGGGTTCCATTGTAACAACTAACCTCATAAAGAGTGACATATAACCCCATGTCTCAAAATAGATGGTATATAAAGCAAATTTACACACACATTTGAGAGTGGAACTCCATCTATGATCTTCCCTGATAAGTAACTGGTGTGAAGATGATATTAGCAGTGAGAGCACAGGTAGCTTAACTGCTCATGATATAGCGCAAAAATAATTATGAAGAAATAAGCCAGTCGCTGCTGTAGTGTTTGCAGATTTATGCAGAACTGAGGAACCTGCTGACAGGCAAAATGTAATTTAGAAAGCATTTACTCTATAAACATCACAGTATTGTTAGCAAGAGGAAAGGCTATAGGTGTAATGAGCCTTGTATTTTTTGCTGTTATATGATTAAACAGATAGTGGTACAACATTTTTTATAACCAGTGCATTAGTTCAACCCAAAATGAAAACAAAAGAAGATATTTTGATGTTACAAAAAAAAAATTACAAAAATTACAAAAAAAAGTTACAACTGTTTTTGTACATACAATGAAAGTCAGTGGAGAAAACATCCTGTGACATTTTGCATTCTTTCTTAACTAACACACTGAAATGTTTATACACATGAAACATGAAGCTATCAAACATACAATTACAACATTATATTATTCTTTTGTGAGTTGGGTTATTTTTATAAGAATATAAGATGTTTACATGAAAGTATAACAATTAGCTTACTATAAAAAGCTACAAATAATATATTTCCGCCTCATTATATGACCAAAATCTACATTCGATCGCAAACGGATGTTATTACAAAAACTCAATAGTGCTTTACAGCGAGTTTTAAGTGAATATAGTATTAATCTTATAAATTGTCACATGTAGCTTGATAATTGTAGAAATGATGCACTTGTTATACTTATTTTGTCATGTGAGGTCGTAAGAAAATGTTTTGTTTCTAGAAGGACTTTTGATAATATATAATGTATAATGGGATCAAAGGGATGTGAGTGGGCCAAGAATTGTATTGTCAAAATAATTTATATTTGACAACATTGTTCTTGTAATCTTTTCTCCCGACAAATTCAAAGTAACGGCAATATTTCTAGCCACTGAATGTAAGCTTTTCTATCTTACAAGCAAGCTTGTAGCAATGGTGACATCAATTGCACAACATGATTACGAAAATGAATCTAGGAATGATTAGATTGTTAGATTTCAGATCAGTAGGTGTTCGGTCAACATAAAAATAAGGTTGTAGCAGGCTATTTAAAGGAAGCTTTGCGGTAACTAGTAAAGTAATGCATTACTTTTAAATTTACAGCAAAATATCTGAGTTACTTTTTTCAAATAAGTAACTCAAGTTACTTTGTTTTCCATTTACTGACTGACAGCTCTCCTGTCCTCGTGTTGAGAGAAATCAAGAGTAATTGCAGAGGTGTTGTGTGCGCTGTGTGTCAACATGATGGTTATTGTAGTTCTAGACTAAATGTGAACATGCATTCACTCATCTCACTTGCACAAAAACAGATTCTGTATTCCTAAAAATGAATAGAAACAGTGAAATGCAAACTCAGAATATTATGCAAACCTGCAATAATTAAATGTTAAATAACACAAATACAAATTATGTATTTAACCTTACTTTATTAACTAGTGTCTTTGCTGCTGACCTTCTGATAATCCAATTTAACCATACTAATAAGCAAAAATGTTTTTAGCATCACATTTGTTCCTTTTATTATTGTTGTTATTATTATTATTATTATTATTATTATTGCTAAAGTAAGAGTGCTGAAATTTCTCTTTAGCTGTGACCTATTCTTCTGTGACTCAGAAGGGCTGAAAGGTTTGTTTGAGCTGCGCCCTCTACAGATGTGAATTTGCATTTCCTTTAGCCTGAGGATTATTCATTAAAGAGGAAGATCTAATGGCAGATTATTCCAGAGTCTTGGACCAGCAACAGAGAAAGCACAATCACCCTTCAATTTAAGACGCACACAGGGAATAGTTAGAAGAAACTTGTTTGATGATCTTAGTATTACGCCTGGAATGTAGGGCTTAATAAGATCAGCTAAGTATTCTGGCGCCATCCCGTGAAGTGCTTTAAAAACATATATCAAAATCCTATACTGTATCCTAAATTGTACTGCTACAATTTTTTCCCAGCATTCATTAACAGCCTTGCAGCAGCTTTTTTTTTTTTTTCTTTCTTTCTTTCTTTAGTACTTAGTAACGTCCCCAGTAACAAGTAGTGTAACAATTATTACTGTAATGCATTACAGCCCAATTCTCAGGGTGAGTAAATGATGACAGAACTTTTTTTTTTTTTTTTTTTTCCAGGTTTGAGTACACATATATTCACTTTATCCTCATTAAGGGTCTTTACAACAGAAGAAAAAGCAAGCACATTCAAGATATTCAAATCTTCACTCCCAATTAAATTGATTTGAGTCTGCTCTGCTGCATGTGAACTTTCTGTATTGTTGTAATTGTATGTGGAACATATCTAGTTGTTACTTAGAATCCGAAAGCTTGTGTTATTATGATTAGAAGAGTGATGTAGAGGAACTAATTATCAGTTTTGAAAAGATGCTTACTAATACAGTTTCCTTAAGAACCAGAGAGATAAGTTCAACTTGATTCACCACAAGTGTTGTTGTTTTTTTTTCTCTTTTACTCAAAATCATATATTGTTCAAATATTATTTTACAATATTTCACTATATGCCACATTTTTTTTTTTAAAGATCTGATTTTGATTTTAGCTAGAACAAAGGTGTTCATTTAATGAGAGATCACAGACATCACACTAGGCTTTAAAAACATGCAGTAATTACAGCAAGGTCCTGAACACTTCTAGCACAGTCTCACCTGTATGGAGTAAAACTCAAATCTGCACTCCCACATGCTAATATATAGAATCTGGCTCAAGCAGTTGTGCAAGTAAACACAAAATCATGCGTGGGCTCTATACACTCCTCCATGCCTGGGTGACATTTTCAAGAATGTAAAGTACCCATTGCACAGAAGTGTCGAGACAGACCTCAGAGATGTAAGCCTCATCAGAAGTGAGGGACTGACAGCTTCACCATGGAGAAAGTTGCAGTGGAAATAGAATTAATATGTTTAATTAACACACAAACTAAGAGCTCATTATTGTTGCTAGTGGTCACTTCACTAACAGCAAAAGGATTCAGAAAGGCCTATAATTAGCATCCAAATGCTGTATTGTCAATCCCAAAAGCAATTTAATTGTGTGAAAACAATATCAGAAACAATAAGTCAAGTTAATATTTTTTTCCCCCTCTAGGGGATGAGAAACTTCTTTAAAATCAGTATCATGTGTCATGTCCCTGTTCCCTCAGATTGTGGTCAATATTTTTTGTACAACAGAACTACAACATTTATTATTATTATAATTATTATTATTATTATTACCACTTAAAAGGCTTAAGTTAACTGTGTTTAAAAAATATTTTCTTAATTTACTTAAATTGAATTTTTCATTGAATGTTTTAATTTTTGGAATTTGTATACACTATCGTTCAAAATTTTGGGGGATCCAGAATTTTTTTTCAAAGAAATGAATACAGGAAGAATGCACTGCATTAATTAAAAGTGTAAGTAAAGGCATTTATAATGTTACAAAATATTTATATTTCAAATAAATGCTGTTCTTTTAAACATTGATAAAGATAAGAAATGTTTCTTCAAATCATCATATTAGAATGATTTCTGAAGGATCATGTGACAAGACTGGAGTAATGATGCTGAAAATTCAGCTTTAATCACAGGAATAAAATAGAAAACTGCTATTTTAAAGCGCAATAATAGTTCAGAGAATTTCTGTTTTTAATGCATTTTTGATTAAATAAACCAACCCCAAATGGTAGTGTACATTAATTTTATAGTAATGTAAACTAGATTGAGATTAAGGGCCAGATTTACTAACCGCTTGCACCAGCGCAAACCCTCTTTTGGCGTTAAGGTCTACTGTCAAGATTTACTAAAAACACATGGTGTCAAAATTAGCAATGAAAAGGCGTCAACTGAGTTGTTTTTGCGGCTGACTTTATTACATATGCATTTGTAGGAGTTTCCATTTCAGACGAAAAATGTACCGGAGGAGAGTATTTAAATGAATCACGCAAAGCGATTTACCAATGTTTGTGCTAGTCAATTTACTGGTATTAGCACCATTATTTAACGCCCAAAAAAAGCATGTCTTAACCCAACTTGCAACATGGCTGCAATTGTTGCTGCAAGGAGGAGACACCGCAGAGAACAGAGAGCACGTGGTAGAAGGGAGAAAATATTTTCCACTCATATTAATTTCTTTGGAATGCTAGAGGAAGACGTTATTCATATGTTACATGTAACAAGTTGTGCCTGTGTCAACCCACACCTGATGTGCATAATCTCTGCTTATTTGCGACCCAGCGCTAATTTGCACTGCTCTTGGTAGATTGCATTGGTCATCATGTAAATGATTTGACTGCATCTGTGCAGATCACGTGTAAATTTGTCCCTAGTTATTCTGAATGCAAAAAGAGTAATTTACTGTATGTTTTTCCATGTAGAATCTAAGAGTAGAGCTACAGTAGAATATGAGTAAAAAGATTCCACCACATAAATCTTCTATGACATGAATCAGGCAGTTTTATTATTTTGCATTCAGAAAGGCAAATTAGAACACACATAAAACACTTTTAACGATTTCTTTTTCACCTTTTCTATACCAAAAAAAAAAAACACAAAAAACTGTAAATAATAAAATCGGTGCTCCGACAGGTTTCTTGGTAGAACTAGTTCTACCTAGAATCTGTATTCCAGAGGGACAAATAAAAGAGCCTCAACTTCACAGAATGCTTTAAAAGACTATGCTGCTGCTAATCAAACTCAGCAAGTGAGTAGAAAAACCTGCCCACTCACAGGAAATGGTAATTGCTCTTTCTGAATGCTAAACAAACTGTGCTGTCCTATATAACATTTATTCAGCAGCACTTTTCCACTCTAGTCTGTAGCATATTTTAAGCATGTTTTCTAGAAATCAATTCCAAGATTACCCAGAAGACAACAGAAAAATCAACATCAGAGTTCAGCAGAGAGGGAAGATTTACAAATATGTCATTAGACTTATTTAAGTCATTAGACTTCACCTTTTAGTGCTTAATCATATTGGGAATACATTATCCTTGTGTACATTATATGTAAAAATTTTGCATTCAAAATGACCTCTAAGTCAATGTCTTCTGCATAATTTGACAAAATTATATATATATACATATATAGGCACTTTGGTGGGTTGAATTTTAATTCAATTGTTTTTTTCAATTGTAGTCTTTTAAAAAGGCCTCTGAAATAATAAACTAAGTGCAATGTAATGTTATCAAAAATATTAAGTTTTCCATACATATCAATACTGAAATATCTGAAACGCTTCCAATATTAATTTTCCGCAGAATAGATACACATTACCAGCTGCGCTTTCTCGCTCTCATCTCTTCAACAGCGCGTTGACTTGACACACAAACCTGCCTCCCTTAACTCAATCATTTCATTTGCTCTGGATGAATATTGATGGTGTTATAGGGCATGAATTTTAGTGTGGGATTGCACGTATTGCTCATAATTTTACTCATTCGCAAAGTGCGCACACATAAAGCTGCCTCTCAGTTCTAAACTGACTTATTTGCTAATTAATGAGCTCAAACCGGCATTTTGACAGTATTTTGTGTGTATTTGACTGTCTTGGTGAATATTCAAGTAAACAGCCAGTTTTTATTTTTATTGTTTTTATATTTTAAGTGAACATAGACAGTTGAGAAAGAAAACGAATGTGTAACAGTATAATGGATCCGTGCATCAGGTCTTAAAAGTGATGGCAGCCTAATATACAGTGGGTACGGAAAGTATTCAGACCCCCTTAAATTTTTCACTCTTTGTTAAATTGCAGCCATTTGCTAAAATCATTTAAGTTCGTTTTTTTTTCCTCAGTAATGTACACATAGCACCCCATATTGACAGAAAAACACAGAATTGTTGACATTTTTGCAGATTTATTAAAAAAGAAAAACTGAAAAATCACATGGTCCTAAGTATTCAGACCCTTTGCTGTGACACTCATATATTTAACTCAGGTGCTGTCCATTTCTTCTGATCATCCTTGAGATGGTTCTATACCTTCATTTGAGTCCAGCTTGTGTTTGATTATACTGATTGGACTTGATTAGGAAAGCCACACACCTGTCTATATAAGACCTTACAGCTCACAGTGCATGTCAGAGCAAATGAGAATCATGAGGTCAAAGGAACTGCCTGAAGAGCTCAGAGACAGAATTGTGGCAAGGCACAGATCTGGCCAAGGTTACAAAAAAATTTCTGCTGCACTTAAGGTTCCTAAGAGCACAGTGGCCTCCATAAACCTTAAATGGAAGACGTTTGGGATGACCAGAACCCTTCCTAGAGCTGGCCGTCCGGCCAAACTGAGCTATCGGTGGAGAAGAGCCTTGATGAGAGAGGTAAAGAAGAACACAAAGATCACTGTGGCTGAGCTCCAGAGATGCAGTCGGGAGATGGGAGAAAGTTGTAGAAAGTCAACCATCACTGCAGCCCTCCACCAGTCGGGGCTTTCTGGCAGAGTGGCCCGACGGAAGCCTCTCCTCAGTGCAAGACACATGAAAGCCCACATGGAGTTTGCTAAAAAACACCTGAAGGACTCCAAGATGGTGTGAAATAAGATTCTCTGGTCTGATGAGACCAAGATAGAACTTTTTGGCCTTAATTCTAAGCGGTATGTGTGGAGAAAACCAGGCACTGCTCATCACCTGTCCAATACAGTCCCAACAGTGAAGCATGGTGGTGGCAGCATCATGCTGTGGGGGTGTTTTTCAGCTGCAGGGACAGGACAACTGGTTACAATAGAGGGAAAGATGAATGCGGCCAAGTACAGGGATATCCTGGACGAAAACCTTCTCCAGAGTGCTCAGGACCTCAGACTGGGCCGAAGGTTTACCTTCCAACAAGACAATGACCCTAAGCACACAGCTAAAATAACGAAGGAGTGGCTTCACAACAACTCCGTGACTGTTCTTGAATGGCCCAGCCAAAGCCCTGACTTAAACCCAATTGAGCATCTCTGGAAAGACCTAAAAATGGCTGTCCACCAACGTTTACCATCCAACCTGACAGAACTGGAGAGGATCTGCAAGGAGGAATGGCAGAGGATCCCCAAATTCAGGTGTGAAAAACTTGTTGCATCTTTCCCAAAAAGACTCATGGCTGTATTAGATCAAAAGGGTGCTTCTACTAAATACTGAGCAAAGGGTCTGAATACTTAGGACCATGTGATATTTCAGTTTTTCTTTTTTAATAAATCTGCAAAAATGTCAACAATTCTGTGTTTGTCTGTCAATATGGGGTGCTGTGTGTACATTAATGAGGAAAAAAAATGAACTTAAATGATTTTAGCAAATGGCTGCAAAATAACAAAGAGTGAAGAATTTAAGGGGGTCTGAATACTTTCCGTACCCACTGTACCTGCTGCCAAATTATGAGATAATATTAAAAAATATATCTATGGGAGTTTTCTTCCCACAGGTTACCACTGTCTGCTGTTTCTACTCCTGTCAAATCCTAAAACATTTACTAAATGTTTTGGAGTATTTTATGATTGTAAAAGTCTGATTTGCCATCGATTAAAAAAATATTGTATATGAACTGTTCCTGCCCTATATGTATAGAGAGATTTTTTTTTTTTTTTTTTTTTTAATTATTTAAAATTAAAACTAATATCAAATGACTGAGCCTGCACCGATTTTAAAAAAAAAAAAAAAAAAAAAAAAAAAATGGGTTAATGTATAAAACCCAGCATGTGTTCTGTCCAATATTTACCCAGCGCTGGGTTGCCAAATAACCCAAATTGGGTTGTCTTTAACCCAGCATTTTTTAAAGTGCCGTTTGTAATATTAAGCAGCATGAGAAGCAAAGAAGCTTTGGAAGGTTGATCCGGCGTCCTGCCAGGAGTAGCTCTGTGAAAGTACGAGAACCATGGGTACCGGATATTGCCAGAATGGCTGAGTCTTTTCTCGTTGCCAGCAGAGATTTAAGGCTCGATGCCGATGAAAACTTTTCTCAGTCTACTGACTGTTATATGGGTTGAGGATGTCAACTAGAGTACATGTAATGGGTGTAAGGAGACAGTAGACTGTGCTAGAAAGCTGGACAGCCAGTCAGAGGATAGACCCAAGAAATATGCGATGTTCCCACTGTATAAGATCTTCTGTTGTGAACACTGGGATGAGTGGGGTGACACATATGTTGTTGGCTCCTTCGATGACAAGTTGGAAAGCGAGTCAAAGAAAAGAGAGCAGCCATTAAAGAACTCCCGTAGGCTCAACAGGCATCCACCCCTATGTGCACTTGCCACCTCCGATGTACACAGATGTGCCAAAGCCATCTTTGAACGCTGGAGCACCACAGCAGAGAAGATTCAGAAATCTACACTGTGTCTGGGAGAGCAAAATAAACCTTATTTATGAATTTTACTGAATGAACATAAAAATAAATAAATGTCACGGAGTTGCTGTGAAGCCACTCCTTCGTTATTTTAGCTGTGTGCTTAGGGTCATTGTCTTGTTGGAAGGTAAACCTTCGGCCCAGTCTGAGGTCCTGAGCACTCTGGAGAAGGTTTTCGTCCAGGATATCCCTGTACTTGGCCGCATTCATCTTTCTCTCAATTGCAACCAGTTGTCCTGTCCCTGCAGCTGAAAAACACCCCCACAGCATAATGCTGCCACCACCATGCTTCACTGTTGGGACTGTATTGGACAGGTGATGAGCAGTGCCTGGTTTTCTCCACACATACCACTTTGAGATAGAACTTTCTGGCCTTTATTCTGTCTCATCAGACCAGAGAATCTTATTTCTCACCATCTTGGAGTCCTTCAGGTGTTTTTAATGTGTCTTGCATTGAGGAGAGGCTTCCGTCGGGCCACTCTGCCATAAAGCCCCGACTGGTGGAGGGCTGCAGTGATGGTTGACTTTCTACAACTTTCTCCCATCTCCCGACTGCATCTCTGGAGCTCAGCCACAGTGATCTTTGGGTTCTTCTTTACCTCTCTCACCAAGGCTCTTCTCCCCCGATAGCTCAGTTTGGCAGGACGGCCAGCTCTAGGAAGGGTTCTGGTCGTCCCAAACGTCTTCCATTTAAGGATTATGGAGGCCACTGTGCTCTTAGGAACCTTAAGTGTAGCAGAAATTTTTTTGTAACCTTGGCCAGATCTGTGCCTTGCCATAATTCTGTCTCTGAGCTCTTCAGGCAGTTCCTTTGACCTCATGATTCTCATTTGCTCTGACATGCACTGTGAGCTGTAAGGTCTTATATAGACAGGTGTGTGGCTTTCCTAATCAAGTCCAATCAGTATAATCAAACACAGCTGGACTCAAATGAAGGTATAGAACCATCTCAAGGATGATCAGAAGAAATGGACAGCACCTGAGTTAAATATATGAGTGTCACAGCAAAGGGTCTGAATACTTAGGACCATGTGATATTTCAGTTTTTCTTTTTTAATAAATCTGCAAAAATGTCAACAATTCTGTGTTTTTCTGTCAATATGGGGTGCTGTGTGTACATTAATGAGGAAAAAAAAAGAACTTAAATGATTTTAGCAAATGGCTGCAATATAACAAAGAGTGAAAAATTTAAGGGGGTCTGAATACTTTCCGTACCCACTGTATATATAATATCATTAAATTGTGAGAAAACTGTCAGAAACACATTAATTCTTTGCCAAACTGCTTTATTTATTTTCAAGTTCAACCAAAGGTGTCTGCAATACATCTGTGACAGCAATCTTACACGGCCTTTGAAAAGTAGCAAAAATAAATATTGAGAACAATGTAAAAGTTTCCATGACAATTTGAATGTGTCCTTCATATAACAAAAATTAAAATCTGTTAGTTTTAATACAAAAATAAAAAATGCAACTGTTGGGACAAAAATGTAACAGAAGTAGAAATAAACAACCCACACTCACACCCACTACATTAATCACTTGGAATATTTTCAGCTTTTCTATAAAGGCACAGAGCAGTAAATCGTACAGAGGTTAATTGAGAGACATAAGTATTTTGCAGCATATACTAGTGTTTCACACTTTCACTTTTGATCAATTTAATGTGTCCTTGCAGAAAATAAGTATTAATTTCTCTCTCTCACTTTGATAGCAAAACAAACCTGTGTGTGTGTGCATTTACTGCCTCAGTTGCGGCCATTCTACTGATGGAAAAACACATGTCTGACATTCACTAGTCAAAAACCTTATAACTCCATTTGAGCTTAATTTTGGTAAAATGTTAATATAATGACACATGCAAGTGTCTAACCATATATAAAGCTACAATACGAACTTTGGCAACACAGTGTGTATTTAAAAATGTGAAATTTCAGTAATACAAGCACATCTACTGTAAGTGGCTGATCTGCTTAAAATAAGTAATCTTATACTGTATATCATGATGGGATAATCAGTAGATAGACGGGGCTGTTTTTTTTTTGTTTTTTTTGTGTTTTTATTCTCAATTTTTTTCAAAGTACATCTACATCCTCATCTTCAAGACCAAAAACAGATTTGCCGTCACAGTGATTTCTATGGATCTTCAATGAAAGAAAAATCAATCATTGTTTAAATAGGTGGTTTCAAGGTGTGCTATTCAATATTTGAATTGTATTAGAGAAGCAAAGGTAAAACACAAAATGAGAAAGAAATAAAAACGGTTTAGAATGAGAAAAAATGAAAATCACCTTTATCAAGTGTTCTAAAACGAATGAAACAGATGCGACAGACCCACAAGAGTTCCTCTTCACAAAAAAAACTCTAATTTCAGTCCTTTTTTCTGTGTCAAAAAATCATGACATGCTCCTCATCTTTGGCTCGTTATTCCGTTTCATCTTTCTTGATACACTCCATTTCTCTCTCACCCTGAATCAGTCCAAGGGTTTTGCAACTTTTCTAACAACCTTCCCTTTACTCCCAGTATCTTAAAGCCACAGTTAAACCAGAGCAGCTCCTCACACACACCCTACAAGCCTCAGAATGAAGAAGATTCTCATTCAACTCCAACGCAAAGCCAATTACATATCATTATTCAATGCAAAGGGCATACAGCAGTGTCTGAGCTCATCAGAATGACTGTAAGAGAACAGAAGGAGGAAACATGAAGAAAGGTGCCAGGGACAGAAAAAGGGAGCAAGAGCGAGGAGGAGGGGGAGGAAGTCATTAATGACACAGTGGAACATCGCAGCCTCCAGCTTTACTCTCTAATTACATTTGGCTCTTTGTAACATTCTGGAATTACGTGCTACATTTCCAGCCTCCAAGTAGCTTTTAGAAAGCCCACGGACTAACACTCAGCTTTATCTCATTCCCATTAATTCTTATTCTCTCTTTCTATCTCCCTTTTATTTTGTGTCATCCACACTCGCCTGCCAACCCCTAGAAACAAACACTAAACCAATGTCAAGCCTGCAAATTGCTGCATGTTTTGTGAGCAGGCTAACGGGGTGGATTGAAATCTCAGCCCGGAGCACTATGGGTAATGGGCATTAGTATGCCTAAAGACCTGGAATCCACCATACATGGGGATAAGAGGAAATTAAAACAACACTGACTAATAAAATATGAGTCAAACTCAAGTGGTTTCTAATTACCAAGCACATAAAATATGATGATTAATCATTTGTGACACTTCAGTAATTTGGAAAAAAGAAAGAAAGAAAGAAAGAAAGAGAGAAAGAGAGAGAGAGAGAGAGAGAGAGAGAGAGAGAGAAAGAGAGAAAGAAAGAGATTTTTTTTTTTAACATTTAACAAATTTAACATTTTAAAAAATCAGATCTACACTGCATGAAAATTGAAATGTTTATTTTTCTATGCAACTTTTACCAATATATATATATTTTTTGTATGCAACCCCAAGCTTTACTTAAACGTCAAACTCTAAGTACACAGAGATATGCAAACACATTAAACATCAACTCAAAATAAAAAGCACATGAAATATGCACTAAACCTCCAAGATCCCAACAGCTGGCTCATAAAATAGAGCTATGTTAGATTCGAGAAACTCTTTCTCTCCCTTTTTCCATTTTATACAAATATATATTTATAAGCCTTTTGAAAAATTGGGACATGGGGTAATGTCCTCATAAGTCACCCTCTCCTTGTAATACCTATGTCATACCCATGTCAAATTTAGTATGTTTTTAAGCGATTTGGTTTATGAGAACACAGGAAGTGTAATACCCATGTAATTATACACATTTGTGTCCTCATAAACCATATATAGTATACAAGAACACACACACTTGCATTTACAGCTTCTATAGACTTGATCTGAAACCTTCAAAATGGTTTCCCAAAAATATACACAATCGTTCAAATGTTTGGGGTCAGTAATTTTCCCTTTTTTAAATAAATAAATAAATTAGCCTAATACATTTATTCAGCAGCGATGTGTTAAATTGATCAAAAGTGACACTAAAGACTTTTCCTCTGTTACAAAAGATTTTTATGTCAAATAAATCCTGTTCTTTGGAACTTTTAATTTATCAAAGAATCCTGAAAAACAAAAGGTATGACCATTTTCACCAAAATATTAAGCAGCACAACTGTTTTCAATATTGATAATAATAATAATAATAATAATAATAATAAAAATGTTTCTTTAGCAGCAAATTAACATGATTTCTGAAGGATCATGTGACACTGAAGTCTGGAGTAATGATGCTGAAAATCACAGAAATATTTTAAAATAGAAATAGAAAACAGCTATTTTACATTTAAATAATATTTCACAATATTATCTCGGTGAACATAAGAGCAAAAATCTTGCCACAACAAATTAAATCACCAATAAAACCTAAAAAATCTAAACATGCATTTTTCAAGTCCAGGTAATGCTCATGTCTGTTATAAAGCAAAGTAAATGAGGTTTTCACCAATAATTGGCTCTTATAATTGTCCTTCCAAACAGCTGCCATTTTGAGAATTGCAATGTCATTCATTTCTCTATCAATGAGCCACTGCCTCTGGTGGTTAGCACACACACTTCATAGACATTGAGCTGTAGATTTCCTGTCATCTCTCACCAGAAAACCCATATATGGCTGCGTCTATGCTTTAGATCCATAAACTAAAGTGAACGTCATCTTCCCTGTTCTCAGTAGTTAAGTGCTGTGAATGAATGTACAAACTGTGGATAATCAGTGTTATTGCAGAAGAGATTAATAACATGTTTGATTAAGAGAGCAGAACAGTGTTTGGCTGCAGCTAAGGTATGCACCTGGAACATTCTCTATGTTAATGAGGGATTAAATCAGGATTTCATAGTGAGGAGATAAGAAAGTACCTGTGCAACTTTACCAGAACAATCTCGAAATAGAACATGCAGGTAAAAAGCTAAGAGACGTGAGAAAATTACACACAATGAGGGAGAGAACTATTTTGGTAAGGTTTCGTGTGAACACTGGGTTTCTATTGTAATCTCAAATGCATGAAGAGCTATCAGGAGCTATCTTTTTTTTTTTTAAATCTCTGACATCACACACAGTCTAGAGTGAGTGCTCACAAATCAATAATATTCATCCAACTGAATGCCATCCAATCAGGACGTCTAATCAGCAGAGCCCTTTCATCAGAGTCTCAGGTGTGGTGAGTGTCTCCGCATCAATCATCTAAAGAGCTCTTACCCCTAAAGACCAGCTCATTTCTATCCATGACTATACCTGAAGCAGAGCCCACCACCAATGCTTCGAGAACATTGAAGGAACACTTGGGCTCACTTTCATGGCAGAAGTGTCAGGATCAGTGAAATATGAGGATGTAGGAGATTGTTAAAAGTAAAAAATTATAATGTAAAAATCTAGTTTATTCTAATTTAATACCTTCTTTTTTTTAAAGAAATCCCAGCATTCCTGTTAGCTTCACAGTTTTGTTTTGTTTTTTTAATAATGCATACTAATACTGTCAAATATATACTGTTTTACAAATAACATGAAATGTATATTATTATATTATATAAATCATATTATATTTATATTATTTAAGTTTTGTTAGGATTAGTACATTTGATGTTTCTGTAAGTTTGCAAGAATATCTAAATTAAATGTCTAATAAAAAGGAAAATAAATAATAAAAGAAAACAAAAAAAGATTCAAGCTAGACATTTTTACTTGCCCCAACAATAAACAAATAAATAAATTCAGAAATTTGAAACATGATCTTTATACAGAAAAAATGTTACTGTATGTATAAACAGCATTTTATTTTATAGTTAATTTCATAAATCTGGACAAAACAAGAAGTGTCACATCACTGACCTGTTAGTACTGTAAGGTAAGAGTGTCGAGTAGGATTCACTGGCATTAGCAGCATTATTTGTAAAAACTCAAAACTCCCACATATGTTCATCTATCTGTCTGTCTGTCTGTCTATCTATATGAACTCTGAACCATAGTTCGTTATTTGTAAAAGAAAAAAAAATTAAATAAGTTAACATTAAACTTAACAAGCTATAAAGTAAAATATCTAGCTTCCGCCAGACCGCCTTCCGTATACTACTTATGAAGAAGTATAACGCCTCTTGCAGTTCAAAACGTTTACGCTATGTCCTACGCCTTCCATATTCAACTTACAAAAAGGATAACTGACGTGATAGGATATTTATAATATAACTCCAATTGTGTTCATCAGAAAGAAGCAAGTCAAAAACACCTAGGATGGCTTGAGGGTGAGTAAAGCTTGGGGTAATTTTCATTTGAAAGTAAACTAATCCTTTAAACATTGCTTGTCACCTGCAAGTATTATGAACCTTGGAACATCGAATCACAGCGAATCACAGACCTCTATATTTCTCTGAGTGAAAGACAACCTTAGAGTAAACTGATGACCTTTAGCTCTGAGAGACAATGGGAGACAAGTGAATCAAAACTCTGAAGAGACCAGGACTTTACTTCGCAGTGGCTTTTGTAATGCTGAACATGAAGTGATATATGCAATATGAACACATCGGAGATCCAATCACTCTCCAGAGGACAATGAGTAAAAGAATATATTTGACTTGCAAAGCAGTGCGGCTAGCAAGCTCACACTGCTTATTTTTTGGTCTTAAGTTTCCATAAAATCTAGGGCAAGGTTATTTCAGCTTTATCATGCATGCAGGATACTCAGGGAGTGGGACAAGAGGCTTCAAGAGCAAGTGGGCATACAGGGGAGTATGTGAAAGTGTTAATGAGCCCCATCAGTGCTCTGTGTGAAGATGTTGTTTCACAGCACGGTAAAGAGTGGCTGTAGAATTCATCAGCAGGTGAGAAAGCATTGCTGTGTGTCCCAGAAAAACAAGCAATGTCCCAGAAAAACAACAAAAACCAGCCGTGTCAGAAACAGTAGGCGCTAAGACAGCATCAGCCACACAAACAACAAGTTTACCTAAATGGGAAAAAACACAAGTTTTATCTAAATGAAAAGGAAACACTTCAAATGTTTTATAAATAATGTAGGACTGTCTGTCAATTAAGGGGATAGTCCACCCAAAAATGAAAATTTTGTCATTAATTACTCACCCTCATGTTGTTCCAAACCCGCAAGACTTTTGTTCATCTTCAGAACACAAATGAAGATATTTTTAATGAAATCTAAGAGCTTTCTGTCCCTCCATAGACAGCCACGCAACTGACACTTTGAAGCTTCAAAAAGTTCATAAAGAGATCATAAAACTAATCCATATGAATTGAGCGGTTTAGTCCACATTTTCTGAACAGACTCGATAGCTTTACATGATGATCATTTAAACAGATAGATATTTAAATATGTGAATAAAAGCCTAAATTCAATCTGTACGTTATAAAGCAGGGTTCCTCAATAGGCGGCCAGAAAAATGTTTGGCCCACGCAAATGTCAAATAGTGTTGTCAAGGTAATGTCAGCATAATTTCTCTGTCGTGAAAATTCAAATGCAGCGTCATTGCTTACGTTAGTCGGACAGCGGAAACAAGGCAAGTGTGAAGAAAAGAAAAGTGGACATGGAAAATAGATGAATCAAATGAGAATGGACTGAAAGGTTTTTGTTTTATTTTGTCTGACCACCACAATGCAAAGACAGCATGTTGAACAAAGAAAGTAAATGGTATGTGAGAAAGTATAGCATTTGCTTTTATATTATTAGTTACAGAAAGGCCAACTAAAGGCTATAATACATTCTCATTTACTGTCAACATTTAGCAAATACATCTATATCATTAAAACAAATCTCTGAATATCTAATTAACATTTAATTTGATAAACCTTGCAGATTTAATCTATACAGTTGTGAGATCTTCTGAAGTGTCTATTTATAGCCCGCATGAACGTGTGTATTCTGTGCATGACAGTCAGTCCGTGTGAAATGAATGTGGACTGGAGACGCAATCGACAAACTTTAAATCCTTGATTTTAAAATATGCTCCGCTATATCCAGTTGCCCACTATGTCATATTCATGCTATTTTCACTTTGTGCTGTATGTAAAATTAGTGTTATTTTGTCTTTATTTGATATTGCAGGATCAAGAAGTTGCCATCTAAAATATAAGCATGATTATTTTAAATATATATATATATATATATATATATATATATATATAATTACATTTTCTTTTAATTTTCATTAATTTAATTTTCATAATTTTTATATTTCTAATGTATTAAATATGAATTAATTATACATATTCTATATCGGCTTTATATTGGCCATCAGCCACCCTGCTTTTTAAGATATTGGCATCGGCCATCAAAAAAAAGAAAAACAGTATCGGTCGACCACTAGTCGGTGTCCCTTGGCTTTGTATTGTTGGCAGAATTGGCCCTTGGTGAAAACAAATTGAGGAACCCTGATATAAAGTGATCGAGTCTATTTAGAAAATTTGGACTAAACCTCTCAATTCATATTAGTTTTACAATCTCTTTATGAAATTTTTGAAGTTTCAAAATGTCAGTTGCGTGGCTGTCTATACAGAAATCTCTCAGATTTCATTAAAAAAAAATCTTCATTTGTGTTCCGAAGATAATTTAAGTTCATACATTTAAGTTCATAACTTTTAGTTTATGTGTATTAACTTAATATTAAATATTTTCACTTATTTCACAAAAACTTCGATCAAGCAATAATTCCCGGACCACCATGGAACCCCTTTTGGATGTTTCCCTTTGAAAACATCCCCAGAAGTTTTCATAAAATTTGTCCCAATAATATAAAACTGCCACACACATATTGGTTCTCTTACATTTTACAACACACACACACAAACCAAAATACCACAAAACATGCTCCAGGGTGAGCACTTACACACCTACGCAGACGACACAAGACAAAGACTACAACAAAGAGCTGGGATACATAGCTTTATTGACATTTACAGTGATTTAATGTAGTAACTTAACAAGCTCAATGAGAGAGAATCTAGTTATTCTGTACAGTATGACCAGAACTGTAAATCACTTATGCAGGATCATGAAGACTCACTTTCATCTCACTCTCATCTGAGATCAGTCAACTGCAAACTATACCTCACAGCTTGCTAATCATCTCATATTTCACTAACAATTCACTCGGATTTTATAGACACTCTCTTATTAAGAGAATTAATTACATTTTTGCCACCTGTTTTCTGACAAAGATGTTCTAAAAACATCTACATATGCTTAAACAAACATGCCAAAAATAGCTGTAAAGGAGGCACACAAAAGTGTATTTATTTAGACGTGTGTTCTGCTTGGGGGTGTAATGTGAGGCTTTTTAGCAGTGCCATGATTAACAGTACAAACCTTCTGGTAACACCTTAATTCATGTAAAATCAGCCGTCATATAAAATGGTTGGTGTGTAATACTAATTTGATTTAGTATAAACTTTTCTCAACTATGGAGCCCCGCACATGACATGCAAGAAAGAAAATTAAATTGTGCGCACAATTTACTAAAATGAGAGAACGAAATAGTAAATCGTGCTCACGATTTAGCCTACTATTTTTTTTTCTGCATGTCATGTCCAGGGCTCCGTACTCAACTGTGCTTAACATGTTTTGTTTTTTTTTCAGAGGCTGGAGAAACATCAGATGAGTGTACTTGCATGCTGATTAAACCTTGTCTTCCCTTTTGCCAAATAGGTAGGAAAACTTCAGCAACCATAATGCACTGTATGTTGCCATACAAGGCCACTACCACCAGTCTGCTAAGGATACGCTTCACTAGAGTCAAATATCACCTTGCTTTAGTAGGAAATAATTCTTAGCAATCTTTTAGTCATAATGGTGTCGACTTGTAATGTTCCTGGGTGCAAGAATTCAAACACTAAACGTTTAGAGGGAGTTAGATACTTTTGGTTTCCAGTGAAGGATCCAGAGCGTTGTAGGCTCTGGCTAAAGGCTGCAAAGAATCATAAATATGGAGAGAAGGCTGCAATGGAAGATCTGAAAAAACTCTGTGTTTATAGTCAACATTTCAAACTGGATGACTACAAAACACAGTGTTTTAGGCCAAATGCTGTTCTGTCAGTTCTGTCCGTAGCAAAACACGTAAAGATGAGAAATCTGTTGCCATAGTGTACCATTTTTACCTCTTTAAATCTCTTTTTTCTACTCTTTAAACAGCATTTAAAAGTATGATACAGGTTTCAGTGATAAGCCTACCCTTATAATAACTGTTCTGTTAATAAACTTTCAACTGCCCGTGGACGGGGATGCAAAATTGTGGAAGTCTAATCTGTAGTTTTCACGAAAGCCTTGGAGCTGTCAAAAGCAAAACGCATCATCCGGCAGACTTTTCCTGACAAATAAAAGTACATTTTTGGTCCAGGTAACAGAGAATAAGTAAACATTGTTCATTTACATATACTACAGACACTGTAACAATACAAAGCAGCTTGAAAATCTGCTATCTAAAGTTACACTTTAATAGTGTAAAAATTTAAATGGCACTGTTATTTTGGCAGTCTACCATTAAAGTTTGATGTCTGTAAGAATTTTGTTTTTTAATCAACTTGAAAGTTGAATGACATCCAATTCATCACTCTTTTCTATCCTTTGTTATAATCTTTCTTTGCTTCCTGTCCTCTAAACTGTATTTATTATCAATTATTTATTTATTATCAATTACTGTTGAAAAGATTTTTTTTTTTTTTTTTTTTTTGGAAAATGATTTGGATTTATGATACTTTAGATTATTTGATGAAATGAAATTGAATGCATCCTTGCTGAATAAAAGTCTTCATTTCTTACAAAAATGCTAGTGTGTGTTTCAAATACCAAGAGATGACATTTATATTTTAAGTAGTCTATGAGCTAAAAAGGAAAAGGTAAAAAAAAAAAAATATCAACTAATCCTAGTCTTCCTTACATATACCCACTCCCACACACTCATGCTCCTTGTTTTAATAATACCACAAGTGCTGTGGAGAACAAACAGAATTTATGGGATGAAGGTTATAACTGCTAAGACTACTTATGAACAAATATTCAAGACAGAGTGATCCGCCTGTCCTGTCTTTCAATCGCATAAACAGAGGTTCACAAAGAGCGGTCAAAAACAAGCCAAACGAGTAACAGTATGAGCGGAAGCATCTACGTATATTAACTAAATGCTATTGTATTTCAATGTTATTTCCATTTAAAAATAATATGTATATTGTTAAATACAAAAAAAAAAAAAACCTCTTTCACAAGCACACACATTTATTTAAATATAAATGATTTTGTGTAATGCCATATTGCAAATAAATAAATAAATAATAAAATACAATGTGCAATTGTTCTTTCATTGTAATCTTTGTTGATTAAAATGTTGTTTTTTCAGCTTCACGGGCCCATTTTACCTGAAAACACAGCATATTTTTGACAGAATGACAGATAAGATATGAACACACTTCTGGAGACATTTTACACAGGCCATGTTATGACCTTTTACAAAGCCTTGATTTTATTTTTGGGGTCTGCTAGAATAGGATTTAATGCTTGAATGTTAAAAAACCACACATTCATTATTGCAGGACCTCTCTTCCCAGTCTGTTAGTAATGCTCTGTTTAGTTCCTGTCTCTATGAAGCAACTCCTTCCTCCTTCCGCAATGTACTCTGACTAGTCGGCTGGACTAGTGTGTTGTGATTGGTCAACTACTTCCAGCGCGTTTGGGAAATGTCACGCCCCTTACCATAACCGCGTGTTTCAGCACACTACTAATGCCACTCAACCAGGTCTAGCTCCCTTTTGTTTTTGCTTATGCAGATTTTATTTAAATGAGGAATATTGTGACATGTATGTTTCCAGAATAAAACCTAAGACAGCAATCGAGGCGCCTGAGGGAGTTCAGAAACAGTGCTTACTGATACAGAGAATAACTCCCTTTGGAGTGACTTTGTGCTTTGTAACTTTGCAGACTCAAACAGCAACATTACACACTAAAGAAAAGTAAAAATTACAAAATGTGACCCAATTTACTTGACTTCACTCTATATGCAATGTATTTTAAAGGTATATTCTTGATAAATTAAAATATTTAACTACTCATCATGGCTATACCTTTAAAAACTATCACCTGTGTTGCATTCGTGTGTTGCAATCATGTGTCATGGTGTATAATGCATTACACTCTTTAAATGTGTGAATATAAGATATAAAAATATAATTTAATAGGAACAAGCTTCATGAAAGTGCTACAAAGCAGTGCAACTTTCCCAAACCTTAATTATGACAGTATGTTAAACACTAGACTGAATAATTAGGAGTGCTTCAGTAACACAGCAGAAGAACATTCTCCAGCAGTTGAAGGGAGTTGGTCCTTTTTATGTTTGTGTTAGCTAGGTCAGTTAAAAATAGCACTGCACACTGGTGGGACTAAAGTCTGGGAATATGATGCAGAAAGGGTCTGAATTGAATGTGTGTGTGTGTGTGTGTGTACATTCATAGTAAAGTGCATCTCACCCCTATATCCACCCATAGCTCACTCAGTTTGAGAAAACAAAAAACAAAACAAAACAAAAAAGTCCCTGAATGATAATGTCTCATACTGTGTTCCTCAATTTCACTTCCTCTGCTCCTCTCTTCCTATTTCCTCCCTTTTTCTCCCAGTTTACATGGCCTCTTATTTCTTTTCTCTAAATGCACCATCCATCCAAATGCGATCTGAAGGAGGGGGTTGCTTAGCAACTTCTTTCTATAAAGATAATTCTAAAACTCTCCCTCTCTCTTGTCCTCTTCCCCCATAAATCCAGATTTCATTTCTGGGTAATGTCCTTTCCTGTATCTTAGTCTATTTCCTTCAACATCCCTCACACATACTAACTTTCTAACTTCACAACCTCAATACTTCCCTCCTAATCCTAAATATTTTCCTTCCTTTTTCGTTCTGAAACACCTCTTGATCCCTGGCTGTGTGCCTCTCTTTCCTGCTATCTCTCATTTCACATTTTAAAAGCACAGCGGTGTGGAAATGCTGCCTTCCCCACAATGAAACAACAAACAGATCCCAGCGCCCTCCTCCACTAACCGAGTCCTGAGCATTGCACTTGATAAAATCAAATTTACCTCTCCTTCTGTAGCACATAACGGCTCCTTCTCTTTCTCCATCTCGTCGACCCTCACTCGCTTTACTCTTTGTACGACGGTAGTCATTGTTTGGGATCAGACTTTAAGACTGGAAGTGACATTAACAGCATGATGATAGTATCAGTGTTGTTATTGTTAACCAAAATGAACAGGCCTAATAGCCCTGCCCCTTTTCAGCACCACGCTCGTTGTGTTTTGTCTTCTGGTTTGTATTAAGGTATGATAAGATCTTATGGATTTATGAATTAACCGCTTCTTTTAAAATCTTCTCGGCCTACTGACATTTGTCATGACACCCGCTTCAAACAAAAACAAAATAAAACTAGTATTAAAATGAAAATATAAAAATAAAAGCAAATAATACTATAATAGTATATAAATAATACTAAAATAACACCACAATATATATGTGGGAGAAAATGTGCTAAAATATCACTATATTGTTAATGTTATAGGTAACATTTATCAGTACAATAATATCAAAATGCAATTTGTCTGCACAGAGAAGAGGTTTGCTTCAAACGGTTATATGTTTCAAATAGTTACAAGGCAGGGCCCCAGATAAAATATGATTAGGGAGCAATTGGCACTTAAAATGAAGCATTCAAGAGCCAAATGACTTTTACAGTTGCCAAATTACAGAGTAACTCAATAAAAATGGTTGTTCAGAAGCATTTCAGTTCATTGAGTGCAGCTTGTTTACTTTGACAACAGTCACTGTAGTGTGCTGTGATGAAAATAGGCGGCCCGCGGGCCAACAGTGGCCCACCAGCAAATATCTCTGGCCCGCACCCGCAGTCAGATTATAGCGGCTGGTTCTGAAATAGATCTGTCTGGCAGAGATTTTCACAAGTCCTTGTGGTCAAGTCCAAGTCAAGTCTCAAGTCTTTGAGGTCCAAGTGAAGTCTCAAGTCAAGTCTTTGTTCTATTTTTATCAATATATATTTTTTAGCTAGTTAACAGTGTATTTAAATAACAAAACAGATTACTTTAACTTTAAAATTGTCTAATAAAGCAAACAAAATACTACTTAAATCATTTATATTACTTTCTAACCTTATACAAAATTATACCATTTAGAACCACCGCAAGGAAAAAAGTGCTGTGTATTTTGAGCTATATGAGTTGCCGTAGTTTGCTGTAGATTTCAAGCAATGCTGGAAAATGTAGTCTTTCAGTGAGCGCCGGCGGTAACAAAATGTATAGACAAGCGTTACAGTAAACAAAACAACGAACAACATTTCCATCTGTGTGTCTTGTTTGTAATAAGGCGACATAATATCGCACTGCGACTTAACAAATAGATCTGTGGAAATGAGTCGGATGGACAAGGTCATAAAATGCGTGTGGAAGTGCCCGTTCAATCCAAATACAATTTAACATGGTAAATATGGATATTACATGCATTATCAAATACTTAGGCAAAAATAAATTTAAAAAAATGAAAAGGACATGTACTTCTTGAAAATGGACCACAAGCAAGCCTCTGCAGCTGTGCAACACCGCAGCTTCCCTTCGGATGAATTGATTGCTTTTCAAATGAAATGACAAAGTTTATGGCAGGGTAAGGCTTGGCTATATTATTATTATTTGTTGCTAATTTAACAAGTTTTCTAATGGGTGATGAATTCGCGTGCCTTCAGATGCGTCACGCGCTCGATGGCTTGGTGTGTTTAGAGATGATTTATGATATTCGCTGCTGCAGCACATATTTGGGAATGAATAGATAGTAAAATGTGATGTTTCGTGCAATCGTGTGGGGAAGTAAATCGAGAACGCAATCGGGAATGTCACGGCAAAATACTTTTCACAAGTCTCTATCTTCAAGTCCAAGTCATGTCTCGAGTCAAGTCTCGGGTTAGTAGTTCACGAGTCCAAGTCAACTCTCGAGTTAGTAGTTCACGAGTCTAAGTCAAGTCGCAAGTCGTTTATTTTTGTGACTTAAGTGTGACTCGAGTCCAAGTCGCAGACTCGAGTTTCCATCTCTGCTGTCTGGAGAGCGCAGTTCATGGTTGCATAGCAACGACAGACGCCACAGGAGCGCAAGCGCGTTGGAAAGGAGGAGAAAGAGGCGCAGACGCGCTTTCCACACGTTTTTGAACGGCCCCAAATATTATATTCTTTGAAAACAGCGACAACTTTGTTGCAGAAAAGACACACTGGCTTTGCATTCACAAAATCAGGTAGGATGAACGCATAGTTGTCTTTCCATTCTTCTTTGTATGCTCTATATTCGCTGTCAACTCTTCTCTTTTGACTCGTTGATAGTGCCATTTTCTCTCACCAGAGCTTAAATGTTAACATCACTCTGCACACGATTTTTAAAAATGCAGTTTAGTACGTGAGGATGCCAAGGAGTGTAAAAGTAGGCTACGTCAAATAATTATTACAGTAAGTTAGGCTCCATTGTGTAACAAGCAATTTAAATGATACACATTTATTATTCACAATATGGAAAGAAGAAATAAAACAGTTCGTTAAGAGCATGACTCAAACATGCCGTTAAATAGACTTATTCAAGTCTCCTTTGACTATGTTCTGGCCCACCATCTAGTGGCGAAATTTTTTTCTGGCCCGATGCCAAACTTAATTGCCGACCCCTTGTATAGACTGTGACTAACACTATACTAAAGTGAATTAATATAGTAAAGTGGAATTATCTATATTAATAAAGGATGTTTAGATTTTTTTAACGAAAATAGTTTGGTAAAATGTAACCATACATATGTTGTGGTGATAAACTTCTGACAGCTGAGAGATATCCACTATATTGTGATCGCACACACACACACGACATCCCATTGTTGTTTTGTTCAACTTACAGTGTTAGAGAGCTAAGGGCACCCTCTGAATAACCTTTCTCCTATCTGGATTAAATATTCATGATTATCCTGAAGGCTCTCAGACTGAGAAGAAGGATTCCTAGAGGCACATAAAGAGTAGAGAATGCATTTGTTCAACTGAAGATCGGTTTGTGTGTTTGTGTGTGGATCTATTGGCATATAATGTTGCAATCCATCATCCTGTACAGAACACACACACACACCAGTTATACAAAGGCATTATGATTAGTCATTAATTACTGCTTCGCCGTGACATCTGCTTGCCACTGTACAAGAAAGTGTGTGTCTACGTTTGGCATGTGTGCATGTTTGTGTCCCACAAGGACTGAACTTGTCCTCTTCGCTGATTAACTGGGGAATTGTGAGTGATCTGGCATCCTGTACCCATAATGAATTCAATTATGAATTAACACTGTGCACAATTAAACCCATAGCACTCAGCTGGTTGTCTCTTTGTGTATGTGTGTGTATGTCTGTGCGTATGCGCATGTGCTACCTGGGAGCTCTGCCAATTACATTGTAAAGGCAATAAACAGACTGCACTTATACAAAAGAGCTGAAGATCCAGTGGCCAATGATGAATGCAAATGAACAAACAGCAACAAACAAAAAACACACACACATTCATATACAAAAGAGCCTCTTCTACCATAATTTATCATGATTCGAAGCAAACAATGCACTGGATTCATAGGTCGAATGGAAATAAAAGATGTCACAGCACTGTTTAAATTGATTTCACCATAAGAACAAATGAATTCTCAGAGTGTTCTGTTCTGAACATAAACAAAACATGACAAGTCTCTTATGCTCAACAAGGCTGTGTTTATTTGATCAAAATACAATAAAAACAGTAATTGTGAAATATTACAATTTTAAAAATCTGTTTTCTATTTGAATATATTTTAAAAATGTAATTACTCCTGTGAACATTACTCCAGTCTTCAGTGTCACATGATCCTTCAGAAATAAGTCTAATATGACGATTTGTTGTTCAAGAAACATTTCATATTATATATGTTGAAAACAGCTGTGCTGCTTAATTTTATTTATTTATTATTTTTTGCAGAAACACTATTTTGTACATACCTTTCTAATCAGTTGCCTTGTGAACAGCCTGACATATCCATCCTCTGGTCCAAGATGACATGATAGCATGAAGGTCCCGATATACATCAAAAGTAATCAAAGAACAAACTGATGTGACGTCATTTCAAACAAAATCAGGGCAAAACGCAGTTCGTTTTGTGTTCATTTTGGGAGTTCAAAACGGCTCGCTCCAGCTGCAAAACACCTTTGTACTACCATTGGTCTGTGATGAAAATGTAATAGGAGGTGTGCACTGAGGCTACGCCTTCTTTCACGGGGAGCTCTTTGACTTATTTCATCTGTTAAGATCTCCGCAGGTGAAAACATGAACACACTGCATGGCCGCTTTATAGTAGAACATGAAGTTGTGCTTCTGATGAAATGAGGCACTGACTGTTTTTTTTTTTTCATGTTTGATACTGTAAAGCTGCTTGCTTTTAAGCAATCTATTAGATAAAATACCATATAAATAAACGTGACATGACTTTACTGGAGTGCTAATTTGCAGAGGTTGTGCTAACATACCCATGTTGTTATGATCAGATGCTTTTCTTATGCTTTCTATAAAAAAAAAAAAGCTTGTTGTTTTCTAAATTTTGTTGTGTGTATTTTGTTACTGAGAGGAAAGCGCGGAGCACATATTTACATATTCATCTATATGTCGCTCTCAGCTGTGTGGGCGGCATCAGATGTTCGGTCCACAGACCGTTGGCTGAACGTCTGATGCATGTGGCACACTTCAGGATTTTCGAAGTTGCATCCAGTTGGTTGAATTCTACAGGATGTCCGGGAGATGTGTGTGTCACGTTCTTTAACTGTCTACCTGGAAACAAATGCGGCGACGCCAAACCCCCCTCATGGAAGAAGAACGCCGTTGAGTTTACAACTGTGACTGAGCAGGTTGTAAAGTTTGTGGCTCCATTGTTGCAGTAAACTTGCACAACGTTCTGGTCTGTTATTGTAGGGACATAGACTTTACATTTTCACGCCCCTAAACATGACGCGGAACAAAACGAACTGTGATTGGTTGCATTACATGTCAGGTTGTGTGCCAATGTGTGAAATCAGGTCACTATGGGGGTAACTGATAAATTGATTTGGTCTTTTTTTTTCAGCAGGTTTACTCTGGTACATGGTCAGCAACAGTACTCAGACTGTGACATAAATAATGCTGTTAAGCAGCCGAATGTATGCCGGAAAAATATTTCCCACACTATTACACTGCCAGCAGCAGCCTAAAGCATTGAAACAAGGCAGAAAAGATACAATGATTCATGCTGTTAATGTCATAGTTTGACTAGGTGGCTTTTCCACAGTCTTACTGTCCAATTGCAACTGTGCCCACTAGACTCATTTTCTTTTTTTGAGCTGATAGAAGAAGAAGCCATTGTGGTCTTTTGCTGCTGTAGCCCGTTCCCTTCAAGGTTTGATGTGTTGTGCATTCAGGAATGTTGTTCTGCATGTCACTGTGCAATTGTGTGGTTATTTCAGTTACTGTCGCCTTCCTGTCAGCTTGAAACCAGTCTGGGCGATCTCCTGTGACCTCTCTCATAACAAGGCCTTTTCACCCTCAGAACTGACACTCACTGCTTTTTTTGTTGTTGTTGTTTTTCCAGTCATTCTCTGTGAACCCTAGAGGCTGTTGTGCATGAAAATCCAACATTGTAAAACTTCTTAGTGTGGATGTACAGTATATTTCTGGCTACCTGTTGCTCTTTTATAGTAGCTGAATAAATTACAGTGTGACTTCACAATGAACAGGAGCAGGAAATCACAGTGATTATCTGTGTTTGCATTACAGTAAGCACTTGTGTATTTACACATTAACTGTAATCTTATGTACACAGTAATATGCTGTCACTTGTTTTGCAGCATCAATAAATTATGCAGCTCCACTGTTTTAAACTTTTCTGGCTTATTTTGCTGTTGTTGTTTTTTTTTTTATACCACTTTAAGATACTTGCATTCTAATTTTATTTTATTTTCTTTTTTTTATCTAAAATGATGTTAGATGATAAATAAGATGTTAGTTTTGTATGCTACAATAAGTGTTGACTTGCTAAGTGGGCACACACATAAATCATTTGATAAATCAAACTACAGACACCAACCACTCAGCTCACTACAACAGCATTACAAACATCATATCATGCTTAAGACTTTATTATTTCTAATATTATAATTTATAAGTCCTGACCAAAGCAAAATATTTAAAGCCTAGCATATTTTCACTACCAACGCGCTTTGTAAAACTACACTTTACAAAATATGTTAGTAATTTTTACAGAAAATACTGTCAAAAAAATAAAAAATAAATAAATGCTACAGTCAAAACCCGTTAACCCTTTAAACCCAAAGTGTACCGCCGGCAGTACATCACCCCCCTCAAAAAAATTCATAATCAAATTACTAAGCAACCACTGACAGGAATAACAAAACAAAAAAAGTATAATTTCAAAGCTCAGCTTTTTAATGCATCTAACCATTTTCATCAACTCTTAACGAGTGCCGAGTAGTCCCTCTAAACCAGAGTGTACTGCCCGCCAGCGCCACCTAGCTATGAAAAAAATGTATTATCATATTTTTCAAAACTCCTGCCTTGATCAATACGAAATAGGTGTCGTTTGAAAGCTTAAAGTCTTAACTTTACAATGAATGTAGACAATTTTTTTTTAATTAAATCCTAAGTAGTGCTGAGTTTTTTGCTGATTAAAAATATGTTTTCATAATTTATTAAATACAATGTGTCAAAAACATCATATAGCTCAGATAGTCATATGTCATTTAAAAGGTCACAAAGTGTAGAATACAGCAAGCATAATTGATTTGGGTTTTGACTAAACTTTAGTTTAAACTTGAGTTTTTGTACATGAAGCCCTGCAAAACCCATATCAACATAAAATCAACATAATCCCGAAAATCGCAGGATATGTAGATATTCTGTGAACGGAGAAAACAGAATAAAACTATAGGCCTACATAACACATATTAAAATAAAAGGGAATATTTAGGCCTATAGGCTACGCGAAATATTTCACTTAAATAAATAGGTCTACAGATTAACAAAACGGAAGTGGTTCATTGTGGCGCAGTCCAAAGATCTAGGAAAGGAAACAGACGTTCTGCTTGTTTTCGTTATTTAAGTGTCTTTTGTAAATTTATGAATTATGTCTTGCTTTTACCTGTATGACCATAAATTATGGAGTACAGTTTATTGTCTTAGAGGGGGGAAAAAAATTCCAAAAATTCTTGCATTGCTTACTTGATATCGCAGCCTGTTAAATCATTCAAATAAAATACAATCAACCAAATATATAAAACGTTACACTGCTTCTTATTTATTTTTATTCCTAATAAATAAACCTGTTTCTCGCCTTGAATATAGCAATAGAAGTTGGAATGGCGTTAAAAAAAAGAAAAGAGATTTTTTTTTTTTTTTTTTAAGTTTTGGCTTGACGTATATAGCCTGAATAGGCCAACTGTTAACTTTAGAGGTTTTATGGTGAAATAAAATAGGGAAGTTTTGTTCATAATGGATGTTTATAAACATTATAAACAAAGCTATATAGTCTAGGCTATTTGTAAACATTTTATTTTATTTAGCCTACCAATAAATTACATTATTTCTGAATGTAATAATAACATGCGACGTATACGCAACGTATCTTTTTTCCTCTCAGGAATAGCGTCTGTATTTTTAACCATGCAGCAAACATTTTAAAATATCTTGAAAAAATACTTTATAAACCGCTGATAGTTTTTCCTTTTGTTTAATAGGTTTACATTTGGACAGAATCTTGTTATAAAAGATAATTGTAGGCCTATTGGCTAAGATGGCAAATCCTCTTTGTTTTTAATAAATAAAATGCTGTACATATTATTATTATTATTATTATTATTAAGTAGGCTACATGCAAAAAAAAAAAAAAAAAGTTAAAAAATAACATTATTAACCGTTATTTTTTCTAAACAAACTGGTTTCGGAACGTTAATAATACAGAACGAACGCTGGAACAGAAACGTTAAAATACCGATTCTGCTCGGAGTGAAACGATTTTTTTTTTTTTTTTTTTTTTTCGTTTTTAAGCCCTGTGTAAAACTGGTTTAAACTAAATAAGGGCCAAGTTCCCAAACAAAGAGAAAACTAATCACTATTAATGGTGGCTTTTAACATAACTATTTTCATGTTATGACATAAATTGGCCTGTTTGGAGTTCACAGTAAAATTTGTAATACAGTATTTTATTACTTGTTAAATCATGTAAAATGTACATAAACCACTCAAACTCACAATCATTCTATGATCAAAGATCACATTTCTTCTGATTTACAGTATAAACATCAACTGAACCTCTTGACCACAGAAAGAAAGAAAGAAAGAAAGAAAGAAAGAAAGAAAGAAAGAAAGAAAGAGAGAACGAGAGAAAGAGAGAAAGAAAGAAAGAAATACACAAAAGTGGCAGTTGTTTCAGAGTTTCTGAAATGCCGCTCAAGTGTCTCCTCATCTCAAGAGAGATGAGAGGCAAATACAGTTACGCAAGTCTCCCTGAGGGATGTATGTGTGCTGAAGCTTCATAAACCTTCATAGAGAGAGAGAGAGAAATATTCAGATCAGAGTGAGCTGTGGATGAAGGTGATAAGCCTCCTCTCATCAGACGTCTTCCATCCCAAAAACCCCTTCCTCTCGCAGTTAAGTTCCTCGCACTGAGGAAACATCAGAATTAATGTTCCCTAAACCTGACTTTCATCTCTCCCACATTTTTGATCTATGTTTGGGAAACTAAAGGGTTCTGTTACAGAAACTGAGAATTGGTTCAACAACAACCTTATACCTGCTGAAAATCACCCAAGACAGACGCATTATGATGATTTATGAATATATTGTGCATTAATCCTCAGAGATATGAAAATATAAATTGAGACTATAAATTTTGTGAAACAGCAAATCTAATGACCAATTTTTCAGAGTTTTCTATAAGCTTAAGGGGAAAATATGTCAAGAGATCTTGGTCATGCCTGGGGCAAAGCATCATGGAACTTGAAAAAGAGAGCGTCAACCTATTTCAGTCTATATCTGGATAGTTTGACTGCAGTGCCCATATTGAGGTTGTAAACTTATGAGCTATAGCATGCAGGAAAGAAAAAGGTCGGAAAAAAAGATGTCCAAAAAGACAGAAAGCATTTGGTATTGATTTATAATGAAAAAGAGGGAAAGTGAAGGGGAAAAATGCATGTCCGATAAACAGCATGAATTGTCATGAAAACAGCATGAATTGTTAAAAGGAAGGAAGACATAATAAAAGTGTAATAGAGATTGAGACAAGATGAAATAGGAATATTCTCTCTTTTATACTCGCACAGCTCCTCACTGATGTTTTATCATTCTGTCTCTCAGACTGACAACAAACAAAAACTCAATTAAAAACTATGACCTTCAGGCCGTGTCTGTTGCTAAGGTGATAACTGCTGGGGCCCCTGGGAAATGCAGTCCTGGTGTCAGCATCCTTTGGCGCTTTTTCATTACAAGCGCCCCAAATCTGATTTATCGGCCTGGCGTTGGCTCTGGAGTCCACTGGTTGTTCGTGCTGCAGTATCATGTGTATTCATGAGTTTAGAAAAGCAATTATCTCCCGGCAAGTTTGGATTATATTAGTTGCGACACTCACCAGCAACAACCCGCCAGTGTGTGAGATTCTATGCACATGCATTTGAATTATTGTGTAATAACGAGTCTATGGTAGTCACAATGAAATGTCTGTGATGGTTCAATACTGTGACGTTAGAAGGTTAATTTATATTCATTATAAACCACTGGAATATTACAAACGCCTGAGACTCTATTGAAAATATGGAATTTCGAAATGTACATTCTGGTATTTCATTAAAAGTCTAACAAAGACTTCTATTTTTATATAAATCTAATTGTGATTACTAACCTAAACCTTTATCCCTAAAAGAAAATGTTCTGGATGGATAGATGGATGGATGGATGGGCAGACAGATGCACAAGTTGCTCTTTGGATTAATTATCCTAAAGAACATGATCATTATGTTTGAGTGCTGCTAAAAAATGCCAAATATGACCATGATTGGTTTTGTGAGGGGACACAGAGGACAAATATATACATTCTGATGTATTGTAGATATTAATTATATGTGGAACTAATGCACAAGAGAAAAATCACAGAGATCCTCAAACTTAATGGTGTGTGTATATGTGTGTGTGTGACAGAGAGAAAGAGAGCTCTATCAATCAAGTCTCAGATGCTGTCTGCTCCAGGTACGTACAGTAGCAGGTGATTTATGCAATGTGCACGCAGGAATAATATCAGATAAATCAGATATTGTGTGAGTAAGCACACAGAGAGAGAGAGAGAGAGAATGGATGGTAATGAGCCAGTGTGGATGGTGTCACACTATAATCGACAGGGGTACGGTGGCAGAGGATGGAAATGGATGCATTATACTCATACGCACACATACCTGCAATGCTAATGCAGAAAAAAAAAAAAAAAAAAACATATTCCGAGCATAGAGTACTATATATTTCCTTCTGATCTTATTTTCAAAATGTGAATGTAGAAATGTTGAAATTTGGATGTCATGCAGAAAGTTGCACCTTGTAAGACATGCATACACACCTGGCCAGCATTGCATAACCTTTTCTTAGACAGTTCTTTAGGACCATTATTGAAGGAATATTCTTCTTCTGTCATTGTCTGGACTGTCTGGCCCACTAATGAAAGAAACAGCTACAGTGCATTATCAGGTGTTGTGAAACAGTAATTGCTGCAAGCTTTCATTTTTGGCTAAGTGTCGAGAGGACAATTATTACATATCCTTCGCACCCTGGAAATGATCTGTTTCAAAAGCTTCCCTCTAGTAAACATTTTAAACAAATCCAAATCAACCACAACTTCCCAATATTGTATCTCTGCTCAGCCAGCTGTGCACATCCACTCTATTTATATTTTATCCTATATATTGCATTGCAATTATTGTACTAAATGTGGTGAATAAGGGTACATTTACGAGACAACAATGTACTAAAAACTGGAACGCTTTTCCTTTGTGGTTTTTTTTTGACAACATTGTCAAAATTATCCTCGTTCACACAGATCCGAGAAAACAACTAAAAACTCTGTATTATTCATGGCAGGCCAGTAGTTGGCGGTGTCACTTTGTAAAGAAACACTATGTGCCTGTAGACTGAACATGTAGGGCCCTATTTTAACGATCTAAGCGCATGGTCTAAAGCACATAGCGCTAGTGCACTTAGGGCGTGTCCGAATCCACTTTTGCTAGTTTAACTACGGGGAAAATGGTCGCCACATCCGGCACATGGTCTAAAAGGGTTGTCCCTATTCTCTTAATGAGTATTTGGTGTGTTTTGGGCATAACATGCAATAAACCAATCAGAGTGTCATCTCCCATTACCTTTAAAAGCCAGTTGCGCTCACATCAGGGAGGATTCGCTATTTACATGGATGAATTTGTAAGCGGAAAAACTGAACGCTTCTCTAGCGAGGAAAAAGCCATCTATGGGACAAGCCGGATTCTACCAAAGCACCAAATGCACATAATAATAATCTTTTACATTGTAATCCTTTTATTTTTTAATATTTGGCATGTTTGTGTACTGCTGCGCACATTGTGTGTATAGGTGCCTATAGGCGCAGAGTACTAACTGCTCTTTAAATAACAAAAAAAACAAAAAAACAAAAAAAAAAGTACCATATACTTTAGACCAGATTTTGGTTGGTCAATGGCACAGTCTATTTCAGTTGCCTCAAAATAGCAATGAGCCAACAATGCGCCTGAACAAGCACGCCCAAATGAGCACAAATGAGCGCAAATGCATTTGCTATTTAAACGTGGTGCAGGACGTGAAAATGATAACTGCGTCAGGCTGAAACTAGCAAAAAACACTTGCGTCGCGCCTGGCGCCGCATTGCAGCGGGTATATGATAAGGTCTGTTTTTGCAGTTTACACAGAAGTGATAATGGTATCATTTTAAAATGCGTTTTCAGGCCCCCAAAATGCCGTTGTCGTGTAAATGAACACCCAAAATGCATAAAAAGTTTCCCGTTTTTAGTACAAAATGGTGGCAATAGACGGCCCCTTATCAACTGGTGAAAGTATTAAACCATCAAGCGACCAAAATGTACGCTTTTATCAATTCTTTGCTTTTTCTAGTCAGCCTAGTCCAGTCATTTTGTTAAAATATTAATATAAATATTCAATTTTAAGAACATACTTTTTGGCACTGTGTAGTATTGAAATCTGGGTCCTGTGGCAAAGCCACCAGAGGACCACTGTTAATAAATAAATTATTTTATTTATGACCATTCTTCCAGTTAAAAATATCCCTTTATGTCACCGAAGGGAGATTTGTCCTTAAACTATAGCTAAATAAACCCACAGACACACACAAACACCCACTAGACTGTGAGAATGAGAAACAAGTGTAACTGAAGTGTAAGAGAATGACTGAGCATACAGCATATGAGCATCTAATACATGCTCATCTGAAGCAACATGTGGCTATGAACAAACACAAACACACCAGAATGTCAGACAACAGTGGCAGGCACTGATGTCTTTTCATTGCACACTTCCTCAGTCTCATTCTGCCATCTGAAGGGCTCTCAAACATATGGAAGCAGACGCGGCATCTTTCCACTCGCATATATTTACAGTTCATCGCTGTGAGGTTCAGTTCTAATGACAGTTCATTTCCCTCATGAAGGAGGAGGAAACTTCATCCCATTTCATCTGAGCTTACTCCCAGCAAATTCAGAAAGTGAGAATGCAAGAAACAAATGAACAGGTGACAGATGAAAGGGAATATATGAGGAAATATATTTAGACAAAATGCAGTAAACAAGAGCAAAGGATGTGTCTGCTTGTGCTCTTTCATTCTCTGCATTACACTGAGGTAAAAATCATTAGGTTTGTTTGTGTTTTTTTTTTGTGTGTGTGTTTTTTTTTTAATATATTTTGAGAAATGTGTGAAGATAGAGATGTGAAGCTGTAAAAGTGATACAGTGGATCAATTTGGCACACATCATGTGTCACACACACACACACACATTAACAAACAGAATGGAGAATGCACACACAGTTATTTTGCTGTGAGGCAGAAGTCAAGCTGACAACAGCAAAATATGCCCAGCGCTCCTACTGACACTAAGAACCTAAAACCACACATGCATCAGCCAGAGACACACACCTACACAAATACAACTCTATGAGCCTGAGACGCATCTCCACACTGACTTATCTGAGGGCTAAATCTCTGAATCAGTCATTCAATAAGTCATTTACTGTTAACACTGATCAAAGCACATCTGTCTTACCTATGTCTCTTCTCTCCATTCTGTGCTTAAAAACAATGAAAACAAATCTTACATTTAAACACACTTAGATATGCATAATGCAATCAAACCAAAAGGAAAGTATATTGTGACCATGTGCAGTATGTATAAAGCTTTAAACATTAAATATTTCAGACAGACAGACAGAAAGAGTGGGAGATGGATGGAGAAAGTGACAGACAAACCAATAATAGATAGATAGATAGATCTCTGTAAATATTTGTTTTACAAGTATTTAGTTTGCAAACAGACTTCATGAACACATTATGCTCAAAATCACATGAAATTCACAGGGTGAGAGAAAAAAAAAAAAATAATAATAATAATAATTTGAGAAAGGCATATCTGGAACACAGACTTGCCACTCACTTACAACAAGTACATACTTACTGGTGATTTCAATCATGACCCGTCCTTGAAGACTAGAAGGTTTGTGGGTGTGAGTGTTTTTGTTTAGGAACGTAAGTGTTGTGTGAATTTAAGGACAGCAGTCCCCATCAGCAAACTCACAGTATGCTAATTATGCAAACCACCTCAATTTTCTTCTACATTCGGTTGCTTTTTTTCATCTTCATTCACTTGCCATTTCATCTTTTTTCTTTCCCCATTTCCTGTCATCTTTCACACTTGCTACATTTGCTACTCTCATTTTCGTGCTTCGTTCCTTTGCGCGCCTGTGTGTGCGCTCTCACTTCTGTAGCCTTTTAGTACATCCATTCCCTCTCTGACTCTTTTTACTCCATTTTTTCCACTGAATCTCCCCTCTCCTACAACCTTCTCTTCCATTATTCATATGAAACAGCCACAGATATTGTTTCTAATCAGCATTTGCAGGACAAACCTGTTTGATATTCTGCCTTACTAAACTTATTTCACACTCCAGTCTAGTCTCAGTATTCTTTCTTCTATCGTCCCCCCACACTGTAAAATTTTTTATTCAGCATTCAGGGATTTTTAGTCAGGGAAATTTAAGCTGTCTTTAAGTTAAGGTCGCTTTCTGTCTGCTGCAAATTCTGCGTAAAGATGCAATGCAGCATACAAGCCATTTCACCACACTGTACCCAAGCACAAAACGGGTACCACACATAGAACGTGTCGTTTTGTTTAAAGACAATTTCTGATGAGATTCAAGATGTCTGAATCTAATCACCACACAGACAATACTGACATACACATGTTTTTGCACATTTTCAAGAATGAACAAAGTCATGTTTAAAAGTTAACAGACTGGTATATGAAAAAAGGCAATAGATGCTATTTGCACTAAGTGCAAATAGTGATTGATGCTATTTACACCAAGTGTAAATAGCGATAGATGCTATTTACACTAAGCGAAAATAGCATATTTTCTTAGCGATAGATGCTATGTACATCAAGTGCAAATAGATGTTGATGCTATTTACACTAAGTGAAAATAACAATTTCTTTTATTTACACTAAGTGTCAATAGCAGCATTTTCTTAACGATATGCTATTTACACTAGGTGAAAAAAGCGATAGATTCTAGTAAAAGTAGCAGTTTGCAATAAGTGTAAATTGTAATTAAATGCTATCTTACTTTATATTGGCAGATACTATTTGCACCTCAGTATTTTTGTACATTAACAGGATGCAATATCATAGAGTGTAAATGATTATATTTATTAAAATTATTAAATGGATGCTGCCTTATTGGGAGAATAAAATCCCTCCCTACACCTTCCCCTAACCCTACCCAATAAACACTTTTATTAAACACTCATTAGGCAGTTTATTTCCACTTTTAGAACATTATTTTTATTAAAAATAAATGCTTTCTGGTGTAAAATGTGATAGGAAAATGGAAAAGAGCGAGCTGCTGCGCCACTGAAGACGTTGAATTCTGCGCGTCTTTTTTTTAAACTTGAGTGGCCCAACCAGATATTGGTGGGCCGAGCTACTGTAAATAGCGTTTGCCAACAAGGGACGCTATTTGCACTTAGTGTAAATAGACACTCTGAAATGCTGGGTAGATTACTTACAAACTGTAATCCATTACTAAATACAAATTACATGATGAAAATTGCAGTTAGTAACGTAATCTATTACATTATGCATTTTAGGTAATATAACCGGATTACTTCTTGATTACTTTTGACCAAACTCATTTATCACACTGATTTGAAAAGAATAATCTTGTAGCATATTGATATTAAAATGCAAAGAGAAAGAAAATGTATTCCACTCTTTGTTATCAACAATACGAAGTGCATTAAACATACGTTAAAACTGACGTTTGTGTAGGAACTGAAGGGGGTTCAGAAATTGATGAAAAGCTAAATAAATCTTAAAAATGTTAAATTAAAAGATTAAAAACAATAAAAATAAAACACTTACTAAAAATACCTACTAAAAACCTCTCAGTTGTTGGCTGTTCTTCTGGAAGACTTTCCGAACATATATAAGCAATAGGTGTTTTTAGAAAGGAAAATTTAAAAAAAGATAAAATTAGGAGAATTAGGGAGAAATACTGAATTATGAATAATTTACTGCTATTTTGTGAATATTATGTAAACAATAAAAAAAGTTACTAAATTAGTATTTTAAAATGTAATGTAGTCTAATTACAAGTATTCAATTTTAGGAATGTGATTACATAATCCAAATTACATATAATCAGTTACTACTCAACACTGGTTGTAAGAACGCTAAAATCTCATTGTATGTGTGTTTTTTTCTCAATGTCTTTCTTCCAGTGCAATTACAACTCCTCTTCCCTCTTCTATTTCTTCTCCTTTGACGTGTATAATCAGTGTTGGTGTGTTACTGCCTTAGGTTTCAATCAGTGGGAGGTTGTTTAGCATTTGCACGCTCTGCTGAAGGGCGAACACACACACACACACACACACACACAAGCAAATACAGGCCTTCTGCATCTTGACAGAACTAACTAAGATTAATGGTGTGGCTGGTCATGATTATCTGTGCATTTGTGTGTATAAGTACACGGTTGTGTGTGTGTGAATACCTCTGGCCCACACAGCTGTGCTCACACACTCTGATGTGTCTTACTCCAAGAAGGGGCATACTGAGTGTCTTTGCTTAGCTGAGTAGTCGCAGCGTGATCTTCTAGAGAACAGAGGGGCAGGAAGTGCAAGTCATTATGGATGTGCAACAGCGCTAAACCTGCTATCCACCCACTCTCCCGACAGACAGCTCATTAACAGGGGGCGTGCGTGACCGTGTGCCTTTGCGCACAGGGAAGAGAGCTCATTAACAGGGCGCTGTCCATAAGATCATTAAAATCAAACTCTTTCAGCAGGTGGCCAGTCAGTGCCAAGACCCCTCATTATCACCTGCTAGAGGAGCTCTGCTGTGAGCTGTCAAACAGACAGAAGGATGTGGCAACCCAGGACCTCACTGCTCCACTCATCAGCCTGAAACATACTGTAAGTGTGGCCCTAGAACACCAGAAAACCAATCATGCCAGTGTTTGTGTGTTTGCTGTCATCATTACCGGCATCTGGCCTAATAAATATCCTCTGTGAGTGCTGTGGTTCACATTTTTCAGGCTGGTTCAATGCAAAGTTTGACAAAACACATGTTTTAATGCAACATACAAATGGGGGGAAATACATTGAGAGGTGGTGAGGGGAGAAAGAGGGTCTGTTGTAATACCAAGTGAGCCAACTTGTTATCTTCAAGTAATGGCGAAAATAGTGTGCATGCTTATGATGATTATCATGGTAATCTACAGGCAGTTTTTGATCAGCGTTGATCAGCGAGACTTGATTGTCAAGAACCATCATCAATCAGACAAACAAATCTCATTCTCAAATCTGAAATTGTCATTTTCTTCTAAACATAAAGGGTTAGTCCACCCAAAAGAGAAAATCCTCTAACAGATGTATATGACTTTCTTTCTTCAGATGAATACAAACAAAGTTTTTTTTAGAAACCTCTGTGAGTCCATTAATGCAAGTGTATGGGACCCTCAAAGTTGACACTTCAAAAACCACGGCAAATGATTGAGAAGGTAATCCATACAATTATAGTGATGAATCAATGTCTTCTGAAGCAAAATGATGTGTAAGAAAAACAACAAACTATAAAACATTGATTTCATGAGTTCCAACATACTTTGGGTTCATTTTAAGCAAGCAATACAGTCATTTTTAAACAATAGTTGAGTTAAATAAAACTACCCAGCAGTAGGGCTGGGACAATACATCGAATCTTGATTTGCGATACAAAGAATCTGGAGTGATTTTTATATTTTTTGCAAATCTCTCTCGAAGAGAGAGATTTTAGAAACACTCGTACACTGCCTGCTTCCAGTTCCTTTACACACACCACTTAAACCTAAAATAATCATTCATAAAGTTTGAAAAGTTTGAAGCGAATAACAAATCTTGCGTCATAAAAGCATTCTGAGCCGAGGTGCAAATATTTTTAACCACTTACATAACTCAGCTGAACACACGAGCGCTGTCCGGCAGTCTTCTTCTTGAGCGTTTGAGAGTGTGCGGTTAAAAACTAACCTAGAGCACCATCTGCTGTTAAAACTAAGCTCAGAATCGATTCTAGAGAGAAAATATCAGAATCTGTCCAGATTCATTGTATCGATCGAGAATCGATGTATTGTCCCAGCCCTACCCAGCAGGTTGGGCAAACATTAAACCCAACCGCAGGATTAAAACAACCCATTCGCTGAGTTTGTCCATTTTCAACCCAACCCAAGCATTTTTTAGAGTGTATGATACTGTGTGAATGTAGATTACCAGTATCAGCACCTATGCCAGATTGCGCTGATGTAAGAAGTCTGCTTTGGGCCAATCATAAAGTCCTTATGGAGATGATGTGATTACTCCACACTGTTTACAGTAAGCTCTGCTACTTTTTAATACTTTTTATAAATAAAGCACTAGATAGACATCTTTGACCGTTGCGCCACATCTCGCAGCTTTTTCAACGCGCTGCGTTAGAGACACAGCCTTCTTTTCTATTCATCAGTGCCGCGGCTCTGTCTTGTGTTTTTAAAAGCAAAAAAACATTCAGTTTGATCATCCCCTTACGCATGTCACTCAGATGTAAAAAAAAAAAAATAGCTAAACTGAAGTGATTCTTATGGTGGCCAAAAGAGCTCAACGCACTGCAACTGAAGAAAACACATGCAAATAGAAAAAAACACCAGCAAATTAAGAAAACATCATCAGTTTGACAACACATGTGCTGCAAAAGTTCACAACGCAACCGAATACAGAAGCCTGCTGCAAATACAACGTTCATACGATAAGGATGTAAAAAAAAAAAAAAAAAAAAATAATCACCTTTCAGGTCATCGACAACAACACCACTAACGAGTAGACATTGAACAATAAGGGTTCCCTTGAAAGATTTCCGTTGTCGTCTGTGCTATTTGCAGCGCGTTTCTGTATTTGGTTGTGTTTTGAACTTTTGATGCACGTTTCTGTATTTGCTTGCGTTGTGAACATTTACAGCGTATTTCTGTATTTGTTTGAGTTGTGATTATTTGTAGCACATATACTGTCAAACTGATGAAGATGTTTTCTTAATTTGCTGGTGTGTTTTCTATTTGCAAGTGTTTTCTTCAGTTGCAGCGCGTTATGCTCTCTCGGCCACTGTAGATTCTTCTCATGCGGGTGAATGAAAACCACAGTGCAGCGTTTAAAGATCATTTCTGATTATTGACATCACAAAATTTACTGGTATTTTGGTGCTGATGTGTGAATTATGTCTTACCGGTAAAAAGCCAGAATGCCTTTGCTTGTATGAACAGCATATTTGTGTATTTACTGGTAAAGTTATTCTAGTAATTTTACAGTAATTTACAGGATTGCTGTGTGAAAGGGGCTAGGGGCTAAAGAAAGTCATATACATCTGGGACTGAATGACGGTGTGCACTTTTTACAACTGTTCGGAAGTTCTTAAGAGATACTCCAAGAAGTTTGTAAGTCTGTTCCTATATGTAATTATTTAAAGACAGACAGTCAGACAAAATAAGGTTCATAAGAGAGCAGAATATACTTCTATTTAGAACATACTTTGTATGAGTAGCATGTGTAAAATTCCTGTTATGCTGTCTAGAATGCAAGATGAACACAGGAACACAAGGGCAACCTGAAAAGCAGAATTACCTGACTAATAAAGTGACAGAGCAACTGGTATGCAGTGTGAGCTTGCAGGAGAGCGAGGAGAAATGAGGGATGGAATAGAGGACAGAGGAAAAGACAGATAGATGAAAGATGAACTCTGCTTACAAAAAAAGTCTCTCTCTGTCTTTCTGGAATATTTTGGCTCAGATTTTTATTGTACTCCTGAGGTGCCCAGCTAAACTGACCATAATACAACACACACGCACTGAACAGCTGTGTCACTTTTGCAGTTTTTTTTTTTTTTTTTTACTAACCACCTACAACCCAGATTAACTAGGTGCTAAACATGCTGAAACAAAGCTGTATAAATTTTAGTCATTTTTTTTAGCATACGTCTCCATTCTATATAAATTAGGCTAATTATAGACTGTGCTTTATTCACAGAACTGTGTGCAACAAAACACATCAGACTGTGCAAAAATTGAAAAAAGGCCACTAGACTAAGTGTCAGAACTACAGATCCCACAAAGCATTGTGAATAATATAACTGAGTAAAAAGAAAACAAAAAAACAATGGCTAAAAATCCTAATAAATATATTATTTCTATAAAATAATTTGCCAGTTAAACTTAAAATATACTCTACCATTCATAGTTTTTTATTTTATTTTATTTTTTTGAAAATTCATTTTGTTCAGCAAATATGCATTAAATAGATCAAAAGTGACAGTAAAGATATTTAAAATGTTACAAAAGATTTTTATTTCCAATAAATGCTGTTCTTTTTAACTTGTTCTTTCTTCATCAAAGAATCCTGACAACATTGTATCAGAGTTTCCACAAAAATATTAAGTGGTTGTTTTCAACATTGATAATAATAAGAAATGTTTCTTGAGCACCAAATTATATCAGAATGATTTCTGAAGGATCATGTGACACTGAGGACTGGAGTAAAGATGCTGAAAATTCAGCTTTGCCAATACATTAGAAATTACATTTAAAATATATTAGTATAAAAAAAACAGTTGCTTTAAATTGTAATAATATTCCACAATATTACTGTTTTACTGTATTTTTTGATCAAATAAATGAAGCCTTGATGAGCTGCAATTAGATATTTCGGTAACACTTTACAATAAGTTTCCATTTGTTAACATTAGTTAACTACATTAACATGGACTAAGAATGAACAATACTTCTACAGCATTTAAGGTAGCACTTTGTTTTATAGTCCTGTTCATTCAATGTACTTATTACAGTAATTACAATAACTAGGTAATAACTAGGTACTAACCCTGATCCTAGTCCTACCCCTAACCTTAACCCCTGTAGTTATCTTATATTACCCAGTATTTTCTTAGCTAAGTACACTGTAAGTAAGTGTAAGTGTAAAATAAAGTGCTACATGAGCTAACATGAACAGTTTTATTTTTTTTTTTATTATTGCTAAATACTGTAACAAATGAATTGCTCATGCATTAACTAATGGGAACTTATTGTAAAGTATTACTGATATTTCTTTCAAAATTAAAAAATCTTATCAACCCCAGCTTGAAAACTGCTTCCGGCATAGATTTGTCAGCACTTTCCTGTGTTACCTGATTTGGATAATTACAAGTAAACTGCAGACAGCGGCAAAACAAAGCAAAATGTGCAAATAAAAACTCTATCAGCAGGTGCAATTCTTAGTGAACCAGCCTCATAGAGTTAAACTCTCAGTGCACATAAACCAAGCAAGAGAGCAGCACTTTTGTGGATACACACACTCCAGCCAAAGCCCAGAGTGCAGTGATAGAGAGTGACAGTAGAGCTCCACAGCAGAGATAAAGGGCCACGGACACATGGAGGGGTTTTCAGGCTGCACAGAGCTGAATTGAATCAGAGTGTGTCAGGCTGAGTGATGTTTACAACAGCAAGCATTCTCTACAGATGCACTATTGATTAGTAAAACACATCAAAGAGCTTCCTAGCAAATGTTGGTTATTTTAACATGAGCACATGAAACTCTCTCGCTCATTAGCAGGCAGGACCTGCATTACTGTTTGCACATTTCGCTGTTCAGCCTAAATGAGAAAATTAATGAGCACAAGACTCACCGCTAGCTTCAAACACACACCTGGATATACACATGCGCACCTGGGCATACACAAATTATACATGCTTCCTCCTTCTTTTATTTAATTTTATAGCCCACTGTGGGACTGTTAAATGAATAAATTTCACCTTTTCTCTAACCTAACATAACCTAAATTTATATTCATCCCATCAAGCAAGCAAAAAAAGACTGGAAAATTGTGGTAACAGCATCTGAAGCATCTGAAAAAAATGTGGTTATTTATTGGAAGTAGACTCCAAGGACTCCAAACCCTCCAACACATGTTTTATACAGTAGCTCAAATACCTTTTTAATGAAGTTCATTATTCTTGTTCATGCTCTTACTCACTTTTTCTGAGATGTGATGAGCACTAGATAACTTTGACAGTACCGTCTGAGGCTCTGACTACTTTGTTCACATTTAGTGGCATGGTCACAAGACAACAGCTGCTTCGTTAAGGAATGAATGCCATGACATAATGAATAACACATGCTAAGACATTTTTGCATACTAACATGCATCCCAGTAGTCAACTGTGCAGAAAAAGGGAATTTGATCTTAATTAAATTAATTTCAGATATGACGGACCTGGTTAATTACAATGGTTGGATCATGATAATGAGAGTCCTTGTTTAACAAATGACTGAAAGCAGAGTGAATCACTGCACTGCAGTCATCTCGCGCTTGAATGGATCCGTGCAGTTTTAAAGGGGGGTATAATGCTATTTCATGCATTCTGACTTATTTACACTGTTAAAGAGTTGGATTCTCATGCTAAACATGGCCAAAGTTTCAAAAAAACGAGTTGAACGTATGACGGAGTATTTCTGTGCCAAAAATACTCTTCAGATTTCTCACAGATTTCGGACAGTTTTTTTTCGAGCATGGCCCTTTATTATGTAATAAAGGGCAGAATTCCTTGTACGGGCACTTCTCCTGGGGGAGCACGCACGCACATATTAACCAGAGCGAGAGCAAGAACACGCCCATCAACACGCTTTGTTTGGCTTTACGGAAGTCAACGGCAGCCCTGCACAGGACTTGCTCGAGAAAGATTTGTCACTTTGTTTTTAGACCATGAAATCAACAATGTCACCAAAAAAGTGTATTTTTGGTTGTGAGGGAAAGATAACCTTTCTTCCCAAAGAACCCAGTGTTCGGTGGAGCTGAGAGATTTGTGCTCACGCTTACATTGATGTGCTCTCGATATTTGTCATTAAAATAACCATAGAAACCCCTTTAAATTAACTATCAAAATAAGGATAAAGTCGTGTCTGATAGCTGCAATCACTGTTTTATTGTTTAAAATGAATAGAGAATATCTCGTGTTTTTCCGTGGCTGCTCGAGCCCTCAGGATCGATGCTTATGGTTTCATAAACAAGGCCCAGAAATCTTTAGGCATAACCGGAACCGAAAACTTTCTTACGATTCCCAGCTCTAACCAGCGGGGACAAACTGGACCAATCTAACCAGGCAAACTCTGACCTCTTGGTTTGATCCATGCTTTAGTGTAAATAAGAGTTTTCTTCAGACAGAGAGAGGACAGCCACAAAGCCCTGGAGGAATGAATTATAGATGAAGAAAACCGAGCAATGACAGTGAGTTTATGGGGAAGTGTAGAGCTGTTTGGATGCGGAGCACTCTCCACATTACAGCAATTACTGCCTCATCTTCATGTAATCTCTTGCTGATGCTATCTATTTGGGAAGGATTGAAGGGGAAATTCCAGATAAGAAAAGGAAAGGGAGAGAATTGGTGTGTATGTGTGTGTATGAAGTTTTTTACTCCTCAGTTTTACCCACAAGGCTCAAATGGGCTATATGCAAGGAGTGTTCTTTAAAACTTCCGCAATAATATAAGCCAGCTGGAAAACTTACAGTCACGGCATTTTTAAACGGCCCCAATAGCTTCGTCTTTATTGCAATCAATAAAACTGGTTTATTGGCAAATTAGGTAAATGTGATAACTGCATTAAAATATGAATACAACATTAAAAAGTCAACCACTGATGGTTTTGTGTTGATGTACAGCGACTACAGAATGAACAGCTAGCAGTTCACCGGAAACGCCTGAGCTGGCTTAACTACAACCAGGAAGTAACCGTGCATATGGCCTATTGACAAACTTTTAGTCCCACGCACAGTGTATCTGTCAGTGTGGATCGAAAAAAGAAGACATTCTGCATTTGACAGTCTACACATACCGTTTGGCAGTTGAATGGGATTATCTTGTGATAACATTTCTTGTGTCCAACAGCTCTGAAAAGAGAGAATGAATGGAAGCTGCCACTTCCATTTATGCTGCAGCGTAAGGAGATAGTAGTAAGTCAGACAGGACAGCAAATTTAAGTCAAGCGCTGAGATAAATCGAGTAAACAGAGTAGGTTATATGAGAGAGAGCGAGAGAGATAGTGCCTACTGTATTTCCAGAGGAACAGAGCAGGTCACAGGTCAAGAGTAAAACCTGGTTGGAGGATTACAGATGGAGTATGTTTAGAGGTGCCAGTGGCGCTGATCACCATTGTGACGTATTCTTGCTGACCTCTGCTAGAAGGCAGATGTGTGCTGCCAACTCAAAGCCATTAGTCGGAGCACATGAGTGATGGAAAGACAAGCATGAATGATCTGCTGTATGTCACGGCTGTGTGTGAGATTGATTGTGCCAGGACTATAGTGTGTGAGTATATGAGCTAAGTCTGAAACCTTCATTGAGGGACATCCGAGGACATTCTCAAATGGAAAAACGTTTTTTTCGTACAGTACACATAATAAATTATATATATTTTTAAAAGATTAAAAATTTGGGTTTCAATGCTTTTTTAACCAATTAATTTTTCATGACTTTTTTGTCACCACTTGTTCTTACTAGACAAGGATTTTTATGTTTTATGTTTATCCAAGAATTTTATCTCACAAAAAACTGAATAAATATTTAGAGCTAATTTTATTTATCAAAAATAAAGTAATATAGCTTTATATTGCAACACCTTGTCAGTTTAATTGGCCATAGAGGTGTTGCTGAATCTCCACTGCATACTCTATCGTTCAAAAGTTTGGGGTCAGTAAGATTTATGTTTTTGAAAGAAGTATCTTATGCTCATACCAAGGCTGCATTTATTTTATCAAAAATACAGTAAAACTGTGAAATATTATTACAATTTAAAATAACTTTTCTATTTTTAAACTATTTTCAAATTCATTCTTTTGATAGTAAAGCTAAATTTTCAGCATCATTACTCCAGTCTTCAGTGTCACATGATCCTTCAGAAATCATTCTAATATGATGATTTGCATCTCAAGAAACATTTATCATTATTATCAACGTTGAAAACTGTTGTGTTCCTAATATTTTTGTGGAAACTTTTTTTAAGAATTCTCTGATTAATATACAGTTCAAAAGAATAGCATTTATTTGAAATATATATATATATATATATATATATATATATATATATATATATAAATACACACACACACACACACAGTGCTCAGCGTAAATGAGTACACCCCCTTTGAAAAGTAACATTTTAAACAAGATCTCAATGAACACAAAATCAATTTCCAAAATGTTGACAAGATTAAGTTTTATATAACATCTGTTTAACTTATAACATGAAAGTATGGTAATAATATAACTTAGAGAATAAAATTTTCAGTTTTACTTAAAAGAGTACACCCCACTGAAAGTCTCTGGAGCAAAGCTACAAATGTCTAATTTAACAATAATTCAACCACTGGTGTCCAGCAGACAGCTGACTATAAAAGGGTGTTAAAACCCCTTCCCATTTCATGCTGTCAGCAATGGCACCACATGGAAGAGAAATGACTTGAGAAAGAAAATAATTTCTTTACACCAGAAAGGTGAAGGCTACAAGAAGCAAAGCTTTACTTATCAGTCAGAATACTGTAGCAAAAGTGGTACAAAAGTTTAAAAAAAGATGGAACTGCAACCATCTCACAGAGACATCGTCCACGGAAGTTAACACCTCGACAGGAGCGTCTTCTGATGAGAAGGGTTAAAGAAAATCGGCATGCAAGTTCACTGCAGTTATCTAAAGAAGTAGAAAGCCAAACTGGGGTGACTATTTCCCGTGACACAATACGGCGTACACTGCAGAGGAATGGCATGCATGGGTGCCGTCCACGAAAGAAGCCTCTCCTGAAGCCCAGGCACAAAAAAAGCCCACCTAGAGTTTGCCAGGGCCCATGCTGACAAAGATGAAGACTACTGGGACTCTATACTCTGGAGTGATGAGACCAAAATTAATATTTTTGTTACCTGATGGCTTCAAAACTGTATGGCGTCGCAAAGGTGAGGAATACAAAGAAAAATGCATGGTGCCTACAGTGAAACATGGTGGTGGCAGTGTCCTTATGTGGGGATGCATGAGTGCTGCTGGTGTCGGGGAGCTGCATTTCATTGATGCCTTCATGAATTCACAGATGTACTGATCTATACTGAAAGAGAAGATGCTACCATCACTCCGTGCCCTTGATCGTCGTGTACTTTTCCAACATGACAATGATCCTAAACAGGTGAAAGTGATTCAGTGGCTCCTGATCTGAACCCAATCGAACACCTATGGGAAATTCTGAAGGGGAAAGTTGAGCATCACTCTCCATCCAGCATCCAGTCTCTAAAAGAGGTCATTCTTGAAGAATGGAAAAAGATATATGTTGCAAAATGTAGTAGTCTAGTAGTTTTTGTTGTGGGGTGTACTCATTTTTGCATCACCCTAATTTGAGTTAAACTGAAAAATGTGTAATCTAAGTTATATTATTTGCCTTACTTTCATGTTATAAGTTAAACAGATGTTATATTAAACTTAGTCTTATTTTTTGTGTTCATTGAGATAGTTTAAAATGTTACTTTTGGTACAAGGGGGTGTACTCATTTACGCTGAGCACTGTATATATATATATATATATATATATATATATATATATATATACACACACACACACTATATTGCCAAAAGTATTAGGACACCCCTCCAAATTATTGAATTCAGGTGTTCCAATCACTTCCATGGCCACAGCTGTATAAAATCAAGCACCTAGGCATGCAGACTGCTTCTACAAACATTTGTGAAAGAATGGGTCGCTCTCAGGAGCTCAGTGAATTCAAGCGTGGTACTGTGATAGGTTGCCACCTGTGAAATAAGTCCATTTGTGAAATTTCCTCACTACTAAATATTCCACGGTCAACTGTTAGTTATATCATAACAAAGTGGAAGCAATTGGGAACAACAGCAACTCAGCCACAAAGTGGTAGGCCACGTAAAATCACAGAGCGGGGTCAGCACAAGCTGAGGTGTACAGTGCGCTTTCTGCAGAGTCAATAGCTACAGACCTCCAAACTTCATGTGGCCTTCAGATTAGCTCAAGAACAATAATAATAATTCCTTACATTTATATAGCGCTTTACATACGGAAGGGGAAATCTACTCAACCACCACCAATGTGCAGCATCCACTTGGATGATGCGACGGCAGCCATATTGCGCCAGAACACCCACCACACACCAGCTTATTGGTGGAGAGGAGACAGAGTGATGAAGCCAATCAGAACAGTGCAGTAGAGAGCTTCATGGAATGGGTTTCCATGGCCGAGCAGCTGCATTCAAGCCTTACATCACCAAGTGCAATGCAAAGCGTCGGATGCAGTGGTGTAAAGCACGTCGCCACTGGACTCAAGAGCAGTGGAGACGTGTTCTCTGGAGTGACGAATCATGCTTCTCTGTCTGGCAATCCAATGGACGAGTCTGGGTTTGGCGGTTGCCAGGAGAACGGTACTTGCCTGACTGCATTGTGCCAAGTGTAAAGTTTGGTGGAGGGGGGATTATGGTGTGGGGTTGTTTTTCAGGGGTTGGGCTTGGCCCCTTAGTTCTAGTGAAAGGAACTCTTAATGCTTCAGCATACCAAGACATTTTGGACAATTTTATGCTCCCAACTTTGTGGGAACAGTTTGGGGATGGCCCCTTCCTGTTCCAACATGACTGCGCACCAGTGCACAAAGCAAGGTCCATAAAGACATGGATGAGCGAGTTTGGTGTGGAGGAACTTGACCGGCCTGCACAGAGTCCTGACCTCAACCTGACTGAACTCCTTTGGGATGAATTAGAGCGAAGACTGCGACCCAGGCCTTCCTTCCTGTTCCAACATGACTGCGCACCAGTGCTCAAAGAAAGGTCCATAAAGACATTGATGAGCGAGTTTGGTGTGGAGGAACTTGACCGGCCTGCACAGAGTCCTGACCTCAACCCCATTGAACTCCTTTGGGATGAATTAGAGCGAAGACTGTGAGCCAGGCCTTCTCGCCAACATCACCACCTGACCTCACAAATGCGCTTCTAGAAGAATGGTCAAAAATTCCCATAAACACACTCCTAAACCTTGTGGAAAGCCTTCCCAGAAGAGTTGAGGCTGTTATACTGTAGCTGCAAAGGGTGGGCCAACTCCATATTAAACCCTACGGATTAAGAATGGGATGTCATTAAAGTTCATGTGCACGTAAAGGCAGGCGTCCCAAAACTTCTGGCAATATAGTGTATGTATATTTTATATATATATATATATATATATATGAAGAGTTCAGATGCAAAAGCTTCTAAGTGCCATCTGAAATTTTCTTCTAAAATGAACATTTTTATCAAGCTTGTATGTTTAGGTTCAGTAATGTCACTTTAATGGCAATTAATAGGTCCCTTTCATTGCCATTAAAGTTAAGTACCTTAACATAAACGTACAAGCTTGATAAAAATGTTCATTTTAGAATAAAATTTCAGACGGCACTTAGAGGTTTTGCATCTGAACTCTTCATATACTTTTCAACGGTAGTATAGTCTGACACTCGCTGACAACATTTTTTATCAAAACAAAAAAGCTTCTGTAAGAAAAAATAAATAATTTTTTTTTAAAATTTTTTTAATAAACTGCTCTGCCCCTGTTTTTTTTATTTTGTATTGTTTGTTTCATAAGTTAAAGTGAGCCCCAGAAAAACACTTAGTTTACACAATATGTGGCTTTTTTTATTTGCCAAGGAAACATTAGGTTTAGATGCGAGAACGACAATGGCTTGTCAGTTCTTCAGTGTGACTAAACGACAATTTCAAGCAAAACAGAAGTTTATTTTGAGTCAGTAGAACCATTAACCCAGCAGGGATTAGAGTCGTTGGGGCTCTTAACACCCACCCACATAGAAACGATGCTTACGACTGAAAATAGTCGGCTGGTGAGATGTGAGTAAAGAGTGCTTCTAATGGACTCTAAGTAAAAGGCCTCCCACTGGATTGTTCAGGGAATGCGGATGATCAATATACTTGGCAGGAAGTGTTTGTAAGGATAAAAAAGCTTGAAGGGAAATCTAGGGTGATGTGCCCCATCCATTCAAATAAAACCTCTACTCCATAAACCAACCGTACACTAAAGTCCTAAAGCAATCAAATCTCTCCCAGCTTCAGACTTCAATAGCAGTCCTTTAGAGTAATCTGTCCAATTGATCAATCCATCAGCCAGAGATTTCACCTCTCACTGGCCTATGGAGCCCCCCGTCGCTGCCACTGAAGCGTCAAAGCTCTTGGGGTCATCGGCAATAAAGTCCTCATCAGTCTCAGTCTCCCAAAGGATTTTCAGAATTTAAACCAGTCAAATTTAATTATAGGCTCACCCTGCCTGTTCCTCAGCCAATCAGAGTCACTCTGGGTTGTCAGGGGTGGATCCTTAATGACTCTACTGGTGCTGTTTTCATGTAATTTTCATATTTCCTACTGTCTATCACAAAGCAGCCAAGAAAACAAGTGCACTCGCACGCCCACAGAGCTCTACGCCCGCTGCTCAGCCTGAGTTTGAGAGAATGACATTTATCAAACTATCAACAGAACTGTCTGGATTGAGTGTGCATATTGATCTGTGTTTCTCTGTCTATCTTCTTTCCCGCTCGCACACCGTCCCTCACTGTACTGTCCATGTGTCATCACAGCAATTTCAGCAGTGAACAAACGTGCTGAATACATAATTCACTCCCTCTTATCCACATCTGCCCCTCACTGCATAGTTAAGTGCACTGTGAAAAGTGAAAATGTGAATAGTTACATTATGGAGCTATTCCTATACCTGACATGACCTTTAAAAATTACTTTCATTGGTGTTAATAATAATAATTTCCTTGAAAAAATGTAGGTGTCCAGTCCTGGACAGGGTCTTTCTTGCACCCTCAATAGAAAAATGTAAAAGAAAAAAGTAACACTAGTTTGTTACCATGAATACTGGTCAACCATACAGATCAGAGGTCATTATATAATATTTGACTGCCCAGCACTGCATTTGACCAATCATTATCAAATACTCCTGAGAGCTACGTAATAAAGTGCAGAATAAAAGTGCATGTGAAGTAAAGACAAAGAACTGATATGTGGTCACAGAAACTCTCATTAGCACGGTCACTGATCCAGACAGATCAGGATATCTTTAGTGCACGCGTCTGCATCCCATCATCCTCTGCTCCATTAGCAGTGCTGATCACCATTGAGTGAAGATCAAGACTGTTTGGGATGTAACTGCCAGACTTAGAGCTCTTATAATTAAAAGGAAATGACTAACAATTAGGAGTAGACACAATTAGCTATGTCTCAGGAGATGCAATTATATCCGACACTACGGTGTAGAAAATATTAGATCATGAAACTCATTTCAAGGGAAAAAAAAGCTAATTTTTCCATCATGTACTGACCCTCATGTTGGTTGAAACCCTACAAATGTCATATTCCAATGAACACAAAAGGTGATTGGCCACTCAATAAAATGAATATGAATAAGGACATTACAAAAAAAAAAAAAAACAGCATAAAAGCATAATTAAAAGTCATCTAGATGATTTGTACACTATATTTCAAGTCTTCTGAAGTGGTTATTCACTGACTCCACTGTAACTCTTATTTTTGCATTTATGAGCATTCATTAGACAAGTATCTTTTGAATTAATCATTTGACCCTGTTCACATAAATGATCTCTGAGTGACTCAGTGCCTCAATGACCTGGTTGCAGTGAATCTCGAGCTCACTGGAGGAGGGGAAGATTATCTGTGAATAACCACTTGAATTTCAGTCACACACAAAGCTAGTGTATGACTTTAGAAGGCATGGAATACAGATCAAAATAGAGAACTTTAGTGGTATTTTATTATACACCACTGTTCAAAAGTTTGGAGTCAGTAAGGTTTTTTTAAAGAAATTAATATACATTAAGCATAGATGCATTAAATTGATCAAAGGTGACAGTAAATACATTTATAATGTTACAAAAGATTTCTATTTCAAATAAATGCTGTTCTCTTGAATGTATCACAGTTTTCAAAAAAAATATTATGCAGCAACTGTTTTCAACATTAATCATAATCAGCAATATTTCTTGAGCATCAAATCAGCATATTAGAATGATTTCTGAAGGATCATGTGACACTGAAGACTGGAGTAATGATGCTGAAAATTCAGCTTTGACATTACAGGAATAAATTACATTTTAAAATATATTAAAATGGAAAAGTTATTTTAAATCAAAATAATATTTCATAACATTACTGTTTCTACTGAATTTTTGATCAAATAAATGCAGCTTTGGTGTGAGCATAAGAGACTTCTTTCAAAAACTCCTTACCAACCCCAAACTTTTGAATGGATTCTGAAATCCACTGCCGCTTCAATATATATCTTTTGAGTGATTTATAATCAAGTTATTACCACTACTGTTACTACTACTACTACTTGCGTATTCAACGTAGTGGCGATGCAAGCTGCCTCTAAAAACACGGACAATTTAGAAGAAGAGCAACATAGTAACGAAATGCGCTCTGTAGAGTGTTTGTCCGTTTAGGGCTGCTGTAGAAACATGGCGGCGCAGAATGGCGACTTGACATGGAGGAGGGAACCGGGGTGTATATGATATAGATGGCCCATTCTAAGGTAATAAAAACATAAAGGTTCATTATGTAAGGTCTTTATGTACCACTAAAAACATAGTTATGTATATTACATTTCTATCAATAGATCCTCCCAAATTTTACACATTGTACCTTTAAAGCATTTATTTTACTTTTCCATCTTCAATCAGAGTGTCTGTACCTCTTACTGTGAGAGAGAACATGTTATCAGTATGTTTTGGGAAAGTATCGTGTTCAGCCAACTTCACCCTCGAAGAACCTATGTATTTGTGTATGTGCACTAATAATTTTTGTTACAGATCCTGTATTGGAGAGGTGGACAAACTGTCGCCCAGAAATGCATGTCACTTCACGCCTAAAGCATGGTCTTGGTGTCATCCAGATAATCGTGCTTCTGCCTATCAGTCCATGTGTAGACATTTTGTCCCCTTGGAATTATAAGGTTCTATCTGACATTTTTGTCAAAATTGAGTTATTCACATATTAATATTCTGTGACAACTTATTTACATTATGTGATGTTTCTTTTTTTTAAGTTGTGTACATTTTAGTACTTTTTTTTTAGAAAACAAAAAGGTTCTATCTACAAAGTCGCACTTCAACTTGGTTCTATAAGGTTCTATCTGCGTGAGCCAATAAGCATTTTTAATGCACACACAAGGACCAATCAGGATCAGCGTTCTTTGTCATGTTGCCGCGATAGCGGAAGAGAGCCCAGTAAATGCTAAATCGGTGAAGAGAAGACCAAATCATTTCACACAACACTATGTTTATTAGAAACATCATGATCGACTATTTTATTTATGATCTTGTCAATGACAGCAGCCCAAATTCCAGGGTATTATAGTCTTTTTGTGTGTTTTGCTGTAGCTATCTGTTGCTGAGGAGTTATTTTTAGTTAGACACCACGCTAACGTTAGCCAGCAGCGCTATTAAGAGGATAGGTCCGAGGATGGGTTTTGTAGCCTATTTGCTTATTTCCAGTCACGTCATTGTCATAAGAGGGAAAGTTATGTACATATTAGGTTATGTTTTAACCTTGATCCATCCTGTGTACTTGTATTGAGCTGTATAGCTATAAAAGCTCTGCCCTGTGGCATACTGGATTAAAGTGTATACTAGATTAAGTGAGATGAAATGTAAAATTTTACCTTGTTGGTAAAAAAATGAGTTGTTGCATAGTTTAAATAATTTAAATATTTTAAATGTGAAATATTTTTAATTATATATAGTCAGTGAAACTTTTTTTAAGTTTTGTTAAACACCTTTGCTGAAGCATTCTCTGTTTTCTTGCAGTTTTTTAGTCTTAAAATGTCTTAAATTTTACAACATTAAGCCTTAAAGGTCAAATAGTCAATCATTTAATTGATGGGGTCTTAATTACAACAATAAACGTTCAGCCATACTGATGTCTAGAGAGAAAGCCATTTTACCTGTCCCACTTTCTGTGGAATAAAGTCCTGCTCAGATGTATTGCAGAAGCTGCTTTCTGTCTAAACAAAAGGAAAATTAAACTTAAATGGTTCCTGCAATAATGTGTTAAATTACCCACCATATTCCTATACCTAAATCTGCACAGGACAAAAGATTTAGCACTGCTTTTTATGCTTAACTTGAACAAGAAAAAAATATTCATTTAAAATATGAAATAAATGTCATAAAACCATTAAATTTAACTTTCTCATGCAACTTTCTCAACACATTGTTACAACACTAATTTTTTGTTTTAAAACATATTATAAGTAAACTGTTTGTGTTTCTTGAAAATTATTGCTTCAATTAATTTTTTGGCAGACAGAACCTTATAATTCTAAGTGAAAAGTGTTTTTTTTTTTAGAATTAGAAGAATCTATCTACATTTTTGACCCATTCCAAATAGAACTTCATAATTCCAAGGGGACGATTTTCTACGTTTATCTATTTCTTAACCAATTAGAATCATTCGACCTGAAGTAATGATGTAGTTAGTGGACTCCGTTAGGAATATAATTGCTGCTGTATTGAATGTGTACACAGGGCGGCCTACGAACTCCTTGTGAGTGTTGAAGCTGACTTCTGCTGATGAAACTGCAAACTATTCTTCAGTAAAATTTTCTAATTTTCTAAACTCCGAGTCTCCGTTCATCATATCTGGTCTTTGGGTCTTTAACTGTAAATTCCCCTACACCTCCCTGTTGAATTGCCATTGCATGGAAAAGAGGGACTAGTACATTTTTTCCAAATTTCTCCTTTCATGTTGCAAGGAATGAAGAAAGTCATACAGGTTGTGAGGAAATGATGACAGATGACAGAATGATTCATTTTTGGATGAACTAATCCGTCAGGGCTGAGGATGTGAAATGACATTATTCTCTGTCTCTACTCAGTGTATTTAAATAGATCCTGACAAGATAGACCTGTAACATCCTGAAATGACAAAATGACCTAATCCTACCTGAAATGACCTAATCCTACCTGCACACATACACACTATTCAGAGTCAAACAGGTAACATATACACACTCCTACACATCTGGAAGAATGGAGTATTATCCTGTAGAAATTTCCCTTATTAATTCAACAACATTCACCAGTCACTGTGATCACTCACAGACAGGATGGAAGAAGACAGCAAAGCTGAGACCTTCACCAGCTCTCTCTTTCTCTAAGTATTGCACATGAATGCTAAATAAGAGCAGACAGCAAACACGGTTTGACATTTACCCTTCCTCTGAATTTCAATCATTACTGTTGACATGAGCTCCAGCAGGTCTGTGCCTACAAAACGAGCTCCCTGGAGATATTTCCCAGATTACTCCAGAGAGAAAGCTATGGGACATGCTAACTTATGTTAGGCTAACTCACATTGGTTAGAAACAGAGTAGTAATTTTGTGCAAAAATAACACAAATCATTCAAAAAACAAACACACTAACAAGAATAACAAACATACTTTTTACTCCAGTGGATGTAGTCAGTTGAACACACATTGTCAGTAGCGTTACCATGTTGTCACAGCCAGTTATAGAATTAAAGGTATTATAAGTACTATTTGGTTAAAATCTACCTTCATTATATTAGTGTATCATCTGGACCAATCAGACACACAGTTATTCATTATATTTAATGAATAATCCAGAAACTGTCCCTCACAAATCCTGTTAATTCCATCCCCCACAACTGCAACACAGAGACAAAATAGGTGTCTTGTTCCTATTTTATTGCTGTCAGGAATGTGCAGAGAAGACTCTGACTTCATTCTTTCTGAGAAGGACAAATAAACCCTTTTAATCCTATATATTCTATATATAACCACATAAGAAATTTATAAACGTGTATCCAATTTTCCCCTCTCATGACTTTCCTTTTATAGGGTTTATTCTATTTATTAATTCTCTCTTTTGAACTATTTTTGTATTAATGTTTCAGAGTTGCAAAGTTATAATTACCTAAAATCACATGGGTAGCATGTTTGGTATCTACAGACTCCAACTTTCATTTCCTATTTGGTAATTTATGTTACATGTTACTAACTCTGCGACACATTAGTATTATAAGAATCTAGAAGGTTCTTCTCTCAAACACCAATGTCTTATGCTAATATCTTGCTACAGAACAAAGACTCATAAAAGTTTCCCTTAGAGGGGACAAGTCACCTCAAGAGGGTGTGACATCTTCACTGATCACTGATCAAACTCTCTCTTTTCCTTTACTGAAAAACGCTGATGAGAAGATGATGCTGTTCTAGAAGCTTCTAAGGAACCCCAAGCTTGGGCCAGGCTCTGGCCTAGACCTTCCATTCACCAAAGATCCTCTGAATCCAACTGGTTCTCTTTCATCAAGACAATATCAGCAAAGATTCAATGGAAGTCTCCACAAATTGCATCAGGACAGCTTTAATTCAAATGGACGAGACATGCAAGTATCAAACTTAGTCTTATTATGTGATACATTAAGTATCCTTACCCCTTTTAAAGAAGGGCCTGTTAAAACTAAACTGATGGTTTGCTAAAGGCTGTTGATCTGCTGAATTTCAAACAATGCTGTAACTTCTTGCCTTCCTGTATTCTGCTTCAGCTCTCTCTTTCCCTTGGTAAACTGTATGCATGTATGTGTGTGAATGTTAAAGTAGTTGAGTGTTTAGTTTAGTGTTTTGTCCGTGTTTCATGCTTATATACTGGAGTCCCTATTCATGCCGATCCTGACTACATGCTCTGAGTAGTATTGTACATAAGATTATTTCCCATGACCTGGAAATGAACATTTCTTAGAATTAATAAACAATTAACACTGAATGTTCACTGGCCAAACAGGTTAATTGATTGTAATACTAATTTTATTACATTAAGTTAATTTTATTAACTGATCCAAATATTTATAATTAATTATAATTAGTTATGATTAATTATCATATTTATTTTGAGCTAATTTGCTACATTAGTCTATTTAAAATCTCTCCTAAGAAAGGAACATTATAATACTGGAATTTTATTTCGGAGTAAAGAATTCACAAAAATGACATTTTGAGCAAGATGTTTGGAACTAACTTACAACACTGCTGGAGAAAACACAACACAAATGTGTTTAATTGGACTTCGTCTGGCTCAGTTTCAGATTTGTCTCCCAATTACCAAGTGTTGCAGTACAGCTAGACTCCAGTTAAAAGAATCTTTATGTATATATGATATGAGACACTTACTTATGTAACAACTAGCCCCAGTCTCCACTACATATACTTACACATACAAGTCAAGACAAGAAACAAAACAACCTTCAAAGTCTCAGATGCTCAGATTGTGGTAAACACTGGGCAAATTACAAAAAAAAAAAAAAAACATACAACGAAAAAAAAAAAAAAAAACAATGTTTGCTATACAGTGTCCTCTGTGTCATTCTGAATTATCTCTGAGTATGTGTTGTGTGCTGCTCACACATGGATACTAACACATTTACATCAAAGCAACAGTCTCGGTGGTTACACTTCACTAAATATATAGCCTGTCTGTATCTGACCTTACCTTTGTCATCTGAAGTCACCTGTTCTCTCTTTATTGTGTTTCTCCTCCTGTTCTCTACTTGTCTATACTAACAACTTAATCAAATCCTTCTCTATCCATAATTCATGACCGTTATTAGACCTTGTCTTTGGTCTGTTATACCAAGCAAACACAAACAATCCAGCTCATTTAACAAATACCTTTGCATCAGAACCCTCACAGAGAAGAGTGTACAAGAAATGAATGATATTTAAAGAATCTTTGTCTGCACTGTAGAAATAATTATAATAATGAGGCACTTATACATACAATATCATAAAAAGGGGTAGGGTATTCATTTGGGGTACAGTAAAAACAGAAATATTGTGAAATAGTACTACAATTTAAAACAACTGTTTTCTGTTTTATTATAGTTTCAAAAAATGTATTCCTGTGATGCAAAACTGAACTTTCAGCATCATTACTCCAGTCTTCAATGTCACATGATCCTTCAGAAATCATTATAATATGCTTAAGAAACATTTCCTCTTATTATCAGTGTTGAAAACAGTTGTGCTGCTTAATACTTTAGTGGAAACCGTGATACATTTATTTTCAGGATTCTGTGATGAACAGAAAGCTCAAGAACATTTTTAAATAAAAATATTTTGTAACATTAAATGTATTTACTGTCTCTTTTGACCAATTTACTTCCATAATAAAATAATTCATTTCTTAAATAATAATGATAATAATAATAGTATTTACCCAAAAAATTTGAAGGGTAGTGTACATTATAGCCAGATGATTTTTTTTTTCCTTACATGGATTTATTGTTCATTACAGGTATTTTTATTTGTTATAAAATGGTACGCTCAACAGATACTGTAATATTTGGTGTTGTAGCTTTCAACAAACAACCCTAACAACAACCAATCCTTGCAAGTAGACAGCTTTTTTGATTTTAGCAAGAGCGATTCAGTTTTGTTGCATCACGTTGTGCTGTTGCTCGCAGTATAGAGATGTAGTGAGAGTTCAAACCGGGTTCATCCACAGTGACCCAGTCCCAGAGAGCCCTGAACCCAGTGAAGTGTGGACAAGCTGAATCACTCAAACACAGACACGTCCGCCCTGCCAGCAGAGCCACTTAGAGGGATCATACCGTGTCAGAACGGCTCTCTTTCCTCTGAGAGAGGGCCGGAAAAAGCCTTGTGTTCTTAATCATCCCTGCTTTGCCCCGCCAAAACACAACTACATAATCACCCTGATACTTTATGAAGGAGAAGTGAAAGTAAAGCTGAGAAACTGACTGATCTGGTCAGTCGTATTTCACACGAGCGAAATGTTAAACGTCAAAGACAATCAACAAACAGCCCAAGTTAGTTGCAGCAATTTTCCTTTACTTTTATAGTCTTTAATACAAGTTACAGACCGATAAATCTTTAAAATGTGGAAAAATTTAAGAAAAAAGATTAATCACATTCGATTTTAAGCACAGGAGGTCATTACTTAAAGCAATTTAAAGGAGAGATGGCAAGTTTTATGAACCTATTTAACTGACTGTATAAAAAAGCTTTTCACACAGCCATATTTTTAGCTGAAAGACCTTGAACCGTAGTCTGTAAACAGCAGGTGATGCTTATTTTCTTTAGCTCTCATCTTAAATTTTGCAAAACAATGTTTTTTGTGTGTTTTTTTTTTTTTTTTTTTTTTGTTGCTGAAGGAGCCTGTTAGTTCTAATGATAAAAGCACAGTGATGTGGAGGGAGAATCCATCTTTCCCTGAGGGTTAGAGACAAGAGTTGATCCTTTAATGAGAGTTTGACTTTGATTTCTTAGTCCTGATTTGTCTTGTCCTCTTCCCTCCAGCGCCTCAATTTTTCATCTTTTCACTACATGTCACAATGTATTGATCCAAAAACACCCCTTAAAACATATCCTGAAACTTCTCTACCTAGGATATACAATCTGTGTGTCTATGTATGTATTTAAGACAAAAAAGAAATGAAAGAAATGAGCCATGTTTAGATTACGTGGCCAGACAAAAACGACTCACTTTGACTCTATAGCTCCCCTATAATGAGACCTTTTTTGGAACAAATTGATCACAAGTGACAAATTTGTCTGTAAATATGGTATTTTTACAATGGCACTGGTAGCCGGTAAACTTTTTTTGCTACATTGTGTTTTTGGGAAGAGTCATCTGAAAGGTATAAATTCATATGAGATGAAGACTGTACTCATAACAGTTTTCTATAAAAAAAGTGTTTTAATTATGTATGATGCAGATACTCCTCAATGTACAGTAATTCACCATGAAATGGCATTAATGGTGGAGTTTTAATAAACAATGGAGAGAATCCTCAGGCTTGTAGGCTGCCGCCTCTGTATATGCTCTACTAGTGTATTGTATTTTTGTAATGCGAAGATGGAAAATTAGACGATGGACTATACAGACACATTTTTTCATGCTTTACCAATAGAGAATGGGAGAATTAGTACCTGTACGGCCGAATAAGCAGAAAAGCTCTAAAGCCTGCAGACAGAAAGACTGACAAAGGCAAATACAAGTGTAAACATTGTTACGGCATACACACGGTGGAAAGATCTGACGGTGAAGAAAATCCTGAGTAGAGACACCCAAGTTGCTTCGTTTTTGTTTGATGGGTAAGGGAATTAATTGTGTAAACCGCTCTCTAAAACCCCCTAATATCAGTGTAATTTACATAAAACTCAGAGACGATGCTGATCCACCATTGTGGTATTGGTACCTAAAGTACACGAAGAATTGCTAAAAAAAAACTACTAAATGCACTTTTAAATGGGTGTTTATATGTGAAAATACAGAGCAGTATTAGTATTTTTCATCAAAAAAGCTCACAATGTATCAGCCAGCACAGCACAAAATAACATTAAATGGACAAACAGGAGAGTGAAATTTACTGTAACCAGGCGCAACAAAGGAGAACAAGACAGTTCCCCAATTACATTCACATAAAAACTAGAGGACTATTACCTAACCTGGCTGTAGAGAGAGTATTTGTGCTTGTATGATTGTGTGTATATATGGTTACAAGTCTAAAAATGTCAACAGAAGCTTTTAATTTCTGTTTTTTAGCTGCACACACAGAGAGAGACAAACAAACACAAAAAAAAGAGGTACAATCACAAATATACCCACACAATGGAGAGGATCACAATCTCAGCCAGAGCAAGGTTATTATTTGATGGTAAGATATTGGGAGGAAAGTTGTTTGAAATTGTCTAGCTGAGTTCCCAAAAGGCTCAGAGAGCCATCATCTTCAAGTGCTGCTTCAAGAGCGCGCACACACACGCAGGCATGCTCTTTACATAAGGACAAGGGACAGCCTCATTTTCAGAGAAAATAAATTAAATTTCATTATAAAATTGTTCAGTTCATCTCTCTTATCCTCAGCCTGCCTCTCTTTTAAAGGTTACTGATACAGAGAGACAGGGTTTCAGTAATAATATACCAGGGTTAAGGCCTGTCATCATTAATAGGGAATAAAGGATAACACTATCTGAGTTACACTGCCTTCAAGCAGGCTTTACCCCCGCGAACCAATGAGACCTGCACACACATATACATACTTATTATACAAAAGGGATTTCTGTGTGCTTTGGTACAGCATCCTTATTATATGTGACTTCTTGCCTCTTTTCCGTCACTTTGATCTCGATTCATTCAAGAAAGTCTTTCAAAGCTGTGGGTAAATCTGAGAATGAATCGTTTGCCTAGATAAGTAGTCATAGTGGTAATAATGAGGTTTGTTTGCACAACAGCATTGACCTGAAAAGGTTTTTGCTTTTACAAATCTCGCTATAAAATGACTAAAATTTGCAGAATATGAGTTGGATATTTTCTCATTTGCATGTGCTGCTGTTCAATCAAATTTACCTTAAAAGCCCGCAGTGCAATTTCATGGATCCACATCCATAAATTGTTGAATGGCAGCGAGTGAAGTTACATATCCTGGAGCAAAAAAAAGGTACTGCAATGATTTGAATATTCAGACAATGAGAAATAGATCAACTTTGAACATTCATGTGCTGCAAACTGTTCATTCACTTGCATCTCATTTAACTGTTTCAGAATTGGTGTCACAGGAAAAGATAATGGAATATGCTTGCAAAAAACATTTCCAATTTGAACAAAAAAAACTCAATCAGATGATAAAAGAGAGACACTGCCATGCAAACAGAGCTGTAATATCGTTGATAACAGCAGCTCCATAAGTCTGACTGCAGTGAACTGCACTTCAGAGTCTTTATTTTTAACAACTTACTTTTTCCATTTCATTTCTTTGATTGAAAATGGTCAGCAAGTTGAAGGCCAAATTAATCTACCCTATCTATGCATTTGCATTTCATCAAAAAGAATATACTGGCTGAGATAGCCAGGTGCAAAGTTGTTATTTTTATTTTTATTTTTTTTTACATATTTAGCATATTTTAAAATGCACTACCTGTATCATGTACCAGATGTTAGTGATCTGCTCTCTGATAAATAAATAAAAGTCCTGCCAGCTTTATTGGTTGAGCTAAGGTACAGTAACTTTTAATATTAGTCTAATGCTAATTAACTTTAGTTAATCCTCTATGAACATACAACAGTAAATTAAGTTCATTCATCTTTATGCATTTTACTGTCTTTAGCAGAGCTGCACAATTCTGGATAAAATGAGAATCACATTTTTTTTGGTTTCAAATACAGAACACGATTCTCCCACAATACTGAATATACAACTAAACAAAATAACATGCTGTTTACTAGAGGTTCTGACAAAATATTAATTGCTGGACTCTAATTGCTGAGGGGGAAAAAAGCTTAATTATTTTAATGAATTATTTAAAAAAAAAAATTATGAGGCATTGATTCAATAGTCATTAATTCAATGAATCATTAATAAATACTTGTTTCATTACTGGATGAATCAGTGTTTTTGAACGGATCTTTTGAATGAATGATAATGAAGACAAAAACATTTTTAACAGCCACTTGATGCAAGATGTAATTAATACAACCATTATTTGAAGCGCCAAGTTAGTTTCAAAAGGTGGTTTGCTTTATTATTTTTTTCGCTATTGTAGACATCAGTGTTTATATTCTAACTTTAAACTTTTATCTCAGTACTTCTGTGATCATTTGAATATTTGTAACAGAAATAACTACTGTGTGGTGCAAAACTGCTCTCTCTGGATCAGTGCAGCAGCACGAACACAGATTTGAATGTTATGATATGATTTTGTCAAAGGTTTAATAGACATGAGCGAATCGTTGTCATTAAAAAAAAAAAAAGACTGTGTGGGTGTTTAAATCGAGATCGCAATTTTTTGAGAGGCTACTCGCTGCAGAGCCATAAGCTCCCCCTCTCTTGACCTTCTGTGGGCATGATGGGTGGAGCTGCATCCCCCAACCACACCCTAACCCTACCCATCTCTCCACCCATTAAACAGGTTAAGCTCCAGAGAGGTGGAGCTGGAGGTCATTATGCTCTGCAGGGAGCACTACTTGGATTTTTTTACAATTAATTGTGCAGCTCTAGTCTTATATAAGTTGTTCATTTGAAGTGCATTAGTTGGTGTAATAGTTGCAATATGAAAGGAAAAAAATAACACATTTAATTTCAAAAACATGGTGATATTTAACTATATAAGTCTAAGTAAATGTTGCCTAAAGGATTAGTTCACTTCAGAATTCAAATTTCCTGATAATTTACTCACCCCCATGTCATCCAAAATGTTTATGTCTTTCTTTCTTCAGTCAAAAAGAAATTAAAGTTTTTGAGGAAAACATTCCAGAATTGCAGTTTCAGTGCAGCTTCAAAGGGCTCTACATGATCTCAGCCGAGGAATAAGGGTCTTTTCTAGCAAAACGGTCAGTCACTTTCTAAAAATTATTATATTTTTAATATTCTTTTATCATTTTGTCTGATCATTTTGATCACCTTTATATGTGAATAAATGCCTCAATTAAATCTGTCTTCAGAAAACTTGGATTAAACTGTTTGATTCCTATGGATTACTTTTATCAAAGTCTCTTTCGAGGAAAGTCTGTTCACTTGGCGGCCATATTTGCAACGCCTCCGGGCAGCTATTTCGGGCATCCAAGACCAAGTTCTGTTTATTTGAATGGGGGAATCCTGAAATCTCAAAAACTGCTTGGCGAACTCACAATTAAATAACATATTTCAAATCAGCAACAAAATCTGACATGAATTGTCCAATAAATGTTTTTTATAAGCTCAAATAGCATATTTGAGCTTATTTTTCAGGCTAGATGAGCCAATGCGCATGTGCAGTCCTAAGCGCGAGTCTCAGGTTTCTATGGGAACCAGAGCTTCTAAAGGCAGCTGCAGTGACGCAATGACTTTATCAATCAGCAATTGGCTCTTTTACTTAGAAGGCAGGACATATTCTGCCATATTGGTGCGTTGCAGTTTCTCCCATTCGTAACTAATAGGAGTGAACCATCTTTCTATATCTATAGTCTTCTATCTATAGAACTTTTTGAAGGGTAAAATTTTGGTTGTGTGGACTTTTAATTGATGGAGAAAAATGATGAAAGAATATTAAAAATATCTCAATTTGTGTTCTGAAGAGGAATGACATGAGTGTGACTAAATTAAAACAGAATTTGCATTTTTGTGTGAACTATCCTTTTAACTTCCTATTAACCAGTCACTGCCCTTTAATTTCAGGGTTAAAGTTAGAGCTATGATGTAACACTGACAATGAATTGTTATGAATCTGTTACTCTCCATCCGCACACACAGCAAATGTAAGCTTGAGTAAATTCATCCACTGAATTGATCCGAGTTGGCATTACTAACTTACGGCAAAGTAGACTTGTTCACTCGGTTACAGTGATAAGAAAAGTACAGTTTAATGTTTGAGACAGATTGATTGAGTTTGTCAAATGTAGGTCATTCCCTCTGAGGGAAATACACATCCACTCAATGTGTTCCCATGACTTCATAAACGTGTGACACAGTCCTTTGATACAATAAACAGACCCACAGATCTGCAGAATTGGAACAGCCGTCATTCACAAAGTGATACACGTCCCATCTCTGGTGTGTTTATTATTAAATATTTGCATTATTTAATTACACTTTCAGTTAGTACTCTTGGGTCCATTTAATTCATTCTACTACATTAGAATTCACAGATTATTCACAAAAATTTGTGCAAGAAAAATTCCACAAATTCTATCTGGACCTGATAATAACATACACTGTAAAAGTAACTTTTAAATCAAGGAAATAAAGCTGAAAATAACCAAAGATTTACTTACAAGTACTCAAGTAATGCACCTCAATGTCACTCTTCTATTGTAATAAACTTTGATTTTTTATGTCAAACCAGCAAGCACCGCAGCTGAGATGGATTAACATCAGATGGGACATTTTAAGATCATTCAAGATGTTTACTACTATTAACTAAATAGCAACTAACTGCAAACTGTTGCCTTCATCTTTTAAGTTGTCTGATCACTTCATTTTGTATGTTTATATGCTAAAGTGCTGAAGTGCTCACTGCTTCTTGTCGCCTCAGGACAGCATGTTCTTGTTTTTTAAATAAGCTAATAAGGGGGCTTGGGAGGGGTCCGACCCCCCTTACTAGCAGTAATAACTCCTTATTCCAGTGATACTGCAATCTCTGTCATGCCCTTGTGGTTTAACCTGTCATGCTATAGGCTGTTTACTGCGATTAAAGACGCATACATAATGTATGAGTACAGTCACTTAATGGATCCTAATTAAAAATGATCATCCCTGATGATCATATCTCTGACTGATCTAAACTGAAACTCTCCTAGGCGACATAATGATTGTAGTTTAGGCAGAGGATGCAAAGTAATGCGTTCTTTGTTAAATGGACAGAATCTGAAATGATAGAGGGTGGAGCTCACAAAGTGTGTTGAGAAATGTCTAGGTCATATTTCAGTAATTAATACTGTTATACACTACCTTTCAGAAGTTTGGGGGCAGTAATATACACTGTGTTCCAAATTCTTATCCAAGTGACATATCACTAGGATTTCAGTGCACATTCAGATTTTAGTTTTTCAACTAAAGTGTTTGTTTGTTTGTTTTATTTCTCAAATCTTTTTAGATAACTGACATCTCAGACAGGTTTGTTAAATAGTTTGCCAGGTCTTCTTAGGTAAATATGAAACCTACTTAAAGAGGTTGTTCCACATTATTAAGCCTGTCACATTCTCATGCAGTATGGGGAGGAAGAAAGATCTTTCTAAAGATGAAAAGCATGAAAAGGTGCAATGTCTTGCAAAAAGCATGAAAACAAGTAATATTTTGTGAAAACTGAATAGATTATCGAACTGTCAAAAAATGTGTGAGTGATTTAGAGAAGAAAAGAACTCAGATAAATCCTTATTAAGGAAATTTTCTGTCAATTTTATTGTATTAAAAAGGCAGCTGTAAAAAAGCTACTTTTGAGCAGCAAACAGGTATTTGAAGCTGCTGGTGTCTCTGGCGTCTCAAGAACCTCTACATGCAGGCTGGCAGCTGTGTGTAAAGTTACATTTCAGTCCCCCTGAACCAAAGCTCACAAAGAGAAACTTTTACACTGTGTGTTGAAATACATAAAGAATAATTTTTAAATAGTTTTATTCACTGACGAATAGCGTACTATAATAAATGGTCCAGATGAATGGATTTGTGGATGGCTGGTGAATGGCCACCCCATTCCAAAAAGACTGTGACGTCAGCAAGGAGCTTTGATTTGGGCTGGAATATTGGAAATTGAGATGAAAGGTCCCTTTTAGGGTCTCTGAGGCCCCGTTTATTCCATTGCGTTTTCGTTTTAAAACGCACAAGTTTTGCTACAGTTACGGCTGTCATTTACACTACGCCGGAAAACACGGCAGACCCCGTTTTAGTTTGAAAATGCCGGGGTTGTGTTTCAGTATAAACTGACCAAAACGGAGACTTTTGAAAACAATGGCACTGCTGCCCATGTTTGGTCTGCCTTTGGTCTTGATAACAGTGTAAACAATAACATTGAGACTAAACTGCAATCTTTGCTGGCTTTGTTGTCATTTTTAGCAGCCATTGTGCAGTGAAACTCTGCATTTTTTTAATACTACAGCTGCCTACATGCTCAAGAGGCAACTGTTTACACTTGTACGCGCATGTCCAGTGTGCATGAACGGTCATGTGACATGCATTTTCGGCCATGTAGTGTGGATGGAAATCGTTTTCATTCTTGACGCACTTCATTTCATTTCAAAACGCACTAGTGTAAACGGGGCCTGAGGGTGTCAAAATGACTTCTGCAAAATATGTGGAGTTTATAACTGACCATTTTCTGCTATGATATACAAAGGACAGTGCCTTCTGAAAATAAATGATTTTCATGCAGGACAACACCATCTTTGAAAATGTTTTTCTAAACCCACTGTTAACATTTCTTTTTGTGAGCTTTGGTTCGGGTGACTGAAATGCAACTTCTACTGCCAGAACTGCCAGCCTCCATGGAGAGGTTCTTGGAGACCCCAGAGACAGCAGCAGCTTCAAATACTGGTTTGCTGCTTTTTTTTACAGCTGCCCTTTTAATACAATTAATTCGTTTGACAGAAACTTTGCTAAATTAGCCTTTATCTGAGTTCTGTGCTTCTGTGCTCTAAATCACTCACAAATCTTTAAACAGTTCGAAAATCTCTATTCAGTTTTCGCAAAATATTAGTTTTTTTTATTCCTTTTGCAAGACAAGACCTTGCAAGACCTTTCTTCCTCCCCATACTGCATGAGAACTGTGACTTGTTTAACAATGTGGAACAACCTCTTTAAGTAGGTTTCCAATTTACCTAAAAAGACCTGGCAAACTATTTAACAAACTTATCTTAGATTGAAACCAGTTATCTAAAAAGATATGAGGAATAAAACAAACAAACCCTTTCTTTGAAAAACTAATATCTGAATGTTTATTGTACCAAAATCCCACTGATATGTCACCTTGCATAATAATTTGGAACACAGTATATATTATTTAAAAAAAAAAAAAAACTTTTATTCGTCAAGGATGCATTAAATTCATCAAAAGTGATTTTCTATCAAATAATCCTAAAAAAAAGCATCACAGTTTCCACAAAAATATTTACAACTGTTTTCAACATTGATAATAACAAGAAATGTTTCTTGAGCAGCAAATCACCATATTAGAGTGATTTCTGAAGGATCATGTGACACTGAAGACTGGAGTAATGATGCTGAAAATTCAGCTTTCATTACTGAAAGAAATTACATTTTAAAATATTTTCAAATAGAAAACAGTTCTTTCAAGTTGTAATAATATTTGTAATATCAGCAACCCCAAAATGTTTAACTGTATGTTAATCGGCATAAAAGAGTATAAAAACTATTCTTTAATAGATAACAGTAACATAGACCTGCACTATTTTAAATGAATTCAGACATCTCATGATTCTTTGATATACATCATATTTTAGCCAGGAAAATCCATTGCTTCACTGGTTACAGTTTGTCTATAGTAAGAGCCATCTGCTTTGCATTGAAGTCTGATACTGAAATGAGTATCGTATATATATATATGATAAATACTACATAAGCACAACTGTCAACACAGAAGGCAAGCATAGCATTTAAACAAACCTACAAACGTACATACACAAAAGAAGCCACAAAACATCACAGGAGGCCCCACAACAAAACTGAGGTCATGTTAAACACAATGTGACAACACAATCGATTACACAGAGCGTTAAACCTTTCACAATACTCTGCCACTAAACAGAAAATGACAGAAGCAGGCACTGGGAAGTCTCCCCTCAAACAGAACATTTTCTCTCTGTGATCAAAAAAGACCATTTCAGTCTGAGGTCTTGAGGTGAAGATGCATTTCTAAAGCAATATCTGAGGCAGAAACTGACAAGGGCATCATGCATCTATGTTTTTTGAGAGGGCAAGAGCTTTAATCCTGGCTCACTTGGTGCCTGAGGCGAGGTGTCCAAAGAAAATAAATAAACTTTTTAAGAACTTTGTAGTTCTTTAAAATAATAATAATAATAATAATAAGATGTGTTATTCATGTGGTACAGTTGTAATTTACAATGCAAAGAGACCCAGATTCAAGTCTTGACCTAATGGCCGGATTTAATTACCTGACTTTAACGTTGTTGTCTTGTAACATTGTTGTCTTGCTGCTTTATAAGCTATAGTATTTGCGTTCCATTGTATCTCCTGAAACTGATTCTGGACAGGCTTCTGGCCACCTGTCGATATATATATATATATATATATATATATTCCTATAGGAAGCGTTTTTTTTAGCAAATAGTTGGAGCGTAACAAATGTGTTTAAAATTTTATATTCAAATATAGAAGCTTCTAGTAATTAGCTACTAAAATTGATAACTCCTTGTGTATTCACTGTAAAAAAAAAAATAAATAAAATAAAATAAAAAATTTTATGAGTGTCAGAGACAGAATTTCCTGCCTTAAAGTAAATCATCTGTCGAAAAAGTGACTTGACTGGACTAACCAAATTTATACATGTGAATGGCAGATTTCTGCCATGGTGTTTGGGACAAACTTTCTTCTTTTGTCGCATTCAAAATTCACTTGGCTTCAAACATGTCGTTTGAATGGCCATGACATTTCTGAACACAAAACTATTCTATCATGTGGAAAAACAGCTAAATAACATTAAATAAAAGTATAATAACCCCTCTACACAAGTACCAAATATCTGAATTGACAATCTTTCCAAGAATGTGCAAGAACCTTATAAGTTTACATGGCAAAGACTGTTCATATACCAAGATGTTTCACCCATATTAATATGAAAAAGGATAAACTGCAATGCCCAATATGTGGAATAAGTTCCGCCTTCTATGATCTGACCAATCATAACACCGAATCCACCATTTTGTCCGACAAAACAAACCAGACAGGAAAGTGAGTAGATTATTAGTAGATTAAGAATTACAAAATTTTAAAGCTGAGACTTTGTTTCCAGTGTTGGGAGTAACGCATTACAAAAGTAATTATATTACAGTAATATATTACTTTTTGCTGTAACACAGTAATATAACGCATTACTAATAAAATTTGGGTAATATTATACTTCTTACAATATCAGTAACGCACGTTACTAACGCATTTTAACCCGAAATTAAGTGGTGTTAGTTTTATTTTTTACCAATTTTTTTTACCATGATGGTAAAAAAAAATTGGTAAAAAATAAAACTAACACCACTTAATTTCGGGTTAAAATGCGTTAGTAACGTGCGTTACTGATATTGTACAATCCACTGGATGTATAATGAGTAGCAATAAACTACATTTTAGCATTTTATGCTGTCATACTGTACTTCTGTGGTTATTTGGTGAAAGTAACTCAAAGTAATGCAAAAGTTGTGTAAAGCCTTACAATTCAGAGACAGTAATATTGTAATGTAACTAATTACTTTCAAATGACAGCAACTAGTAATATATAATGTATTACATTTTGGAAGTAACGTGCCCAACGGCACATTGTCAGTGTCTTCTTTGCTCCATGATGTATTTTTCACTGTGTGAGAACATGATGTGTGGTGTGAGAGCACCATGGCTTGTCGAACGTAGCAACAGTAACTAAGGGGGCGGGTCTTTGCGAAGGGTCAATTGGTAAAGATATCTTGTCACCGCGGCTGCCATTTGAAGCTCCGCTTCCCATAGAAACAGTCGTAAGACACGTTGGGACTGCACATGTGCATTGGCTGGACCAACACTATTTGAGCGTAACAAATTTATGTGAGTTTGGTAATTCCCCATTCAAGTACATAGGAGTGAATTAGGCACTGCAAATATGGCTGGCGAGTGAAATGACGTCCCCTGAAAGGGACTTTGATAACAGTAATACTAACTATAGTGAGCTGCAATAATTATGTTTATGCAGTCCATAAATATCTCAGAGAAATACTGCCATACTATGCCTATCTCACCAGCTCCTACAAGCCTATAGTCATGATTAACTATTGAAGATCAATGGTTCCGGCGGTGAACACAGCCAATGCAACAGGCGGCACAGCCAAGCATCCCAGCAGGCGAGCTCCGTGTCTCATCACCTATGCTCATAATTAATGCTGCTGAGGGGGTGTTTCTGAGTAAACAGCTTGTTTCCTGTTTGGTTAGTTCACAGTGTCTGAAGCCCATCCTACAGTGAGCAGAGACGTTCATCAAACAACGAATGGCAAGCAGCCAAAACCACTCGGCCCAAAACCGATTCGCCCTGGGTAGGAGATGCAGGAATCTAAACCAGACAAGAACAGAAAATCACTGAGGATTGTGGGAAGATGGTGGGATGAGTTGACACTTAATGAGGTGAGGGTTGAGAACGTAATATATCAAAAAGAATACAATATCACTCAGCCTTGTAAAAAACCACAAGAGGAGATCAGACTTTACTTCAAGCTACGCATATTTACATTTGTTTCTCAGAGATACTCAACAAATGAGAAGACAAGAGAGAGGAGGACCATTTTTAAGAAAAAACACATTTTTCAACAGCTGGCCTCAAGTGCTCTCTTTGCATAATGTTCATTCATATGCATGTGCCTAGTAAAATGTTTGCAGGCATTGTCATTGGATGAATTTGATTGCATTAGCAGCTCTAAATGGGGCCCCTTGATGAAGCCGCTGTCTTGGTTTGCAAAAGAAGCCATTGCACCGGAATGGGTAAGTGTGTCAGTGCCACTGACAGATTCTTCAAAAAAAAATATCACTATGGCTCCAGGCTCTGCAGTGGCCCCTGCTTATGCAAATTACACTGGAAAAGCAGTTAATCAGGCTAGAAGACCAAATCTTTACGCCTTGGCACCTCTGAAGTGGCCACTCTCAATCAATCTAGAAGGAGCGATTGATGCCTCGCTCTCTCAGCCGAGTCTGATAAACTGAGATCAGGTCACGTATTTCCTTGCAAACAAGTCAGCCTCAAGCCAATCAGCATGGAAAGTCATTTTGGAGGTACAGGACTGTCCAAATAAGTTCCGAAGTGTAATCTAAAATCATCACATTACCACAGATGAAAGATGGTGAGCAAGAAAGCGAAAACGAATAAGGCACAGGTGTGGAGATGACAAATCTCCACAAAGGCCTAGGAAAAAAGACAGAATGCAAATAAGCAGGGATTTGAATAAATAGTAGTGGGTATTCAATTGGTTTTACCTGTAAACAAATATTCAGATGGGACTGATCTTTAGCTGCTCAATACTTCTCTTTCTCTCACTGTAATAAACAGTGTGCTCTCTCCTGGGAGGTCATCCAACTCATTTCACAGTAAATTACAGTAAATTAGCATCTCCTTCCACCTGATGAGCAGATCTTTGTTCAGATCCCTTGAATGAGTATGTGGTGAATATTTGAAGAGTGTCGCTGACTGTGTTTCTCGCTAGGGTGCAAGGGGGAGGGTGGGGTAAGCTATGCCACTTCTTACTCAAGTTGTCTTCTAAAGGGAAAAAGAAATATGAGATATGAAATACAATTGTTTAAATATTTAAAATTATTTAAAATATTTCTACCAATAACAAAAGGCCAAAGAAATATGACTAAAAACATCAGTGGCGCTGACACGCAAGCTGTGTTATTTCAAGGGGTAATTTGATTTTGAAGATTTATAGTTCAAATACAAATTTGAACAAACATGAAAAAACATTTTTTTACTGATGTAACCCATTCCAAAGTCTTATTTTTCTGCACATTAGTTACATTGTCATAAACCAGTGAGGAAAAGGTTACATATACAGATTATTTGAATACAGTAATAAAAAATGGAACATTTTGTAATAGCAGTTGTAGTATTTGTAATAATATTGTCCTGCATTTGGAGGCAATCACTATGGGTCAAGTTAAGGACTGTATTTCATTTAGCTTTATTCTGAACATTTTAACTGGCAGATTTCACAATAGGTTCAGTGTTGGTTACATGTATTCACCGCATTGACCAACAGAAGCTGCCTGGTTTGAAATCGCTACATATTGACAATGGACCTTTTTTTTGCCTGTGTGAAATTTTGATATAGCATAAAAAATTGTGACTTTTCTCAAGTGCATCTCTTAATCACAAGCAGCTGTATGTGATTAGCTCTTTCTAAATAAATGTAATACAATGTGCATGTCCCTCAGTGAAGATTAGAAAAAGAAAAAAAATATTATATTATTAGTTTTTAATTTTTCTTCTTTAACTCATTCATTATTTATCCTTGGGAGTCTCAGATTAAAGTCAAAATTTCAAAACCGTTCAGACACCAGGGGCCGTATTCACAAAACATCTAAAATAATGGGCGTGTCAGTCCTAAATTTAGGACTCCTACATTTCTGCTCTAAGAGTATTTAGAGCTTTTTAGTGCTAAAACTAGCTCCTAAATCTGTGATGTTTTCTTCATAAATGCAATACATATTTAATCTACAATAAGGCGGCAAAAATAAATCTTTAATAAATAAATAAACAATTTCCGATTACCTGTGGCAGTTGTTTTCACAAGTTCACACTTACGAATAGAGTAAAAAAATATAAGCGTATTTGGTGTGCTGTCCAAGGGGATCGAGGACTCCAAGCTTGGAATTTAGCCCAAACCGAGGGTTCTTCCCCGTATCCCCAGCCAAGAGTGAGGAATGGGGTGGCAAAAGGATGCAGAAAACTGTCGAGGTAACTATAGGTGAGTCTGCTCTCGTCTGTGTATACCTCCACTCGAGCTGATAGACCATATGAATGCTCTCCTCCCAAACTTTGTTTATAAAACATAATTTGTCGCTTGAATTCTGCAATCTCTCAAGACGCAGACATGTAAGAGGCTGACAATCAGCTGAACATATACTAGTTTACTTAGTGACACTTAAATCCTTTATTTGAATATGGCAACATTTAAAAAAAAAAAAATCTTTATTTGAATATGCAACATTTGTATTTTAAAACCTTTATTTGAATATGTAAACATGATATCTCATTTTACAATATCTCTATGATCGCTGACAGAGACTCCTCCCCCATCAGCCAATCACTGTGGTTGACATCATCCATAGCAACAAGGTCAACCCCGCCCTTACTCTTAGCTTAAGACTTCTCTCTATTTCTTAGTAAAAGTTGCTCTCAGCAGCTTCGTGAATAGGTTTTAAGAGAAAACTCTTAGCTAAGAAATTTTACTGCTATTTAAGAGAACTCTTAGTGGTAAGATAAAATGTTTTGTGAATACGGTCCCAGATGTCTCTTATGCTCACTAAGTCTGCATTCATTTGATCAAAAATTCAGTAACATCAGTATTATTTAGAAATTTTATTGCAATTTAAAATAACTTTTCTATTTTTAAACTATTTTCAAATTCATTCTTTTGATAGTAAAGCTAAATTTTCAGCATCATTACTCCAGTCTTCAGTGTCACATGATCCTTCAGAAATCATTCTAATATGATGATTTGATGCTCAAGAAACATTTCTAATCATCATCTATGTTGTATCTAAACAGTTCTGCTGCTTAATATTTTTGTGGAAACCATAATATTTTTTTTAGGATTCTTTAGTGAACAAAGTTTAGAACAGTATTTAAAACATAAACATAATTGAAACATAAATCTTTTGTAACACTATAAATGTGTTTACTGTCACTTTGATTAATTTAATGCAACCTTATACTACAGGGCTGTTGAATGCTCATTTCTGATTGGTTGACCAACGTTCTAAGGTGTGCAATTATTTTCAGGGAAACGCACGGCTAAAGTAGTTCCAGGCAGGTCTGGACCGCATTGCAGTTCCATATCACTTCGCCAAATGATTTCAGTTATTTCAAAATGTCCTACAGCCTACAACCACAAAAGAACCAAAACCCACAACTACACCGACCAAGCAAATAAATATAGTAAATAATAGGATGAAAACGACAAATTGTTGTCAAAGATCAGGTAGGCTAATTCACAAATGCTGCTTATTCTCTCTCTCTCTCTCTCTCTCTCTCTCAAACTGTGTTAATAATTGTATCAACGGTATTATTCTGCTATCAAGGCTTAAGACTTCTAAAAATTATGTTTTGGAATTAGCAACGGAGGCTTTGGGATGAGATGTGTAAGAAATTAGTCCCACACACAAGAGTGTTTTAAGGACAAAAACCTGACAAATGTCTTGAAATACAACATCAGAACAGTGTCTTGAGGTGTGGTAACCATTGTATAAGCGGAATAATTGACCGTTAAATCCTTTGAAAATAATGCACACCCAAAAAGTTGCTTATTCCGCATCATGGCTGCGTTACCACCTCGGGTGTGCATTATTTTCTAAGAATTCAACAGTCCATCGTCAATTATTCCTTACTTACTAAATAAAAGTATTAATTTCTCCGGAAATTTTGGATGGAGTTACAGTTTATTTCGAAAGTCCACTTTAGACATCCTACTAACTATAAGTAACTTTGCATCTACATATCAGCTAACTCTCATTAGAGTACTCTGTTAGGTTAGGGTTAGTAGAATAAGTTTACATGTACATGCAAAGTTATAGTCAGTAGAATGTCTGTTGAGGGACCATCAAAATAAAGTGTTAACAGATATTAAGCAGACAGTCTGCTAACACGCTAATGACTGCTAGTTGACAAGTTAGTAGAATATCTAAAGTGGACTACTGAAATAAAGTCTTACCTTGGACGATATTGTACACACACTCAAATTAAACTAAAAACTAAAAAACTATTGATGGTCTCATATGACTGTATGGTTCAGGATTTTTTTAAAAAGTATAACTGAAACTACCCATGTGATATATATTAGGAGTCAATGCACATTCATTCTTTAGCAGGTGAAGAGTTTTCATGGAGAGACCAATTACCCTATTTCTAAGGTGCAGACAAATAGCAGTCAAAGTGAGAAGGCCAGAGAGGTAAAGCACAGAGAGCTGTTCAGAGAAAGTCACACGCTAGGTTACATTTCATTCTCAATAGGAAGGTCGAGTGGAACGAAAAGTGGTCATGATCCCATGAAACAACCACTGATAAGTGAGAAGTGGAGTGTGAGTCTGTGCCTGTGTCGCCTTGGTTTAAACCCAGGAAAGCCCGTGCAATCTAACTGAATACTCACTTTCAAATAAATATTATTTGTTTTGCAGGATTTTGCAGTCTTGTATTAACAGAACGATTCTTTGTCAGATTTACAGTTTGTATTTAATGTCCCTATTGGATAGAATGCAATTCAAAGGGCAGATTTTAATACTGTAAATAGAAATGTAAACATGTTTCACTTTGTCTTGTTTTCTTTGTTCTCTCTTTTATAACTAATGCATTGCTTCAAACCTGTTTACATCACACATATGCGTCCTTTGTGTGCATATGCTCCTCATATACCTGCATATCAATAATTCTGTGTCCCACTTTACTATATGACTAGAGTATTACATATTCCAAAAGTTTTACACAATCATAATGCAAGAGAGAGAGGGGGAAAAAAAAAAAGCTGACAAAGATATTCCACGTGGACCAGGAGAACTGCTCCCAGATGGCAAACTCAATTTCACATCTAAGCATCATAATAGCTTGCCAAACACCTCACAGCCCCTCTCTGCTTTCCTGCAGCCAAATATCTGCTACTGCTGCTCTTTTTTCAAATCTTTAGCTGTGTAAGTATGTGTATGTGGGTCACTGAGTGTGGTGGTAAACATATTGTGGCTAGAATTCATGCTGAACTCGGCAAGACCATGGACAGGGGAAAAAGTCGTTCTGAGGAGAATTAATTACTAGAAGTTTTTGCTATGAAGTGAGTGTGTAGCACACTGTGCATTGCTGTAAAAAGTAGTGGCAGACTGATATATCAGTCAGGCTCGGATGATATTTGGCCATGCCTACTAGGCTGATTAACAAAGATTTTTTCAGCACTAAAATCTTCAAACAGAAATAAAATAATAATAATAATAATACATTTTAATAAAGTTTCAGCTCAACTGCCACTCAACTGAGTGTCTCATAATTGGCTGCCATAAAACAGCTATTATAAAACGCTACAAACAACAATTTAAGCAATCACTGAAAAACTAATGTGACAAGAATCCAGGCCAACTGTGCCAGCTTACACTCATCAGGATTCACTGGGAATTATGGATAGGAATGAGGACCAGAGTACTCAGAAGTGACAACTGTAAAATCCCAATAATTAAAAAAAGCAGAGACATTGTATGCTTTGAGATTGGTACCTTGTGGTCCTTTTCATCAGACATTAGGTGTACACAACTTCAGCTGTGGTTGGATTGAACTGTTTGGCAAGATTTACCGCTTGTAGTCGGGAAGGAGTTAAGTTGGATACTTTCTGCGTCCCATAGTGATGCTCATGCGGTGTTTAAAGGGATAGGTCACCCAAAAATGACAATTACCCCATGATTTACTCACCCTCAAGCCATCCTAGGTGTATATGACTATCTTCTTTCAGACAAATACAATCAGAATTATATTAAATAATGTCCTGGCTCTTCCAAGCTTTATAATGGCAGTGATAGAGGATTTTGAAGCTTCCAACAGACAGCCGTATGCGTCGATTATGTGAACTCAGACCTGACGCATCATGTATTGACAATCACGGAAAGCACAGAGGAGAGAGCAAAACAAAACACCGGTCACAAATTAGAAGTCTAAAACGAGAATTTTTCGATATAAGAGAAGAAGAGCTTGAGTTTGTTGCACAGCCCTATTTGTTTAAACAGCAAGAGGCGTCAAAGCGTACACTGCTCCTACATCGCATCAGGGGTTACTTTTTTGGCGTAAGTCGACGTGCGTACAGCCGTCCGTCAGAAGCTAGTTTTTTTTTTTTTTTTTAAGTTCTGCTTCAGAAGGCTAGTTTTTACCCCCCGGAGCCGTGTGGATATGGTTGCACTTTTTTGGGCTTCAAAATCTTATCCTCTATTCACTGCCATTATAAAGCTTAGGAGAGCCAGGACATTATTTAATATAACTCCGATTGTGTTCGTCTGATAGAAGATAGTTATATACACCTAGGATTGCTTGAGGGTGAGTAAATCATGGAGTAATTTTAATTTTTGTGTGAACTAACTTTAAGTTTAAAGCACTTTAAGTACTTTATCACAGATGATGAAGTGGATTACATGCAATATTTCAAATACATTGACATTTTAGACGTTTTCATGAAGCAACAGAAACACTTTTCACTTTATGCACTGCTTAATACAGCTCCTGAATGTACAAGAATTAAACATAAGCCTATACTATTTAAATACCATAAAGTGGGGTCTACATTTTTATCAATTACATTACACAATATAACATTAAGTTTAGATGAAAATAATTTTTACTGTTTTAAAAAGACAGACCAGTGGAACTGAAGGTGTCAGAATAAACACCAAACTCACATTATCAATGTCATCAGTGAATTTGGCCAATCGTGAAACAGCTGTGTCATCATCAGTTCTCATGCAGCAGCTCTGGAGAAGCAGCACTGACTGCACCAGATGACTGCTCTCATATATGATTTCCTATAAGGAACACGGTTACAAAGAATTTGTGAAGAGACGGTTTAAAACCCAAGCAATAGTCTCGAGGATGGTTTTCACAATGACATGAGCTTTTTTATAGAATTCTATGGTTTAATTATTATCTGGGATTATTACGGGGATTATCTGAAAACAGTCCTTTCTAATTTTCATTAAACACCTGCTATCTTAATGGGTTTAAGATGACAAGCATATCTGTATACTCTAATCGCTCAACAGGACACATTACCATGCATATAATACAGATAACCTCAATCTTCACTGTGGCACAAGGCCAAAACGTACACGTTTTGGTATTCAAATCCCAAAGTCTGAACTGCCGCCCATTCACATAGAGGATCCAGCCTGTGACTATGATTCTTATGTTGTGTTACGGTGGTCTGGGCCTCCAATATGAAGAATGCAAATGTAGCTGTGAGATATTTTTGGGGCTCAGCCTTAATCCAGATTCTGTCCCTGTGTGCCACAGCGTCTGTTGAATAATAAATGAGACAAGAATCCAGGCCAAGTGTGCCAGCAACCACTCATCAGGAATCACTGGGAATTGGGGATGGGTGTGAGGGCGTGAGGACACGAGAACTCAGAAGCAACAGCGATGATCGATCATGAAAACACAATAATTGCATGACATGACCTTTTGTTTTGAATCATCTCACACTGATCGCAGTTCAGCAAAATGTGCCAAATGTGGTTGGTTACAGTGTCATTTTCCATGACCTTGCTTCATAATACTGAGGTAATAGAGCAGGTGACTTTTAAAGACTTGTTTCCCCTTGACAAACGAGCATGTGTTTTGCTCCCCTGCACTGGCAAATTGAAAGAGCTGTGTGTGTGTGTGTGTGTGTGTGTGTATGCCTGGGCTTGGCTTCTGCAATTTAATGACCATTCCTGTGATGATGGCGATTTGGGGCATCATTTTTTGACATATGTAGAGAGTAGAGAGTGTTGAAGTTCACTTTTCCCCTCGAGTGAGATGTTTGGGTCTCATGGCCCAGCAAAGCAAATCATATCATATTGCTTGTAAGCAACAGCTTCAACAACAATGTATTTGTGGAGAAGGATTGTTTTTCATTTTTAATAAAGTGTCATCCTTTTGTCCTCTGGCTTCTTCTACCCACAGAAAAGTGGGGGTGGCGTAGTCAATTTGGCCGGCTTGGTTAACAGTCCTTATAATTTAGGTCACAATAAGATATCAATTTGTTTCAACACAACACAGTTCAGTTTGAGAAAGCACAATGCAAACTCCTCCTTTCAAACAATTAGACAGAAAGCAACTGAATGGAACAGAATGCATGTTTAACACAACTTGACACAGCAATTTAAAAACGCAGAACAAAGAAACATCAAAGTTGTCTAGTCCAGGAATTTTCAAACTGACGTCAATTGATCCCCAGGGAGCCACAAGAATGTTCTAGGAGGTCTGTGAGAAATTTGAGATATTTTTTTTTCTTCCTAACATGTATTTTAGGGCTCTCAAAGTTGTGTAAGATATTATTGAAAAACACTTTACAATAAGGTTCATTAGTTAACTACATTAGTTAACTTGAATTAATAATAAACTGCACTTCTACAGCATTTATTAATCTTTGTTAATGTTAATTTCAACATTTACTAATACATTATTAAAATCAAGAGTTGTATTTGTTAACATTAGTTAATGCACTGTGAACTAACATGAACAAAGATTAACAAATACAGTAACAAATGTATTGCTAATGATTAGTTAGTTAATACATTGGGTTAGTTCACCCAAAAATTTAATTTCTGTCATTAATTACTCTCATGTCGTTCCACACCCGTAAGACCTTCATTCATCTTCAGAACACAAATTAAGATATTTTTGATGAAATCTGAGAGTTTTTTTTTTATCCCCCATAGAAAGCAACATAATTACCACATTCAAGGTCCAGAAAAGTAGTAAAGAAATCATCAAAGAAATAGTCAACGTGACTGCAGTAGTTCAACCTTAATGTTATGAAGTGACCAGAATACTTTTTGTGAGCAAAAACAAAACAAAAATAAGGGCTTTATTCAACCATTTCTGTAGAACACGGAAGCGCTGCACTGTGTCTACAACGTAAACAGCTTAGGAGACAAACAGGGAAGTACGGAGCCCGGCACGTCACCTATAGGAGAAAAAAAAACAATCTGTGCCGACGGTTTTGCAATCCGTTCCCTCAGTTTATAAACCGTGCTCACGAATTCTTAAACTGTTCCCTCGGTTTAACAAATCATGCCCACGGATTAATAAACCGTACCCACAAATTTCCAATCCGTGCGCTCAGATTTTGCAAACCGCGCCCTCGGTTTTTAAATCCGTTCCCACAGGTTTGTAAAAACTGTATTCACGGATTTGTGGCCCCGCCTCCAATCTTTGCCGGCAGATTCAACCAGGCCACCTAGGTGCGGGATGCATAGGCTTTTGTAAATAAATCAACTTTATTCTACAAAATGGAGAATGTTGAATTAGTCCAAATCTGTCCATCCTATAGGGTAAGGAATAAACGTGAACTCAAGGTGGATGGAAGTCTAAGGGCAGACACAGAGAGAGAGAGTCATTATTTTTATCTTTTAAAGTCCATTTTGGGCAAAAAGCTTAGTATAATAAAATCACTAAAACAAGTCTTCATGTTAAGAATGAATAGTACACAAACATTTCTAAAACTGTAAAAAGTTTCTTTTTTAAATAAAGCATTCATTAATTATTTTATGATAAACATACTGTCTTAAGTGCACTCATTTATAGTCATACATTAAAAATAATTGATAAATAAATACATTTAAAAAATAAATACAATAAATAATAATAATTGTTGTTGTTATTATTATTATTATTATTAGCCTAATGTTGCATTTAGGCTACATGCATTTAGAAGAAGAAAAGAAAATAACACAGAAATTAAAAGTCAGTCATAATACACAATGCCAGGTTTATTAGGCAATAATAATAAAGTTGTATTCCGCTACCCGTTGATAGAGATTATGAATTTGTGGGAACGGATTGCAAAACCGTGGGCACGGATTGATTTTTTTTCTCCTATAGGTGACGTGCCGGGCTCCGTAGGGAAGAGATGAAATTGTTGAATAAAGTTGTTATTTTTGTTTTGTTTTTGCGCAGAAAAAGTATTGGCATCGCTTCATAACATTAAGGTTGAACCACTGCAGTCATGTGAACTATTTTAACAATGTTTTTTTTTTTACTACTTTTCTGGACCTTGAATGTGATAATTATGTTGCTTTCTATAGGGGAAAAAATATATATATTTATTTTATATTAAAATAAATACAAAAAAAATTATATTTTTCTCATTCAGTATTAATGAGGGTTTTTTTTTTTTTTTACTTTTTTAAAATGTTTGTGTGCGTGTGTGAGTGTGTGTGTGTGTGTGTGGGGGGGGGGGACTTGCAAAAAGATTATAATATTTGGGAGATGCATGTCATCAAAACCCCTTGTCTAGCTCATTGGCAGTTTAGCTGAATAACCTCCTATATCGGTTTGGACAAGCTATTGACCACGTTTGACCAGCTAATAACGGATATGAACCAAGGGCCAGTTGCATAAACACAGCCACTGAATTTTCAATTCAAATAAGACCAATCTACATTTTACATTTGTCATCAAAATAATTCATCAAACTGTAATAACTGTAATAAAAGGGTTTCCTTTTCAGTGATATCACCAATCCCCTCTGTTTGCTTTTGGGTGTCTTGTGATGTTTTTGTCTCAGGGTTCAATGGTCCTTTAATCTAGCCCTGACTGCTGAAGGTATAAGGTTACTGGCATAAGACCGTTATGGAATCATTTATCTATTTATATGCAACCAAATAATGCATTTATACAATGTCTCAATTGGATGGAACAGCCTTAGTTGTAAACGCCTCAAATTCATCCAAATGATATTTTGATCGAATTGAAAGGGATGGTGTAGATATTAAATAGTCTGTTTAACAAGAACATTTTAGTCATGAGTCCAATTACTTTCTCAATTGGATTTAAAAAATAATCTGTTCATGTGCGCAGTGCTGTGTTTAGTGTGTTTAGTATGTTTACATACGTCTAACGAATAGACATATGAAATAGACTTATGTTTATTTACTTCTTATGAACTGGTCAGTGAAGGAGAATATATTAAATATAAAAAAAAATAAAATAAAAAAAAAAACGTATCAAGACAAAAACCAGTTTGAAAAACCTCTGGTGACAATCACAGTGCTTTCTACATTTCTGAGTTCTCTGTTTCAAAGTTTGGAATACATGTAATGCATGTAAATTAATATGTAAATCAGAATCAAATGTCTGAAGTACATACAACTATCAGAATCTGAAACTGTATGTAAACATATCCATTGTTCTGTCTCGACTTCTGTCACATTGTTCTTGTTCTGACTGTTTTTTCAATTTGACTTTAAAGACAAAACAATCAACTGCCTTATGAGCATAACAATGTCCAACTGCTTATGTATTCCACAGGTGCCTCCATTTAAAAGGACATTGCAGAGATGATAAAACACCACAGCAGGCTTTTTTTCCAACCTTCAAAAAGACACCTGTATTCAAAGAACAGTTTGAAAACAAACAGCCAAAGTAATTGAAACTTTGTTGTGTGGAGTGTTCTAACAGAAGCCCTAATAAATGGTGATGCATTAAAGGAGAGGCTGTGGAGTATCTCTCAAACCTCAGTGGATTATTGATCTACGTACTGAGGGATTCTGCAGTCCTCCTGTTCCGGCCTTACTGAAGTGTCCTGAGCACCACGCTCTGTGTTAATGCCTCAAACGTCTGAACAAACACAGCTCAGCGGGAGAAGATGAAAAAGGGAGAAACTGAAGCAAAGGAGAGGGAGGAGGAAAGAAACGCTGTCAAATTTGTACAAAAAAAGGAAAAAAGTGGACTGGAGATTGGATTCCAGACAACAAAGGCAGACTCCCGGTAATGGAGTCTTTTTATGATAAAAAGTATTATGCCCATTCAAACGGTGCCCCCTCAGATTTTTGAGGCAAGCGGATTCTGTAAGCTCCTGAAATTTGAAAAACAAATAAATAAATAATAAATAAATTCATTTATTTAAGTTCATTTAAATAAATTCATTTAACAGAGTAATGGGTTGATTTATGCTAGTTAATTTATGCCAGCTCTTAGTTTTTACCTCATACATGGGTTTATATTTCCAGATTAATTTAAATTTTGTAAAATACACTACACAACCACTGCGTTTACATAATACATCCTTTATTTTGGATGAATATAACAGGCTCAACCAAGCGTTTGGATAAAACATAGAGGTTAAACAGGTCACTTTTGATCCGTGATCCGTACGGACCAGGCTCCACAGTTCGTCGCACATGTGATTCACAGATTAATTTCACGTTTAACCACCATAGAGTGAATGGTTATCATTTGCACATTTTGTCTTGCTAGTTTACACATTAAATAGATTTTAAACCATTCCGGCGCTGGAAGAGGCAGAGGAGAATTTAATGCGGTTCTCGAGCAGCTGTTATCTGTGCGCACAGCCGCACACACCCGAAGCGCGCGTGCACAGAGAGAGGCGCATTTCAGATATTTCAGAAATTATGTTTAAATAACCGTCTCAGCAAATATTCTCGTAAACACAGTCGGTTGTGTCTTAAGTGAACGTGGAGAGTTAAGAAAGAAATCGGATGTGTATAATTATTTTAGATCTGTGCGTGGGGTATTAAAGTGACCGCAGCCTATGAATATCTGCTGTTGTCTGTCATTGATGTTAATCAAACAACAAAACACATCAAAACACATCACAACAAAGATTAATCTATATTAAATTTATACAGTGTTATTTTACATTTAATTATTACATTTCTATACCTGAAATGACTACTACAGTTAGATCTTTCTTTATTTGTAACTTTGTTATATTATATTTCTCTATGCTTTTAATTAGTATATTTGTTCTTTTTACTGAATGTCCACTTGCCTTTAATAATGTTTTAACTTTATTGGTTAGGTCAGTAGTTTTTGCTGTGGTATCAGAGTAGTTAAAGTGAGTTTTAAATGGAAATCAAAGTTACGCCCATTTTTTTTCTTGCTGATCCTAAAAATGATCCGATCTGTGACTCAAAAACCGTAATATGATCCGAAACGTGAGTTTTGTGATCCGTTGAACCACTAAGCAAAAGTCTTAGGCATGTCAGTATTTTCACCCCCAAAAAAGGGTTTTAAGCCCATTATTTATATCTTTTGCTGTAGTGTATCAGTAGGAAATATCAGTTTTCATTTCCAAACATTCATTTTGCCATTAATTGTAATAATCCAGTGAGATTTTTGAATGCACAAGGAGTCTGATAACACTTTCTAGTTGCCTAAAACTTTTCACAGTACTATAGCTTTGCAGGTCGGTTTCTTAAAACCATTTTGAGTGGGTGAAAATGCTGACGTGCCTAATACTTTTGCACAGTAGTGTGTGTATATATATATATATATATATATACACACACACACACACACACACACACAGAGATCATGTGCTTTTAACTGAAAATGACATTTGAACCACTCTCATCCGGTGGAACACAAAGTGAATTATCAAAATACATGATCATTGGCTGTCAAAACCAGCTAGTTTATTAATACAAATTAAAATTAAGCTTTTAATGCTTTTATGTACGCACACATATACATGATAGGTTTGGTCCCCTTGCATGCTACTACAGATACTTATTTTTTTAGTTGTTAAGACATATTTGTTTTCTTTGGCCATGGCTCAGCCAAGAATGCCGTTTGTGCCCCCTAAAAACACAGGTGCACAATGCCATGTTTCTGATGTAACGTTTAGAGTGGTGAACTGACGCAGTCTGTTCTCTTGTTACTCTTCTCACGTCCACATAAACAGAGGATCAAGCCTCTGTATGAAAAGCATCTCGCTCATCTCACAGCTGGTCTGTTTACCTGCTCTACACACAAACAGATTAATACTCTCTCCCCCTCTCTGTCTATCTTATCTCATAAACACATGCATACTCACACACAGATTAATGCTCTCTGTTTCAATATGTCAGCTACACACTGATATGACATTCTGTTTAATGTCTCTGGAGTTCAGAAAAATGAAATGGCTGATTCTTAAGGTGCTTAGACACAGCTGTTGGCTCTGAGCTCTTATGACTGCTGTGGGATCACCTTGTAAAAAAAATGCCTCATCCAATCTAAACGGTAATGACAAGTCTGACTTGAGACTTGGTTGTGAGACATGACCTCATGACCAGACCCACACAGAACCCCATAAAATCTGGCTAATTTGATCATGTATTCAGCTATGAATGACAGTGTAGTACCCTCGGCTCAGCTTAACATTTTTTATCATGGTTAAATCCATTCTGCAAATTTTCTTTCAAAATCAGCTCAGATAATGCAAAACAATCTGCAGGTTCTGTGTGAGCCTGTTTGTGACTGACGGAATACACAAGTTGTCAGTGATTGATTAGCTGTTGGTCTAACTTAGACAAGCAATAGATTACATAGGGGCAGACTAATGGTTAAGCTACAAACTACAAGGTTGAAGTGTTCTAGATCACAATCAAAATGCCATTCGGGATGAAAAGTGTCTGCCAAGTGGCACAGAAAAATCAAGGGTTTAAACGATCCTGGTATGTGTCCTAAGCCATGTGTGCTGGCTTCAGTCTGCTGCTTCAGGACTGATGTCACTTGAGGATTAGTCTTGATTCTCGCCATTTGTTGTTCCGTCAAACATGTAATTGAGGCTAAATGTGAACTAGAATCGGACTGGACACAGTTGACCACAATGGCAGGGACATGTTTTGAGCAGAAAAGCAGAAAATGCCACCTGCTGATGCCACACAGGTTATTCACGTTTAATGAAAAAATCATTGGTTGATTATAATCAGAATGTGAACAAACAAAAAGACCTACATCCCATCTACATCAGTGCAGTGCACATTCATGCATTTGGTGTGAAGAGGTCCACAGGGATGCATGGTTTCATTCTAAAATCTAGTTTTCCCCAAAAATTGGGCCAAAAATCCACACAGAACAGTGTGAAAGAAAGTAGGCTGCACTGAACAATAATATTTAATAATTGTGAAAAAATATGTTCTGCATATTTAATACATACAAATAATGTTATTATTATCATTATTATTAGTACTAGTAGTAGTATGGTTGTTGTTAATAATAATAATAATAACAAATAATAATAAAATAAATTTAATTAAATATAGAAATACATTTTATGCATCTTGATCTGGATATTTTGTGTCTTTTTACAATGAAATCTTTAATGATTTGAAGTAAATGTAAGAATAATTTATATATGTGAGTAATATTTTAAGAACACTTACTGGAATTAAGCAACTTGTTTACTTTCTGATATTCAATGTCCCCAAAATTGCATATTATTGAGTTTGGGCCCTTTTTTTTGTTTTTGTTTTTTTCTCCATAATTATGTGCTCCATATTCCCATATATGTATCATATATGTTCCTCAAAAAGTTATGCTTTTATATTTTATCTATAGGTTCAATCAATTAAAAAAAAATATATATATATATATATATATATATATATATATAATTTTTTTTTTTTCTGACTGTTATTTCAGGTTTTAAATGGTTAAGGACACAGATGAGTACAATAGAGCTCTGCATCTGTCAATCACATATTCCCTTTAAAGGTGAAGTAAGAGAGACCGTGAGAAAAAGAGGGATGGGAAGTCCTGAGCACAAAGAATGAAAAAAAAAAAAAAACAGGTTTGAGAGCTTGAGTTTCCACTGAAAAGTCATTCAAATGTCACAGTATGCACTCATACATAATACAGTGTTGTTATGATGTTATTGTGACATTATCTGTCTCGGATGTATGTCCTTGAAAATGTGTCAAGTCAGGTATTTAACTAAATTACATTAGGTTGGGTGGAGACACATTTGGGGCACTGGAGTAATATTACATCCCTTTATCTGTGTTTGATATACTGTAATAAAGAGAGTCATGCTGTTTATGAGATAGCGGTGTCCTGTGAGACAACTGTGCTCTGGATATATATTACAAAAACACTGTGTGCCTTTCTCTGTCCTCCTGTCTTTGGAGTTTCCAGTGAAATTCCAGGTAAACTATGTTTCTCTTTAACTACAAGACTAATGACACATATTTTAATAATGGGCTACAGTGTTTTCCAGGACCCTTTGGAAAATATCCCAGAGCAGGTGCCAGTATACATTAATAGAGTGTAACAGACGGGTTCCAGACACACACACACAAAAAAACATTTTCTCCATTGAGAAATTGATTTTTATCAATAATGTATGAGCCTTTGAAAACAAACCTACCATGAAGCAACAAGTCAAAGTGATTTAAGCTTCTTTTTTTTAATGCTTACACTGCCAATGAATTCTGAAGAGAGATCCACAAATCAGAGAAGTACCTGTTACCACTGAAATTATGACCTCCACTCCCATGAAGTGCATGCTAAATGGCAGTTGATCTTCCCTATAATCTCAGTTTAAGATTATCTCAACAATTTAAATTTGTATTTTATATCTGAATATTTTGTAATATAGCCCATTGTTTTGTTTCATAGTATACATTGCCAACAATCATCTCCTGTGTTGTCTTATTTTTGTGAATTTATATAACTTGCCTCATAACCTCAATGGTGATTCGCACTCATTTACTGTTTTTATTAACATAGGGAAAAAGACAAATATTTCAGCTCTCAGGCTTTCTTTACTGTGACACTGACTCCCATGTTATTAATAAAAACATGATTTTTGAGTGCAAAACACCACTGAGGTTTGGATAGTAGTTCACTCCCTCATAAAAACGATCCCTTAGAAGTATCAGCCTTTCTTTCAGTTTTCCATTAATGTTTAGCTGGTAAGTCTGATTCATAACTCTTTAACTCTTGAAAGATTATTTTTAATCCCTGTGGAGATGAATGGGAAAAGTACTTCCAGAACCAATGCTGCTGAGAAAGTGGGCGGTCATTGTTGCACTGTATTGCCTCATATATTGAAATTGCATCACAGAAATTCCTTGTTTTGATAGGCTGGAGAAAAGTAAAAGGCAAGCACATTCCCCTAAAGATTGATCTTCTATTTCCACTTAAAACAGGCCATCCTGCAGCACATCAGAGACCAAATCCCACCAGGCAAAGCACACAGGACATTAAATCTGTTGTTTTGTGCAGTATACATCTACATTCCATCAAAACGCTCTTCACCCACCACTGATCTTTTCTGCACCGCTATTCAGTGCTGGCACTTCACTGCTACTGAATATGAGCCACGGAAAAAAAAGAAACAATATTTTACCCAAGTTGTGGGAGTAAATTGAAAGTAATGAGATAAACAGACCATGTAGCACAAAATAATGGCAAGAAAACTAACTTAATGCACTGTGTTGCTGGCTGCACTCAAAAACAAATATACACCACGATACACATGATTCACAAATGAATGAGTCTTATGAGCCAGTTTCTTTTAGTGAATTGTTCAAGAGACTAATATGTCATAATCAGTTTTAATTACTCGGTATTCAGTACGAATATGCGTACCGTTAAACCCCTAGTTACTGTTAAAGGTGAGACACTAAGAAACGCTGCTGAAAGTGGATCAGACTGAGCACCACAACACACTTTCACGTCTTATTGCGCTTGAATGGTCAAATACAGACGCAATTATGTCAAAATGCCCATCATGTGGAGTATTCATGTAAATACAGCCGGTTATATCTTGAGTGAAAGTAAACAGTTGGGTGTAAACCGGATGTGTACCGGTATATTTGATCCATGCATTTGGTCTTAAAGTGACAGCAGCCTAATAAACCTGCTGCTCTGTGTCATTAATGTGAATCAAACAAAAGACAAAAAAATAACTTACTGCTCTTGACTGAATAACTTTTTTAGCTTTATTAAGAATACATTTATATTTAATTCATACAGTGAAGACTATGCAATATTTTATTTTTACATTTGATTATTAAATTTCTGAACTAACTATAACTACATGTTAAATAAACCTATTTTACCTGTAAAGCTTAATTTGTTTAATTTTTATTTTATTGTATTTGTCCTACTGTTTGTAATTTGCTTATTTTTTCTTATTTTTTAATAACAGAAATGAGATGAAATAACACAAAATAACTATATCGTGATATATATCGTTATTGTGAAATAAAAATTTATCATATCGTGAAATAAGAATTTGGTAATTTCGCCCACCTATGTTAAAGGGTTAGTTCACTCAAAAATGAAAATTCTGTCATTAATTACTCACCCTCATGTCGTTCCACACCCGCAAGACCTTCGTTCATCTTCAGAACACAAATTAAGATATTTTTGATGAAATCCAATGGGGCCTCCATTGACAGCAAAATAATTAACACTTTCAATGCCCATAAAGCTACTAAAGACATATTTAAAACAGTTCATGTGACTACAGTGGTTCAACCTTAATGTTATGAAGTGACGAGAATACTTTGTGCGCCAAAAAAACAAAATAACGACTTTTCAACAATATCTAGTGATGGGCGATTTCAAAACACTGCTTCATGAAGCTTCGAAGCTTTACAAATCTTTTGTTTCGAATCAGTGGTTCGAAGCGTGTATCAAACTGCCAAAGTCACGTGATTTCAGTAAACAAGGCTTCATTACCTGTTTCGAAACGTTTTGAAATTTCAATGGTTCACTTTGGCAGCACAAAAAATTTATATTGTCTCATTTCTCTTTCTGCAGTCTTTCTTCAAATCTCCCTCTTCCTCGTTCTGTCTCCTCGACCATTATACACCCCCTAATGCTGATTGGCTAAACGTTTGTTATTGGTGTCAGTCTGACTAACCTCCAAACAGTGTTTTTGAAATATTGCTTACCCCACCTTTAATTTTAGTATTTTGTAGTTGTGATCAGTTATGAATTTAAACATTTTAGGTGCAATAGAGGTAGACCAGGGGCTTTCTTGATGCAAAAATAACAAAAAAAGGGAAAACCTGCCCACCACATTTTTCTCCACCCTGTTTTATCACCTCTTCCCCATGCACTCTCCCAATGTCTTTTTCTTTCCTTTCTCCACTTTTTTTGTCTGATTCCAGCAGAAAGAGTGTAGGAGTCTGAATTGCCTGTCCACTTGTCTTTCTGTAGAAGGAAAATCTTACAGCTCTTTTCAATCAGTCTCTTTCTGTGAAAAGGCTCTCTGAAGACAGACAGAAACTACATATTAAGACAACCTCTCTCCTTTTTCCAGTCGCAGGCTATTCTTAGCACATCACATGAACGTGTTTATTGCCTGACAGCTGCAAATTAAGCGCAGTGTGCTGATATAAAAATTGACAATTCAATTTCACCTTGCAATTACACAAGCATGACAAGACTCAGTAGCTCCCTCAAACATAAATAACTAATCTGAATCCATATCTCAGAATAAGAGAGCACAATATGAGGTCCAAAGAAATTAATAAAGCCTTGAATCAACCTTGGCACAACTAAAGCTTCAAAACGTTGCATAGGAAACATAACAGAACCCAGTGCATGCATGGTTTCATAAGTTCCGAGGACTTTAACAAGCAAAGTTCAACTCATGTCTAACTCTTGCCTACTCATTACTTTCATCCAACTTGAAATAAACAGAATTCTTACTATGTCTATATGTATGAATTGAGCTCCCTGAAAAGCACTAAAAGAACTGTGCAAAAAATCATTACATTTCCCATTCCTAATAACAGCCCAGGCCTTCTTTAACTACTAGCCTATACTAAATAATGCTTCATGGAGCAGTAAAAAATAATCTTAATTTGTCACTGTGAAATGTTGAGGAACATTACAATAGGTGTTATAGAGCACAGCAGCATAGCAATAATGCTGTTTTATAGATCTGAGTAAAAAAAACACATTGTAAAAAAAACAAACACTTTATACGATGCACTGTGTGCGACAGAGGGCGATCAAGATAAAGAAAGCATGCATTTTTCATGACTATAGCTCTGTGTGCTTTATGCCACACTTATCTTTTAAAGGAAGGTGTGTGTGAGGACTGTATTTAACTGAGATCTGATCTCCAAAAACTCTAATTTGATCCTATTTTGTGAGATGATTAAAGACAAAGAGTCATCTAGAAAACAAAAAGAGCGCAGCTGGAGCCGTCTACCTCACCCTTAGGGGACTGATATTCAAGCAAGTTAAGATTTTTACAAAGTGCTTGTTATTCTAAAAGGCCAGCCAAAGGAAATGCTAAACTCAGCTGGATGAACACAAAGTGTGTAAAGATATTCCTAAATGGCACATTATCTTCAAATCAGCAGAGATGTGATCATCAAAGCCCAATTAGAGCCCTAATAAACAAACACTAGCACAAACACTAGCATATATGAAATTGACATTACAATGTCACAGCTAAAAGGGCAAGAGAATGTCTGAAAATGTCCGTAACATTATTTAGAGAATATTTCAGATGAATTTCATCTGCCCTACCGTCCCTCTTTTTTACTCTTTATACACTACACAGACAAAAAGCAAAAGCATTTACCAAAAATACAAGAAATGTCTGTTTTTTAAACATATCTTTCCGATATTCAAACTTCTTGCTGTTTACTGCTTTATATCCCCTACTGTTTTAATATATAGTCCCATGAGCAGCAGTGGAGTTAAAGTGCTTTTTTCCTCTTAAATCATCTCTCATCTTCTCAGACACGGATTTCTAATATTTAGATGATTATTTCTATCTATTATTATTTAAATCGTACATTATAATATAATAGTAACTTACTAGTCCTATTAGTAGTGAAGCTGCTCATTACTGCACATTGTTGTTGTTAGTGCCCTAGTAATTAATTACAGAACTAGTTTACTAGTTTACACTTACAAAAAGTACAGTCTACAATCTACTACCACAATCTACATTGTAAATAGCACTATATAAATATAGGTGACTTGACTTGACATGACTACCATATACATGCAGCATGGTATTTGCATGGTTCTAAAACATGTTTCACAATCCTATCTTGATGTTTATCTATGGAGCCCCGCAAATGAAAAAAAATATCATGGCCATAAATTAGGATTTACGAATCATTAATTTATCATCTTTTTTTGGGAAAATGTAGAGATGTACCAGTCGATCGGCCATAAATCAGAACCAGACAGTTTTTGCTCCAAACACATGATCGGTAACCAGACATTTTTTGTTTGCGATGCTTGAGATATTGGAAGAAAAAAAATGTAATTGGACGTGGGGGTAATATGCATCCATATAATGCATATTAAAGTAGTGTTTATAAGCTTAGTGCTGCTTTGTATACAGTGGTAACCAAGGAAATGCTATATTGCTGCTGTTCCATAAGCGCCACCTACTGTCAGAGAGTGGATTTGCATTTTCATTCAGCCCATCTGTTGTTTTTATTTTGTGCAGGTGTGTCTTATGTAGAATAATTTCAAAGCTAAAGTCAGACCATGCTGTTTTTGGTTTAAATCTTAAAATTACACTGTCTAATTTATTTAAAAACAACTGCTCATGCTACATGTGTGTAGGATTTTTGTTTGTATCATGATTAAAATGCAGTGGTTGGTTGCCTCTAATTTCAAATGGTTACAGATGTTTTTCGTTGTTGTTGTTTAAGATTACATTTACACGAAAACGATATGCTTAAAACAGAGAAGTTTTTCCTTTGAGTTTTCTGCGGACAGATGACACCATTGTCAAAATGATCCCCATTCGATCATTAGATGACGATGAAACATTACGGACTGAACATGTAATATGCATGTGCAAGATGTCATCATTTCCACAGATTTGCGTTTTTGCTGTTTACACAGAGACCATTTTCAAAAACTTTGCGTTTTAAACTCATTTTCAAAAGTTTGCGTTTTCAGGCACCCCAAACGCTGTTATTGTGTAAATGAACGGCCAAAACGCATTAAAAGTTTTACGTTTTTAGTTGAAAAGGTGTCGCGTAAACGGCCCTAAAGACCATCTCTGCCTGAGCGCAAATAAACTTGTTTATAATAAATTTGCTTAAACAGAGGAAAAAAACAGCAACCGGTAAAAAATTGGCAATCAGAATATGCCGTGGAAAATCATGTTCGGTGCATCCCTAGTAAATTGTGGCCACAGTTTAACTATATTAAAATGAGGGAATGAATTAGCACAGCATGGTCATGATTTACCTAAAACAATAGAACAACATAATCAAACACTGAATTGACATGATTTAACTAAGACAAAGTATAAAAAGAGGCCAGGAATAAATAAGCTATGGGAATAATACATTCTTAATTCTAATTCTTAATTTCTTAATTCTAAAATATGTAGTTTTTTCCACATGTCATGTATGGGGCTCAAAACTCAGAAATCAGATTTCTCAAAACAATGGTGCCTCCACACCACACATTTCTGCTCCAGAAAAGTTTAGTTCCATCTCTCTACTAACCCAAATAATCAAGGCAGCTAGGTATGTTGGAGTAGGAAGATCCAGAAGTAGAAATAAATAACGCTGCACTAAAGACAGATAGAAACGCGTACAATTCATTTTAAGGGTATGGAAAGAGCTGAATCAGTTTGAAATAAAGCAGTATTTTAAAAGCACAACTATCTATCCCATCCATCTGAAATTATTTGGATGTTTACGTCAGTAAAAACTGAAATGTTCTAAGGTTGGAAAAACAAGCGGAAGACAGAAATGGATGTTTTTGCGTCCCAAACAGGATTTAGAGAGGCACAGAACAAAAGAAGAGAGAAGTGAGGAAGAGGAGATTAAAAGACACACACTTTCAAAAGTGCTTCTCAAAGCACCAAACAGGAAGATGTCGACTTTGCAGGTGGCTCCTGAGAGCACTAAAACTTTAGACCAAAACCGAGCATTGTAAATCTAGACAAGAGTCTTACCATAGACATAAAAAAAACACCCCAGAGCTTCCTAGCTGGGCTATTTTCACTGGTCCGTTTTGCATTGTAAAACTTATAAGCCTTTAGCAATTATCTGAGAAGATCAGAATTTAAATTTAAGAACTTAAGTGGAGACTACAACAGTAAGCCCTTGCTCTTCTTTTACAAAATAGTAAAGTCAGGGATAGGGTTGGGTATCGAGAACTGGTTCCATTTTAGAACCGGTTCCAAATTTCAAAGAACCGGGAATTCGATACTATGCGCGCATTTCGATTCCGTTGCTCGATTCCTGACTCTTTTTTTTTTCAGTCATTCTCGTATGGTGAATGGCAGTGAGCATTTTACAGTTGTATCTATCTCTGCTAGGACCTGCGACTCATCACGCACATACGCAGTTCATTACAATCGGCACTGACGTTTGCTTTAACGAAAGTACACAGCATTAATCTGAAGGAATGCACCGTGTTTGGGGCCGTTCACATGTTGTGTCTAAAAACGCGTGGAAAGCACGGCCGCGCTTTCGCTCCCGTGGCATCTGTCGTTGCTATGCAACCATGAACTGTGTTCTGCAAGATGACGAGGAAGTATCAGCAAAGGATTAATTGATTTCTAGCCCTTGCATTAGCTTTAGTAGATATATTTATGGAGATGAGAAATAAAACCTGGCTGAGCTTTTGATGTTGTTACGGAAAGGCCGAAGCTGATCAGTTGGTTCTTGTCACATGCCCTGCGGTGCGCTTGAGGCATTCTGAAAAGCATATAGGCGCGCCTGGAAACATTTGAAATAACGAACATGCGTGTGCAAAAGACTCTCTAACCCAGCCGTGAGTCCTGAAGCACCAGATACAGCTAATATTAGCAATAGCAGCGTCTCACACTCTGGTACTAAAACAGTTACAGCCTACTGGTTATAGCCTAAATGTGGCAAGAATAAAAGTTAAAAACATTATTCTTGAAGTATTTGCTCTTTTTTTCTCTCCATAAAAAAAAAAAAAGGAATCGGAATCGAGAATCGATAAGAACCGGATTCGATACGCAGAATCGGAATTTGGAATCGCTAAAATTAAAACGATACCCAACACTAGTCATGGAGTAGTCTGCCAGCTGTTACAACCCAAGGAGTGTGTTAAATACAACTTTTGACACTATACGGGAAAAAAAGCAAGAAAACAAGAAAACAACACATTTTCCCCAACCGACGACAGCATCATGCGGCAGTGAGAGCCCCGGAGCAGGGTCATTGCAGGATGTAAGTGAAAACTCAATACTCATGACATCAGCATACTACAAATGAATCACAGCAGAGAGGAGCGCAGGAGGACACAGAGCTGCATCAAAAACCACAGACAGCGCCACAGGGAAGCACTGTGACTCACTACATCTGAAATACACGATCGAAACAGTATAATTACTGAGTATTGTTGTGGTCAATGCACAATCATAGGAAGAATCAAAAAGAGGGAAATATTTAACAACATTACAGAGCAGCGGCTCCTCTCTCACGCTCTTTACTGAGGAGCATTGTGGGATGTGAAGGAGCTTTTCTAAGACTTGCAGCTGACTTCAAACTGTATGACTCCATTCTGGCTGTAGACGATAGTGATAGAGGATATTAGAGCTGTTAATGTATCCATATCTGCAGATATTGGATATTTAATTGTTTTCCCCTATTTTTACATCTTTTACATCATAGATTATTACTGTTAAATAGATTTAATGTTAAACATTAAAGCCCCATGTAGTCAATAATTTTAAAGTTAAAGTCATGTGATGTGTGGCCAAGTATGGTTTCACATACTCGCAATTTGTGCTCTGCATTTCACCCATTTAAGTGCACACACACAGCAGTGAGTATTGAACACACACACACACACTGTGAACACACACCCGGAGCAGTGGGCAGGCATTTGATGTGGCACCTGGGGAGCGATTGGAGGTTAGATGCCTTGCTCAAGGGCAGTTCAATTATGGGTAATGAGAGTGGAAGAGAGCGCTGTTCATTCACTCCCCCCACCTACATTCCCAGCCAGTACTGAGATTCAAACCCATAACCTTCGGGTTACAAGTCCGACTCTTAACCATTAGGCCACAACTGCCCATTTTATTTCTTAAAACTCAACTTTGTTCACCAAAATGACATATTTAAACGTTTTTTCCTGTAAAAAAAAAAATAGCTTGAATCTAACTCTACCATTGCTTTATTTAGTATATGGGGATCTATGAATATGCTAATTAGCCTCGTATCCACTCACTCGCACAAGCTCAGAGATCCACTCTGTCAACTTACTGAGGTAAACACTGCACAATGGTATTGTTTTTTACAACATCGGACACATAACGGTAATTAAAGGTGGGGTATCCATTTTTTCAACTACACTGTTTGGAAGTTAGTCGGGCCGATACCAACAACAAACGTCTAACAAATCAGCATTAAGGGGCATATGACGGTCGAGGAGAGAGAACAAGCAAGAGGGAGATTTGAAGAAAAAAAAAAAAAACGCAGAAAGAGAAATGAGACAATACAAAAGAGCTCAAAAGAATATCACTGGAATGAAGGTTTATGACTGGGCAAGTGCTTTAGGACCCACGTAATATTAGAAAAGCTTTCCAGCGCTGGAGAGAGCTAAGCGGGAAAACCTGAAAACAGACGCAGAGGCTGCTTTGAATCCGCTGAACATGTGAATAACACTGGGTTTGAGTGTCATGATTGTCTGGGGCTGCTGTGCTGTTGGCGATTAACACCAAACTCTTGTTTGTATTTACTCTTGTGTACTGTACGTTCATTTTTTGTTCTTCCTTGTCGTTCGTTCATCAACTGCGTTTTATTTTTCGTGAAGTATTTTGTTGCACGTCAGTTAAGATACACAGACACACAATTGCACGTCTGATAATTGTATTGCGCATCTGTGTATCTCAACTGACGCGCAACAAAACCGCTAATGCGGTGTTTACCGTCATTGATAGTGCATTCACCTCGCATGCCAGAAGTGGACGGGCCGAGGTTCAAGACCGACTCACAGCGTGGTTAGGATTGGAGTGTGAGTTTTGGAGGCGGAGCAATGAAGAGAGGGGTGATTTTCACCACAGGGGGGACTAATAATTTAATGACACTGTTAAATGTAATCTTTAGCAAATCTCAAAATAAATATTTTTTTCCCTACTGTATATTATATTATATGTGATTCCTAAATTCACTTGTAGCATTTAAAACAACTGACTTTAGTGTTTTATTTTAATGTATTATGGCAAAATAAAATAATGTCCTTTATCGGTTATTGGCCATAAAATCAAAATGATTATCAGCTTATCTGCATCGGTCAGAATTTTTATATTGGTGCACCACCCCTAGTTATAATTGTTGAATCAAACTAAGGCTACTTCAATTTGCTTTTAAAAAGTCACAACTTTTTTGTTTTCCAGGCAATGTATTTACAGCATTTGTGCAAGAGCCTGACTGGGTTTGCACAGTGTAATTTTAATATGTAAGTGTTGAGTCAACGCTGTCATACACTAAGAAGTGCATCACACAGTGTGACATAAAGAATAGTTGATGTCGCACAGTCTGCCTTGGCTTTTACCCAACAGTGACCCAATTATTGTCATACTGCCTGTAATTTCATAGAAGTGACAGGAAATGACAGGTTGATGTCTTGGGGGGTGCAATTAGGAAATGCTTGAGTATAGAAAAGGCTATGTTTGTGCAAAGAAAGCACTGAATTATTACGAAGAAAGTATGTCTTCTTCCAAGCTTATGGAATCACCATGAATGTGTCTATATTCTTCAGTGTTGTTAGTCTATCATACATTAGCACTGAATCAGACCACATGCAGGGCATAAGGAAAATGCAGACACAATACACACAATATCCTGTTCACGGTCAGCTCTACATGTGAAGAATTTCATCAGGTCATGCCGTACCAGGCTCACTCTTGACTTTGATATCTGTTGCCTACACATGAAGCACTTATCTTTAAAATAGAGGCTATCTTCAAAGTAAAGCAGCATGCACAGCCATTTGATGTCCTGGCTCTCAGCGTGTGATAACACACAGCCTGTTGGTGGACAGAGGGTCATGACAATACAGCAAGGGCAATTCAGTAATATAGACAGGATGTTCATTTGACTCATGTGATGCTATATGTTTGCTCTGTCTTTCTCTGAAGATACATAAAGAGAAGCATGAATCTTTACAGCTTGACTATACAACTTATAACAATATGTCTTTTTATGATATAGTTATAATTTGCATAGTCATAATGTTAAAGTGCCCCTATTATGCCTTTTTTTAAGGTTGCTAATAGTGTTTTGGGAGTCTCCTACAACAAGTTTACATGCATGCAAGGTCAAAAAACACTTTTGTTTTCTCATAATATACATTATGCTTCGTTAGAAGCAGTTCAAAGAATCAGTCTCTCTAAACCCCTCTGTTAGCCTACACTGCTCTGATTTGTCAGATGGCCCAATCCTTTGTGATTGGTGTACCCATTGCCATAACTGAATGACAGCTATCAATTTGTAAGACATTGTATGGACAGAAAAGATTTTACCATATCAATTCGAGCCAGAATCCGACGGTGAAACAACTAAAGTAGTCGATCAACCAGAAACTGATTCGAAATCACAACTGGAGTAGGACGTTTCTCTATGGTAAGTGTCACCTTAGTTTGCGTTATTTATAAGACTTGATAGCAGCAACACTGTTATACTTTATGTAGATGCACCTGTGGGAACTGTATCAGAATGCCAGGTGAAGCTGAAAACCTCTAACATAAGATAAACATTTAGGCCAGATATGTACAGACTTTTTCGCCCATAACTATTAACAAAGTAAAAAATGGTATATCATTGTTTGACATTACAGTGAGTGTTTACTGTTTACAGAGAGAATACTTCAACTAGTTAGCGTGGACTAGCATCTTAACATCCTATTAAATACAGATAGAGCTCCACTCTACTGTAATAATAAAAACGCAAAAAAAACAAAAAAACGGAAAAAAACAGGAAAAAAACAGCAAACCAAGCCCACAGTTATGTTGTAAACTCCCATGATAGCCGAGCACAAACGTGTATAGCTGATAATGCATTACACTTTGTAAATAAAAGTCGTGCTCCATCCTTGATCATCACTCCAAGTAATAAGACAGACAAGCTGCATTAATCGACACATTTTTAGACAACATTGGACCCACATCTGAATAGCAGAAGTACAGAAACGTGAGTTAGCCAGTTAGCAGGAGACATACAGACTAGGGTGTATGTTACACAACATAACATACAAAACTGTGAACTTTGAACGACTGCTAGAAAATATAAACATCAATTATTAATCATACTTACAGGTTGAGATTCAGATGAGCAAGCTGATCCAAATAAACTGGTCACTGATTCATATTTTAAGACCAAGCGTTTCATGAATCCTGCGTTAAACTCCCCGAGGTTTGAGAAGCAGACGTAAGTAAAATGATGGGAACACAACAATAGATTGTACTGTTGTAGTATTGATGAAAAAATAAAAAATGAATTTTCCCTGGTGTCTGTGCATGCAATAAGTGGGCGGGAATTATGCTAATGTTTCGGCTTGGGATTCGTTTTACAAACGACTCGTTTAATTGACTCAGAGTCAACTCTTACTTTTGAGAGACAATAACTTTATGTATGGTGCACTTTCAGATTTAAAACTTTGTAGGATGTTTTTATTCACTTAGAGCTACGTTACACACTACATGAAAGGTAATTTTAAAAAATCCATAATAGGGGCACTTTAATTTACCAATACCAAAATTATATGGAAACTCAGATTTTATAAATACTTTTGACAGTATTTTACAGTAAAATTACATGTAATGCAATGTTCAACCATTTGTTTTTCTGATAACTTACAGTTAACAGGTTTTTACTGTAGCATTTTGACTTTTTTGTAAATATTACTTTTATTTTTACATTTTAATATTTTTAAATTTAAATTTTTTACATTTTAATATTTTTACAATTACATTTAATATTTTTACATATTGCATGCATCTCAATGGTGGTTACTTTACATTAAAGTACATTATCGTACGAAACAATCACCTGAGCTCTAAATATCATGTGATTAATTACTCTTCCATGGCAACACTAATTGGATGGGTGATGGCACCACAAGAAAGTGCACAGTCCCAAACCCTTAACTAGCACCTGTACTCAATTAAACATTATTAAATACATTTTTCAGAAGTGCAACAGCAGCTCGGCTATTTTCAAGATACTGTAACAAGGTACTTTATCCAAAAAAGTCACATTGTATTGAACATAAGCTAGCTGAAGCAATCATTAAACAAACTCCCCTATAATGTCTTTCTCTCTCCACCCCCCCCCCTCTCTCCCAAGCAGAAAGTCCGATACATTTGAGCAAATTGGTTTGTTCTGACAGTTCATTTCAATTAACCGGTTCGAAAAAAAGATTCGAGGCCAGAAAGTCCCTGCGTGGCATTTTACATCTTTTTTTTAACTGAAACATCAAGTTAAATATAGAGGTTCATTACTTAGTTATGTAAATTAAAATGTCCCATTAGTTGTATTTATAGTAAACTATTTGATCCAAATAAATGCTTCTACCTTAATTGAGTTCCACACAGTTTTGGTTTGAGATACTGCTAAATATTGCAACATATTTTGATGCAACCTTAAATTACTTCATGTAGGTAGCTTCCTTTTTTTAGTAATCTTTAGCATCATAACAGCACTATTTAACCAGAAGATACAAAAGCAAGAACATTATAATGCCTGTCTGCTGCAGTGCAAACACTGATTCATACTGTATCATCAATGAAAACAAGAAGAGACAGCTCAAAGCAACAGAAAGCAAGCATAACGTGTGTGCGAGTTTGTTTATAATGGTCTTGTGTGTGGTTTGAGGCACTGAGAGCACACGTGTAGCGACTGAGGGGGGATAAACAGACCTCAACCCCTGAGGAGAATAGCAGCACACCAACGGAGTATCACACCAGCTATCAACCCTCATCATCTCATCCCTCCTTAGTGTCGAGAAAAACTCATTCTTCACACAGCTGCGGCCAGCATTTACATCTCCACTCCATGAAACCATTAAAGCCATTTTTACCAGTCAGAGAATATACTAGAATGTCCTAGTGGTCTTAAAATATTTAGAGCAACAACTAGTCAATTACATTTCTGAAAAACAAATGGCTCTGTCTCACGACCATTTCTTCTTGTCACAGACATGTTGCTGACAGCTTCAATTTGTAATCAGCAAATAATGCTTTCAAAGATACTTTGAAACAGTTTTGTTTGCGTCTTGTGTGGCTAAAAATGCATTGCGAGGAGCTCAGCGAAAAATGTGCCTGAAGGATCAAGGGAGATGCTGATAATAGATACATAAAAGAGTTGTTTTAATCCAAAATCATTAGCAGACTACATGTAAACAACAGAACGAGATGTGAGCGTCTGTGAATCTCGTGAGATTCACACGAGGACCACTATTCACAGGGCATGCTTGAGTGGCTGTTTATAAAGTTGCTGCCTGTGAAGAAGGTCTCAGATCAGAGGCTTTTATAAGATTCTGTTTCAGTTAGGATGCAGTTTAAGTAGGTGGTAGACAGAGACAGTAGGTTTTGAGGCAGAGCCAAATGTCTTAAAGGGTTAGTTCACCCAAAAATGAAGATTCTGTCATTAATTACTCACCCTCATGCTGTTCCAAATCCGAGAGGTTTCTGATCCCCCAAAGGAAAGCATTGTAATTACTACATTCAAGGTCCAGAAAAGTAGTAAAGACATCGTTAAAGGGATCATGTAATGCCACTTTTACTAGATGTAAAATAAGTCTCTGATGTCCCCAGAGTATTTGTGTGAAGTTTTAGCTCAAAATACCCCATAAATAATTTTTTTATAGCATGTTAAATTGTCACTATTTGAGGGTGAGCAAAAACGCTCCATTTGTGTGTGTGTCCCTTTAAATGCAAATAAGCTGCTGCTCTCAAGAAGAGGGCGGAGTTTCAAGAGCTTGTGTTAGCAGCGCCGATTACCTCAGACTCACTGAAAATGTCAGAAACTGTTCAGCCTTTTATGTTCAAAACGGAGTCAGACAATGATGGAGGGACTCAGGAAGAAGACAACATGTAGAATGCAACAGGAAGTTTCTGAATGGTTAGTTGATGAATTTATGTAGCTGATGTGGAGTTAACTATCTTAAAGTTACTGATTAGCATATTTTGTCATGATAATCTATAAATCGCTCGTGTGGGAACTGTTGTAAGATCTTACAGAGCCAGAGAATATATGCTGCATGAAGATTAATGAAGACATGTATAGTTCAGTTTAATTACGGTTATAACTTATGTTGTCATCTTGCTTTTATGACATGCTATTGCATTTGTGTTACGTACTGTATTGCAGTAACATGGCCTCACCCCTTTGTTGCATGTTCTCGGGGGCAGGGTTTATGTAAATCTTAGGGTTAGTGATGTCACCAACCCGGGAAGAAGCTTGTTGTAGTCCCTACCAGCCATTTGTTGTAGTCCTTAAACAGAGAATTCTTTAAAAGAAAATATCTCCCTTTGCTTTGAACTTTGAGCGTCATAACTTTGCAGATGTTGATTATGCTCAAACAGCAACATTACAGACTAACTAAAGTTAAAAAAGTGAAATCACAATGAACCACCCCTTTAAAATAGTCAACCTTAATGTTATGAAGCAACGAGAATACTTTTTTGTGTGAAAAAACAAGCGACAAGAATACTTTTTGTGTGAAAAAACAAAACAAAAATGATGACTACTCAATTTCTTCTCTTCCCTGTCATTCTCCTATGCTGTTTACATTGTACAGATAGTGTAGGCCTTCAGGTTCTATGCCTGAACGCCGACTCAGTTTTGGCCGACGCTGTTTACGCGAGTAGCACAAAGCAGCGTGTGATGCTGACGCTGGAGCCGGCCAATAATGAGTCGGCGTTCTGACGTAGAACAAGGAAGCGCTGCACTGTGTCTACAACGTAAACAGATTAGGAGAATAAAGTCGTCATTTTTGTTTTGTTTTGTTCTTTGCGCACAAAAAGTATTCTCATCGCTTCATAACATTAAGTTTGAACCACTGCAGTCACGTCAACTATTTTAACAATGTCTTAACTATTTTTCTGGACCTTGAATATGGTAATTACGTTGCTTTCTCTTGGGGATCAGAAACCTCTCGGATTTCATCAAAAATATCTTAATTTGTTCCGAAGATGAACGAAGGTCTCATGGGTTTGGGATGACATGAGGGTGTGTAATTAATGACAGAATTTTCATTTTTGAGTGAACTAACCCTTTAAACTCTAAAACAAGCAGTTTTTGGAAAAAATCCTAAAACATCTCAGAGTTACTGAGTTAGAATGTATTTTGAATTAAATTTAAATCCTAGGAATTCAACACATAATTAATCAGCCCATCACATTACATAAACATTACAAGAACAGAATCACAGTCAAGGTGAAAACAGCTGCACCTTCATAATGAAAGCTAGCTTTTCCAGACACACACAGAGTCTGAGAGTAGCTTAATGGAGCAGTAAAACTCTTCAGACCACAGCTTAGCATCCAGAACTACACCATCAGCAAGAATCAATATCATTTCTTTACAAACCTATGAAACAGCTCAACAACAAGGATAATCTTTAGAGCTAACAACACTGAGCCTATAACGCTTTAGTCCACAGCAGTGAAACACACTTCTTCCAAGTCTATTGATCGCTAAAAGAAATACCTTGTGAAAGAAACATATTGCAGACACTCACCGTTTTGAAGTCCTGGTGGCTGCACTCCTGGCCCTGGAAGCGGCAGTAGAGCATCATCTCCTTTAGGTCGTGACCCACTCGTTCAGTGAACTCCCGCATGCTGAAGGGCTTTGGCCGGTAGTTAGTGAAGTTGGATTTCTCTGTGAGAAAGGACAGCACATGGGGCTCAGCCAGGTGTGGCTCGGGGATCTGCAGGTGCACGTCCAGCAGGGCCAACAGTTCCCCGGCATGGTAGAGGTCATTCTGCGTGAGACGTGTGAAACGATAGGCATTCAAATTACAGACGGTGACGGCGGGGAAGACAAGGCTGCCAGAAACCACAGCATCCACGCTGGTGACGTGGGGGTAGGAGAGGAAATAGGCCAGCCGCTCAGCACTCTCCAGAGCCAGTAGGACTAGGCTGGCCAGCAAGGCCACGCTCCAGAGCAGACGGCGCGAAGTGGAGCGGTAAGAGGAGGATGAGGAGGAGGAAGAGTAGGGGAAGATGAAACGCAAACCATGCAGGGTGCTTCGGTTGGCAAAGGACTGCCAGGACGAGGGGCCTCCCAGGCTCCCCATCCCTCCGCTCTCGGTCTCACGACTGACCTCACTTCCACAGCCCTCCTTCAGGTCCATGGCTGACACGCACACACCTGCGGGAAGATCAGCACATAGTGATTGTCAGCTTAAGCCCAGGCACCTTCTGGCATCTGATTCTGCCTATATTTCTCTACATTAGAGTTTCAGAAACACATCAATAATATATCATGAAATACAGTGTCTTTCTTGAAGCAGCGGGTTTGATGCAAACATGAAGAGACACTGTGACACTGTAAGGCTTTATGAAAAAACATAAAACTGAATGTAGACACCAGTGAGAGAGAGGATTTATGTAACATGAACCCTACTGACCAAAGAAACTGTGACAGTTTTAGATAGATGAAAAAGGAAAACAGAAAAATGAAAGATAGGAAAGTAAGAAAGGAAAGTAAAAAACAGAAAAGGATGGTGAAAGAGATGAAAAATTACAAGGAAGGAAGGACCAGAAAAAAAAAACAGGGACAATGAAAGAATGATGGAATGAAAAAGAAGACTGGGAGGAAAGAAGGAAAAAGAAATCAAAGAATGAAGGAAGAAAGAAAAAAAATCAACACTAGCACATATGCTCAAACAGAGACAAATCATGGTACACACACCCCCTGAAACCATAGTCAAACTGTCTCCTGTCCAATCAGAGAAAGCAACACATACAGAGAGAGAAAGACAGGGTCCATTGAACACTAGTAGTCAGAGCTGTTCCTACAAATAAATATCAGACTGGACCAGAGATCACACACATCACAGAGCACTGAAGGAAGAACAGATCTTGCTCCATATTAAGCAGTGTGAGAGGGTGGCAATGAAGAGGAAGATGCTGCCCAAGGGTTTCCCTCCGTCTGTCTCTCCACCCACTCCATCACATCAGCCCCTCCACAACCCAGGATCCTCCCTCTCTACGCAATCTCTCTCCACCATTTCCTTATTTCACTTCAACTTTCTCCCACTTGTTTAAGAAATGTTTTGAAAGTGCCCAGAGCAAATACAGTAAAGATTTCCAAAAGAGTTTGGCAATATTGTATTAGGCGACTTACAGACATGTCAATAAAGCTAATTGAACTGCAACTGAATAATAAATAGAATATTACATGGAGCTTAATAATCCCATCCCCCATAAACAAATTCATGCACGTGCACACACATACACACACGGTCACTGGACATCCAATGGCAATTCTAAGCACCTCACGTGCAGCCTAACGACACAACATCCAGCCGTACATGAGTGTGTGTGAGAGAGAGAGAGAGAGAGAGAGAGAGAGAGAGAGAGAGAGAGAGAGAGAGAGAAAGAAAGAAAGAGAGAGAGAGGCGGGTCAAAGCGGGCCGGAGAAGATGTTGTCGTTGATCCTGAGTCGACTGAATGTGTGAGCGCGATCTTCTCCCAGTCGCGCGCTTCCCGCGCTAGTCCAGCCAAACCATCACGCGCCCGGCGCTTCCGCTCCTCTTCTCGCCGTATCCAAGCAAAAGACCGCTGAGCCGGTACAGATGTGAGCTATACGCACACATTCACATGTAAAAACCCAAACTGAGGTAGGGCGAGAGGGGGGGCTCGTTCGCTCTTGCTCTTCGCGAGACACTGTGCAGTCTTCCCTCTCTCGCGCTCGCTTTTCTCTCCTCTCCTCCCGCGTGCGTTCATACTCCACTCCTTTTCTCTCCGCTTAGAGCGTGATGGATGGACACAAGAAGCAGATTGTGGGTAAAAGCAGGAACGGAGAGACTTTAAAGAATCAAATACGAAAACGGGGAGAGGAGGGGAACACAACAGAGCGAGAAAGAGAGAAAAGAGGGAGTGATGACAGATACTTTATTTGGTGGCCGGCGGGCGACTATCATCACATTAAAAATGTGTAATAGAAACTGTGTGAGGCATCTTTAAGTTTAATGCTTGCGTCTGCACAACATTCAAGGCATTCAAACACTTGAGGGAGGGGGACTGAGAAAAGCACTAAGACCGAAAGGGATAGATAAAAAAAAAAGAGATATAAAAAGAGAGATAGAGAGAGAGATGCTACAAGTGTGTGTTGTAATGCAAGCAGACAGGACAAAAGAGAGAGAGGGGGAGAGCACAGGGACTGTGAGATGAAAAATAAGATGACAGCAAGAGCTGAATTTGGAGGAAAGTAAGGATTTGCCAGAAGGGCATACAAATAAAATTTAAATGGATGAGAGCAGCTGGTGAAAAATTTGATATATAAAAAAATATGTCATTCCTCCATCTCTGAGCGCCACTGTAGAAGATCATTCTACAATACTTTTCGCATTTATTTCTCCTTCCATTTCTCCTCCTGACAGTCATGTAGTGCGACTCTTCAGAAATGACATCGTCTACGCCACGTTTTTCACGGCTCATCTGGCGGGAAACGCCAGACCGCATTAAGACAGCAGAGCCTGAGGAACTGGATGGCTACTTGAGCTCCCTTCACCTCTCATATACCTCCCCAGATCAAGCAGACAAGAAAGAAAGAAGCTTGTTTTATCTTTCACAACGGACCGTAAACATCTTTCTCAGTTTTTTTTTCTTTTTCTTTTTTTTTTTCTTTTTGTTTTGGGTTAGGTGAGGTGGAGAAAATGTTCCTCTCTATTTCATTGCCCTTGACACCAATTTCATTCTCACTCTCTCTCCCTCATCAGTCTCTCTGCCGCACACTTTCATTCCCTCATTCCAGTTCCCTGATTTCCTCATCTGTTTCAGCCCTGGGTACGCAGATGTGAGGAACAGAGAAGGGGAACGAGCAAAGAGGTAATTTATGAACCTCTGCAAATACATTTACACAAAACGGGTGTACGGGACACACAAACACAGCTCTGATTCTAAGTGTGCAAAGCGTTTGGCACACAGATCAATAGGTGAGGCTGGAACTTTATACTGGATTTCTGACAGCCTGTAATGACACGAGCTCAACCAAAACCATTTGGAAGAGTAAAGGGCATGAGACACATGGTCATGACCTGACAGAAAAATACATACTGCCTGAAGCATCATGCCCATTCACCCGAATTAATATCAAATGCAACTTAAAAAAAAAAAAAAATTATTGGTATCTTTGAGAAATGAGCATGCACAGTTATTGTAGGTAAAAAAGAAATGGTGTACACAACCATCTGAAAATGTTTTAATGTTGGAAAAAAAAAGTCTCTTATGTTCAGCAAAGCATCAGTTTTTTGATAAATAATGCTGTAACAACAGTAATATTGTGAAATATTATTACAATAACTGTGATGCCAAAGCAGCCATTACACCAGTCTTCAGTGTCACATGATCCATCAGAAATTCTACAGTCATGGACAAAGGTTTTTGAGAGAGAGAGAGAGAGAGAGAGAGATTGCGGCTTCAGTATATGTCAATTATTATTTTTTTCATGTTTCTATGGTCTACTGGAAAACAATGATATGAATTTCATATGTTTTAAAAAAATGTTATTGGCCAAAACATTTAATATAAGCAAAGAGTCCATATTTACAGTTCTTCGTAACCTCTGCAATTCACTCTGGCATGCTGAATATCAACTTCTGGGCCAAATCCTGACTGATGGTGATCCATTCTTGCCTTATTAAGGCAGGAACACACCAAGCCAACGCTGACAAACTAGTGGTGACAAAAGCAGACTGCAGGGTTGGCTCATGTCGGCAGCGTCTGACACACCAAACCAACGCTCGACAGCTGATGGCCAAGTAGCATGTCCGTTCTGCACCCTCGTAAGATGAAATGCCGTTCCGTACCAGCAGGTGGCAGTAGCTGAACAGCCAATCAGAATGATCAGATGGCCTGACAAGCTCCGACGCTGATTCAACATTTCGAATTGGCTGAAGAAAAAAAAAAAACAGACGAGGACCAACTTTAGCCGACGGTGCAGAACACACTGAGAAAACTTAGTCGGCCGACGAACAAAAACTGCCCGACGGCCGACCGTCGGCTTGGTGTGTTCCTGCCTTTAGTGCTTGGAGTTGATCACAGTTTGTGGGATTCTGCTTGTCCACTCGTCTTTTGAGGATTGACCACAGGTTCTCTATCGGATTAAGATCCGAGGAGTTGCCTGGCCACAGATCCAAAATTTCAATGTAATGATCTCCAAGCCACTTCATTATCACCATTGCCCTGTGACAAGCTTCATCATGCTGAAAAAGGCATGGATCATCACCAAATTGCTCCTGGATTGTTGGGAGATGTTGCTCTTGCAGGATGTTTTGATACTTTTCTTTATTCATAACAGTTTTGGGCAGAATTGTGAGAGTGCCACCCCCTTGGATGAAAAGCAGCCCCACACATGGATGGTCTCAGGATGCTTCACTTTTGGTATGACACAGGACTCATGGTAGTGTTTACTTTCTATTCTCCAGACAATCAATTTTCCAGATGTCTCAAACAGTCAGAAGGGGGCTTCATCCGTTTCTGCTGTCCAATCCTTATACTTGCTGCAGAACTTCAGTCTGTACTTGATGTTTTTCTCTGAGAGAAGTGCCTTTTTTGCCTGACACCAGGCCATTGTCCAAAAGTCTTAGCCTCACTGTGCGTGCAGATTCACTCGCACTCTACTGAGCAGCTCTGCACTGCTGGTGACACGATTCTGTAGCCGACTCCTCAGGTGGAGACCGTCCTGACACTTGCTGGACACTCTGGGACTTCCTGAAGCTTTCTTCAGCGCAGTTGAACCTCTCTCCTTGAAGTTCTTGATGATTCAGTAAAAGAATAGTTCAAGTGCAGTCTTTTTTGAAGCAATTTCCTTGCATGTGAAGCCATTCTGATGCAAAGTAATGATGCTGCACATCTTTCTTTAGATGTAACCATAGCTAACACAAGAACACAATCATTAGAATCACTTCTTCCCTCCTTTTATAGCAATCAATCAGAGTGCTCTTATAATTCAATCACAATGATACTGACTAGTACTCGTTCACACTTTCCCATGTGCTGATGATATAATTAGTGAGTTGGTCATTTTGTGCCAGGGCCAAAAAACTGTTAAATTTGGATTTTTGTGAAAAGGTTTTGTTTTGTTTTTTGGGGTTTTTTTTGGCCAATGAATCTTTTTGCAATGATTTAAAATGCATCTGATCGCTCTGCACAATAATCTAGAAATCAACAACAACTGAAGCAGCCAACTTCGTGAAACAAAATTTGTCCTTGTCAAAACTTTTGGTTGTGACTATAATATGCTAATTTAGTGCTCAAAAAACATTTCTTATTATTATCAATTTTGAAAACAGTTGTGCTGCTTCATAATTTTTTGGAAATTGTGCAATAGCATTTATTTGAAATAAAATTATTTTCTAACATTATAAACATCTTTACTGTCACTTTTGATAAATATTATTATATTAAACTTAATAAGAATATTAATTTCTTTAAACTTCGAATGGTAGTGTATGTCTAAAATGCTAAAATGCTATTGCTAACATCACTCTTTCACATATCTATATTATCAGTTCAATTAAGTCGCACCTTCCATAAATCATCTATTCACCCTCATGTCTCTCCAAATTTGTATTACCTTTTTTTCCCTGTGGTATAAAAGCATCACTTTTCCCTTCAACAAACTGCATGATGATCTGTGGCTGTCAAGATCAACTGCCATTTTGATTGGTTTATTTAAAAATTGGTTAGGTCAGAATTTGAGTCCTCTTTCATGCTAAATGAAAATGTATCAGCATTTAGCTACCCCACTTCACATTTCCTTTTTTTTTTTTTTTTTTTAAATCACTTGTGTATTTTTTTGCCTAGTTCATTAAAGGGATAGTTTACCCAAAAATTAAAATTACTCCATGGTTTACTCACCCTCAAGCTATCCAAGATGTATATGACTTTCTTCTTTCAGGCGAAAAAACTCAACTCAAGCTCCTCTTCTCTTATATCAAAATCCTCCAACATTTCTCTTTAATTTTCTAGTTTTAGACTTCTAATTCATGACCGGTGTTTTGTTTTGCTCTATACTCTGCACTTCCATGTTCGTCATTACGTCGTGCTTCGGGTCAGAGGTCACTCTTCCTCCACAAATCAATGCGTACGGCCGTCTGCCGGAAGCTAGTTATTATATCAATAATGGGTAACACTTTAGTTTAGGGTCCAATTCTCACTGTTAACTATTTGCTTATTAGCATACATATTACTATGATATTGGCTGTTTATTAGTACTTATTAGCACATATTAATGCCTTATTCTGCATGACCTTATTCTACGCCCCCTTAATCTTACCTAATTCCCAAGCTTAATAATGACTTTACCAACTATTAATAAGCAGTAATTAGTTTATAGTTTATTGAGGCAAAGTCATAGTAAATAGTTAGTTAATAGTGAGAATTGGACCCTAAAATAAAGTGCGACCTAATAATGTGTTTTTTTTTTTTTATTTTGTTTTACAAAAACCCATCGCTTCACTTCAGAAGGCCTTTATTAGAAGACAGTCTATGATGGTTTTCATTTTGGGGTGAACTAACCCTTTAAAGGGGGGGTATAATGCTATTTCATGTATTCTTATTTACACTGTTAAAGAGTTGGATTCTCATGCTAAACATGGCCAAAGTTTCAAAACACAAGTTGGACGAATTACTGTATTTCTGTGCCAAAAATTCTCTTCCAAATCCTTACAGGATTCAGGATCTTTTTTTCGAGTATGGGCATGAGTGACGTACACGGGGGCAGAATTCCTTGTACGGGCACTTCTCCCAGAAGGGCGCACATGTTGACCAGAGCGAGAGAGTAAGAGCACGCCCATCAACACGCATTCGGGTTTGCGAAAGTCGTTGGCAGCGCTGCACACGCACAGGTCACAGGACTTTACAAAATCAACAATGTCACCAAAGAAGTGTGTTTTTGGTTGTGAGGAAAAGATAACCTTGCTTCCCAAAGAACCCAGTGTTCAGTGGAGCTGAAAGATTTGTGCTCACACATTACATTGATGCGCTCTCAATATTTGTTATTAAAACAACCATAGAAACCGATAGTTGCAATCACTTTTTTATTAGTTAAAATGAATGGAGAATCTCTCATGTTTTTCCGTGGCTGCTCGGGCCCTCAGGATCGGCACTTACGTTTTCATAAACAAGGCCCAGTTCCACGCTGGATTTACAGATCGTTTGAAACTGAAAGATGGAGCGGTCACAGCGATAATGATCCCGGTCATGAGTCGGAACCGCAGGTGATGAGTAAAACTGAATAAAATGTCTGTTTTGTTGGCAATAGGTGCCTTAGTGCATATAATGTAAACAACACAAACGTAGTGAATTAATAAATGCATTATTCATCATTCACTATACGCTATATTCATTATAGTGATTCAAAAGTTATCCAGGGATAATGCAATGGTGTATTGTGTGTGTTTAAATATATTTGTTTAGCTGACTATTGATAGCTTGCAGACGATCGCTACACAAAAGCTGCGCGTGTTCATGACAGCTCGTCACTCTTTAGCTCCGCTCACGCGACACGCCTCCAGGCGCTCGGCTGTTTTCAGAAATACTTGTTACAGCGTATGTATCTTTTATAAATATAGACTTTTTGGAGAAAAGAAGTATGCACTACTACTCTATAGGTACTCAAGATTAACATGAGATTGGCAGAAACTGTGTGTGATTCCCCCCTGTTAACCTTCACGAGGATGCGGACGCACTGAAATTAGCTTTGTTTAAATTAGCTCAAATTTACTGTGTAATGTAATGTAATTACCTTGACAAATTATACATCAATAAAAAGACTCAAGCTTTAATTTTTGACCTCTGTTTTACTCTTAAAATCTTAGTGACCGTAATTTGTTAATCGACGATATATGATTTATCTGTGTTCTTCATGCCATGTCGGGTATTTTCATAATACTAGATTATATTCATAATGCAATGCTAATTAAGATAGCTTTTCTCATTGTGCAGAATACTATAAAAGAATATATTTTCTGTCTAATGTTTAGATCCGAAGCCACATCACATCACAGAAGGTTATTTAAAACATGGTTTTAATCTCATAAATTGTCATGTTTTGTTGGTGTGCTAAGCTAACATGCTAGCAAGCCCATAGAGATGCACCAGTTCTGAGCAAATGTAATGCAAATAAATAATTTTGAATTGTAAAGCTCACTGAGACTGAAACTGAACGGGGTTTGCACCACAAAACAATAGAGACAATACACTGAATGGATGTTTAGAAGATAGCAATAAACATCAGTTAGCATTTTAGAGTCTCCTCAAAATAAAATCACATGACATGATCTTGAAAAACATTTAATAAAACAGTTTTAGACTTGTCATCTTCAGATTTTAAATATAACATGGTCAGACATGTGGCTTTAACTGCAGTGCATTTCAACTTCAATTTTATTTTCATAAAGATATTTCATAAAAAATATATTTCTAATAACTTGACAAAACTTAAGCTATTAAAAATGATTCGTTTTTTTCATTATGGCAATAATTAATTATGACTTTACAATGAACTGCAAAGTGTCTGCTTTCAAATGAGACCATACTTAAGCTTTTAGTGCAAAGGGTTCATGAACTGTATCCGTTTTAGTTTCTTGGGATTTTTTCAAAAGTGGGAGTACTGGCTAACAATAGTCTGTTTCTACCTAGCAAGCACCTTTACTTCACTCTATTAAAGCAAATTTAGTTTGATCCAGTGTAATTTTAGTATTGTAAATATTATAGTTTTAAATATTTTGTATTAGTTTTTATTTTTATATTTTCTAATTTCATTCTAACTTTAAATATTTAGTAATTGTGTTTTTGTCATTTATTAGTTGTATATTATCTTAACTACAGGGATGCAAACAGGTAAGGGGGGGAAAATAGGTGAGAACATTGCACGAGGCTTGGCATCCAATGTGAAAAAATAATTTCTGTAGTTATTTTAAGGGATTTTTTTCATTTATTTTTTATTACCTACATGTCCAAAACTGTGATTTTTCACGACAAAAAAATAACATTGTTGCAACATTTTACCAAAATCAACATTTGGTTAAAATCTGATGTTATAAATGACGAAGTGCTATGCAAGATATTTAAGACAATATTGGATGATTAGACGGCAAATACTGTTTGCCAAATCTCAGACCTCAAATACATAAAATATTACCCATTATAGACATAGTTTTTAAAGTAACACTGATTGAAACAACCAGTTCTTTATTTGCCCTTGTACATTCACAAGTAACCTGGATCTATGCAAATCCCATAGGTGACCTATTTTGATCTCAAAAAGGTGAGTTCTCACTGAAAGGTGAGGAGTTTGCATCTATGTAACTAATAAAATAATGTAACTTTTTTATTCATTGTTATTGCAGTTTTAGTTATGTAAGTAGGCCTATATCAAAATGAACTACATGAAAATGAATCAAATAAGTTCTCAGGTATTGCTCTAGCTGCTGATAATCATGATCATTTCTCCAAGTATAAAGGCAGAAGCTGTATTTTACCTGTTATTTTCAAATAACAGCAAGTTCTCAGCAGGCAGGGTCACTCACATCACTCTTAGCAGCCGTTTAAACTGCACATCATGAGACCTACATTTAAAAAGTACAGTGAGAACACACCTGTCCAGTTAGAATACTGATTTAGACCAGAAGATCATATTCACAATTTAGTGGAGGTTTTTTTTTTTTTTTTTTAGAAATTTGTATACTTGGCGCGTTCAAAGAGGCAAGATGGCGGCTCTAATGGTGAAGGTCTTCCAATCAATGCTGAAGAGTTGGGTGATTGATCTTTCAGGTGTCTCCATGTGTAACAATGAAGAGCATTTCAAACTGACAGAAGACCCAGTACTGATTAAATCTGGCTTTCGTTCAAGTGTGTTAATTACACGGAGGCAAATTATTAAGACCTAAAGAAAAAGGACGGAACACAACGTCTTTATGGACTGAAGCTAAAGACCTTGTGGAAGCATATTAGGCTCAGTAATGACTCGGTAAAAACGCTTCAATCTGAGGCTGATCATTAGTGCGCGCGTCGCCCCCTAGTGACTGATACACACCCTACAGCATACTAATGTATGTTATTTTAATGCTTTAAATGCCTGCATATCTAGAAGAGATGATTGGGGTGATTCATCAGACGATCCAAGAGTGTTAAACAAAACATAAGTGAACAAATCTCTCATTTTATAAAAGAAAAATAAGTCAAAGCAATATGCCTATTAAATCCCTTTAGTAAAGAAATTAACATGAGGATAGAGTCCAAATGAAAGAAGACATATCAGAAATGATGGCTGCCATATTACATTTACTGATAATCCCCATCCTCCATCACTCACATACGCCATTCACAGCTCGTCTTGCACCAATATCTCTGTGGAGGCCACCAAAATGCTGACAGCTGTAGGGCTTCCAGACTGTTAATGACTTAATGAAGCAAATAAGGCAAGGTCCCTGTGCCCCTTCAGCTGCAGTAATGAACAAAGTTTAAACATGGATTACTCCTCCTCTGGGCTCCGGATAAAACTCACACATTCATTCTCCAAGTAACAAGATACATCTGTGACATGCTGACAGATTAGATCAGATCCCGTCTTTGTTCTGAGCTCAATGCTAAGCGGTGTCGAACTCAAGAACAGGTTTATTAATGGAGGAAAATGCCTATGAGAATTTCAAAGTTCAAATCAAAAGCCGTTAATGCTGCATTTAGCCATTTAAAGATGACACAGATTTTAATGAAACAAAGAGCTTTTGGATGCAGATTAACAGTAAATACTAATTAGTAAAAATATTAGCCTGATAAACTAAATCTGCACCTGCTAAATCACGTGTCTGTGTGTGTGCGTGTGTATAAAAATACATCCATCTCACTCAAAAAACAAAATGAAAAGAGACATACAGCTTAAGACACCCAGCTGATGGATCTAACCCTCCTCCAGACCAAATTATAAGTTATGCAGGGAGGACAGGGGATTTAATATTTAACCAATTAATTATTCAATCAATCTTTCCTAGCTTACATTGTGTCTAATAAGTAATTGCACCTTCATGACTTTATAATGGTTCACAGTAAATACACACCCAATCAAGAAACCAATAACACACAAAGCGACATGCTGTTGAGACAGTGAGACCAAGAAAGTACAGAGCAATTCATAAAATATGAAGATTAATCAAGACAGGTAAAAATGCAAATTAAAAGATGGCAGTGAAAGACAAAGTAACAGGATGGGACTTCCAATTATAATCAGTGAAATGATCAAATAACGTCTACCACTCAAGACATCTTACGGTAAGACATGAAAAAGCTTTTAAACAGCATGAACAAACCCCATTATGCCAGCCACTCTGTTAGCACACCAAAAATGACTAATTATGCCATTCAAGTCCTTTAAGGAGGAATCCAGCTGGCACACTGTAGCCTTAATGGCTGATTAAAATTCACAAGGAAAGCTTGCCAAAAAAAAAAAAAAAAAAAAAAAACATCAGATTACTGGCTAATTTCAGCATGAAATTAACATTGATTCTTACAGACAAGTTCTTTCAACCCATCTAATACTATCTACAAAAGCATGTTGCATTTGTCAGCAACTCAAGAAGTGAACACGTCATTTACGGGTCTCATCTGGAATTTATTTCTTCAATTTATGCAAGTGAATTATGTACATATTTACAAAGGTTTACACAAAACCTGACCAAAAGTAGTGTAGTCTTTGGTTAGTAGGTGTTTGTTCAATAGTGGGTATGGTCATAATATGTATTAATATGAGACATGTTCTACAATTATACTTTGTATTTAAAGTGACTGTGCGATCAATGTAATCCATCATATGACTCCACAGGTAACTCCCCGAGCAGCTCATCAAGGTCATCTTAAGAAAAGAAACATTCACAAACAAAGATTAATACTCAAATGCACACACACTTCTCCACATTGGAACATCTGAAAATTATAAGTTACATTTTCTTTCGCCATCTCATTTCAAACAGATCAAATGAGCACAGCATACCACCCACTGTATAGAAGATAAAACATTATTTGTTGCAACTTAATATATTCTAGTGAGTTGTGTGATAAAAAGCTATTAAGATAATTGCATTATTCTTATCAGAAAAACTCATAATGTATGTTCAAATAAAGCATAAACAATGTGAAAAATTTATGAATGAAAATGAATCCAGTTAATCTGGGCCGATGAATTATGAATGTAATTTGATAAATACGACTGATCGTGCCCAAATGCGCCGAGTCAGAGTCAGTTGCATTTAATCAGTGTTTAAATGTCGTGGGTAAATATTTAAATCTGCTTCAGTTGAAGGAAACAGTCTTCGTGGATTGAGCTCAAGTCTTAGAATGTTTCAGCTAGTCGGTAAGTGTGTCCCCGGCTTTAGGGGTGTGCAATAAGCAAGAATTTATCACAATACGCTATAATATATAAATCACATCAGGTCATCCTAGGCCTGACAGAGCTTCATAATCACTAACATTAATGATACTACAGTAAATCCATGGTAAGTTTTTCTAAGGATGCTGATCAAAAGCTTTCTGATTACCACTATGCAGGGCACAATGTCTCCTTTTGTTTTCCTCCCCAATGCTGCTTAGAATGTCAAGGCAGTTGAATATGACTTAAATGAGCTTAAAAGGATAGTTCACCCAAAAATTAATCAATTACTCCCCCTCATGTTGTTCCAAACACGCAAGACTTTCGTTCTTCTTCAGAACACAAATGAAGATCTTTTTGATGAAATCTGAGAGCTTTCTGTCCCTCCATAGACAGCTACACAACACACTTTGACACAGTTCTTAAAGAGATCTGAAGAGACGTGATCACTTTATATGATTAACAGGTTTAATTTAGGCTTTTCACATATAAATACTGATCAGTGAACATAAACAGAAGCTCAACCTAACCTGAATGACACACGAGAACAAACGTCTTGCAGAAGCTCAAACGTGCTGCGTAACAAGAGAAAAAAACCTCATTGGTTCTCGCAAGCCAAACAAGCATACTTGAGCTTCCTGTTACCACAACTGATGTGCGAGTTGATGAAAGTTTATATGCGAATAAAAGCCTAAATTAACCTATTAGCGTTCCACTGTACTGCCTGTGGTACACATATCTTTCAAAAGAGACCAAAACCATGCATATACTCAACATGGTCCAAGAACAGCACGCGATTTACTTTGGGTATGCCTTTTTAAATGTTTTAGGCCAATTTTACAGGAATGGTAAGGAGTTAAATCTGTTGTTTATCATATAAAGTGATCGGGTCTCTTCAGAAAATTTGGACTAAACCACTCAATTCATACGGATTAGTTTTACAATCTCTTTATGGAGTTGCGTAGCTGTCTATGGAGGGACAGAAAGCTCTCAGATTTCATCAAAACTATCTTCATTTGTGTTCCAAAGATGAACAAAAGACTTACAGTTTTGGAACGACGTGAGGGGGAGTAATTAATGACAATTTTCATTTTGGGGGGAACTAATCCTTTAAGTATTGAGTCATTCAGGGGTCAGAAAGGAGTCTGTAACAGAAAATTCTGTACCAAATTTAAATGGATTTGGCAAAATACATCAATTTAGGATGAATTTGCATCTGCAGACTGATCCATTTAATGAAAGGTAACTTCATACCTGATGTTTCTAACATGCGACCGATGCAATTCATTAAATGTAAACGATGAAACATATGTACAATTGTTGGTTCTGATCCTATTTTAAATGGTGAAGTGCCGTTTCAAGAGTTCTAACACAAGTACTGTTAGTATCACTCGCTTGTCTGTGCCATTCCAGACTAGAGTATGTGAGTGTGGAAGCAGAGCAGAGTGTTTTCTCCTGCAGCAAGAATTTTTTTTCCCCCAACACACCTGCGTTTCCTTATCACTCCAGAAAAGCTCAGGGGTGCGTTTCCCAAAAGCATTATTAGTCAACTACGGTCACAACCATGTCATTTTTTGAAACGATTCAGTGTTTCACAAAAACATAGATTGAACAAACATTTGCAAACAGCATCAGAAACTTGTGTGGTTGGAATTACAGCTTTTGACTTGTGGTTAGAAGCTCAGAGTCTTGTTGGTATGACATGTGGATCATGCTCTTGAGCACAGTAAGCAACTAACCATCATTATATTATGGTTAAGCAGCGAGTTATGTCACTGTACAGGAAATGGACCCCAGAGCAGGTTTTTCTCAGCAGTGGAAATGGAAAACTTGGAGCAAATCTGGAGTGTTTACAGAAGACTCTCCGCTCAACTCACATACTATGTTCCAGACCAGCTTTCAGCCAGTACATCTCGTCATGACTACAACAGCACTCTTGCTTGTGTGACATTGCTTAATTGACAAAACTGTCTCCAACATACACACCTTTGTCCCATGTGGTGTCCTCTGTTGGTCCCGACACAGTAGATGCTTGACAGAGTTTATTAGAGACAGCTGCAGTGTCTAAACCATCAGCATCCCGACTTTCCTCAACTGCATTTTCATCTTCGTCATCAAAGTGGAGCTCCATCTGAGAGACTGGGCCCCCTGCAGACCTGTTGGGTTTACTACGCAGTGCAAACTCCTGCTTGTATGCGGCACAACAGGGGTGAAATGAAAACAAAACAAATGATAAACACATAGATTAATAGAAAAACATTTTGGAAAATGAAGCATCTCCTCAAGACGGGTACAAAATGCTGGAGACCACCAACAATTTAGACTCAAACACCTGTAGAAAAACAATACAGAAAATGCAAAATACAAAAAAATTATAAACTGAAGAACGGAACAAAGCGACTCACCAGTGGAGGGTGGGATGGCTGGGAGTTATGGAAGACCCCGTCAGGTGGGTATATCCTAAGAAGGTTATTGGGTGTGACATTCAGGTAATGATTTCGGTGTGATGGTGAAAACACACCCACCTTTAAAAAAAAATTAGAAAATCTATGGACTCCTTGTCTCTTTATTGGATAGACACAGTAAAGGACTGGAAATGATAGAGAAGAGTGCAGAATGGGATCTGCAAATATTGCGAGCCTGATCTTGTAATGCCCACATAAGCACTACAGCTCAACATGCACTATCCATTAAGCCGTGGCTCAGAGTAATATATTAAAATAATAATGAGTAAAGTAAAACAATTTCTGGTGTAATCTTAAGTGCATATTATTTCGTGTTATAGCTTATAATGAGGTCAATGAGGTCATAGTTACTTGTTTGAGAAGTAACACAGCTCCTGTCTTGAGCTCTCCCTGTCTGTCTTCCACCAGGCGACGATGAACCGTGCCCTGCATCTCACCTTCAGAGAGAAAAAGAAACAAGAAAAGACAAGTCAAAAAAAGACTTTTCTAGAAACAAAGATTGTGCAATCAGACCAGGAACACCGGCTCAGTCAGGGACCCCCTGATTTCACAATAACTGTGATTGTATGAGAGCGAGAGAGAGAGCGCGAGACAGATGGATATGGTCATCCATATCTCCATGGAGACAGTAAGCTATGTTTTTACCATTTTAGATAGATAGATAGATAGATAGACAGGCTGGTAGTATACATTACACCCTAATTATTCGTAGTACCTGTGGGATCTCTGAAGACAGCCTTTGCATCTGCATGTGTGTGTGTGATACTCTTCAAGACAACAGCCATGTTAGGGACCTTATTCTTAGTTAGCTGCCTGAGAGCAGCCTGGAGGAGTGAGAAAGATTTAAGTCACAAATAAAAATAAATTTAAAAAGAGTAACAGAAAAAAAGATAAAAAACATAAGCCTCAAGGCCATTGGTAATGAATCAAGTGAAAAGCTAATCAGCATTTGTCAGCCTAATGAATATTTAACACACGTGTACCATTAGTAGAGGATTGCTATGACACACTGGGCAAAACACATTAAAATTACATTAATAATCACTTTAAGGTAACTGATGACAACGGTGATTATGTTTGTGTTAATCATTTAGAGAGTGGAGACTTCTCATTTGTCCTGATTATTGTCATGAACTTCCACTTCAGGCATAAAAAAGCAATACAAATATTTATTGTACAAATCTGGATAAAACGAAGAAATCTGAAAGCTTAACAAATTTCTATCCCAAGCACAAACACTCATATAATCTCATTTAAATACACACTGTGCTGTGAGATCTAAATAGCTCACCTTGCGGAGAACCATGACAACACTGTAAGAATGAAGAAAGCAAGAAGGGTTCTTCTCATCCAATCCCATCTCAGACTTCATCACTGCCCATGGACCCCTGCTGAACTCCTCATCCTCGCTCACCTGAGAGCTGGAGACCTGCTGAGAAAAACGGACACCCCGTCTGATGAGTGTAAGATATGAGAGTATGTGCGAGAAAGTGAATGTGTCAGTGAATCCACAACTGTAGGGTGTAAAAAAAATAAAAACGAAAATGGTAAGAAAAATAAATAAATAAATATTATATATATATATATATATATATATATATATATATATATTATATTATATATATTAGTATTGATTACCAATGGATTTTCATCATCTAATACATTTAACACTGTTATTTATATTTAGCAAATCTCAAAATGAATATTCATTTTATAATGTTGTGATGCCTAAATTCACCTGTAGCATATTTACTCATAAGTAGTGTTTCCTTTTATAAGGGACTCTGGTGTAAAAAATTGTGTTTCTGTACATTGGGAAAAAACCAATGTTATTTTAGTATTATTTATATACTCTTAGATTATTTATTAAAGGGTTAGTTCATCCAAAAATTTAATTTCTGCCATTAATTACTCCCCCTCATGTCGCTCCACACCCGTAAGACTTTCGTTCATCTTTGGAACACAAATGAAGATGTTTTTGATGAAATCTGAGAGATTTCTGTCCCTCCATAGACAGCTACGTAACTGACACTTTGAAGCTTCAAAAAGTTCACAAACAGATCGTAAAACTAATCCATATGAATTGAGTGGTTTAGTCCAAATTCTCAGAAAAAAATGATTACTTTATATGATGAACAGATTTAATTTAGGCTTTCATTCACATATAAACATTCATCAACTCACATCAGTTGTGGTAAACGGAAGCTCAAGCATATTCACATGACATGCGAGAACCAATGAGGTTCATTCTCGCGTTACGCAGCACATTTGAGCTTCTGCAAGACGTTTGTTCTCGTGTGTCATTCAGGTTAGGTTGAGCTTCTGTTTATGTTCACTGATCAATGTTCACATGTGAAAAAAATCCTAAATTCAATATGTTTATCATATAAAGTGATTGAGTTTCTTGAGAAAATTTGGACTAAAGCACTCAATTCATATGGATTAGTTTTACAATCTCTTCATAAACTTTTAGAAGCGTCAAAATGTCAGTTGTGTAGTTGTCTATGGAGGGACAGAAAGCTCTCAGATTTCATCACAAATATTTTAATGAGATAATTAAATGAGGGTGAGTAATTTTCATTTTTGGGTGAACTATCCCCTTAATTTACTTTGAATCAGCTTTTTTTTTTTTATCATTTCTTTCTTCTTTTTTTTCCCATTTTAGTTCTAGTAATTTTATGACATTCTTTATTTAGCCATTTAGCTTTAATTTATTTTTATTTCACTTTTAGTTTTATTAATTTTAAATAAGTTTAAGTTTTTTCCATCCAACAATGTAAGTTTTATTTCAATTACTTTTAAAGGTTTGATAAGTAAACAATAAAAGTGGAATAAACAGCTAAATAAAATGAAGCCTAAAATCTAGTATCAACTGTAATTTTGTAATGTGGAAGATCCCACATACACATACCTCACTTTTTAGGCGAGCAACCGCTCCATGTGCAGGTGTCTGAGGAACTGACACAACAATGTCATCAAGACTCCGCCCACTGACCTACAAGACAACATAAATCAGGAATATTGTAAGCAAATAGTGAGAAAATAAAGGAAATCTCAAGGTTACAGAACAATAATAAACATAAACAACAAGAACAGGTTTTAGAGAGAAATAGTCTTGCAATGCACTAAATAACAGATATGAGCAGTACATACTGTGTGCCATTGACAGTAATCAGCTAAATTAATGCTTGGCTGACCTGCTGTGGTAGTGCTCCTGCTGGGCCAGGGAAACGGCGTGCTTTGGCTGGCATCATACAGCTCTGTGGTCTCTGAGGTGTCTTATTGGCTGCAGACACCAGCTGGACCAAGTGATTGGTCAGGACAGGCGTGTTGAGAGGACGAGGTGTAAATGTGGAAGAAGAATCAATAGCAGAAGACACAGAGTGGAAAAGAGATCCTCTGGGCTGCAGTGGGGTCCTCGGTGTCGAAACACCCCTCTGGCACGGAGGCGACACAACTGGAGGCCTTGGAGTCACAGGTCTGGGAAATTGTGAGACTAATGTAGCGGGGATATGCATGTGATTTGGATTCTGCATAGGGGTAGATGGACACCTGGGGCCTTCGACATTGGAGGCGAATGAGGTGTTCATTAAGGGCCGTGCAACTGACACTGAGCAGGCTGCACCAAACCTTTCATGGGAGGACACTTCTGCTGCTGAATGTCTCATTCGTTTAATGGGTGAAATGTTGTCCAGTGGTGGTGAAATATTTTGTGGCTCAGAAACCATCTGAGGAATGCTATCCAGCTCCTCCAGATCCACATCCCAGTCATCAAAGTCATCCTGAGGAGTGAGGTCTCTCTGCGGGACACTGAGAGATGCTGGCTGTGGAGGGTTTATTGGGTTAGAGGAGGGTGTCAGGGATGACGCAGGCGCTCGGAGGGAAGAAACGTAGGAAGAAAGTGTCTGATGGCAAGGTATGGAGAAGTCTGGTGGGGAACTGATAGTGCCACATGTCGGGGTTCGAAGAGTCGCCACACAAACAGATCCTGACGTATTTTCCCCAGCGCCTGATGACAAGCTAACAGGTCTCTGCTGAACATGAGTGGATTTTTCAGCCAACTCATGTGAGGACACAGATAATGGATCTGAAGAAGGTGTGCGCTCTGATGGGCATGTCCAATCAGCTTCAAGCAAATCCTACAGATGAAAAACAAAGATAAAAAAATATGGCAATATGAATACACACACGTTATATTTAGCATTAAATTTATATTTCGTTTTAACGTGCATGTGGCATTACTCAACTATAAAAAAATCATCATATTCTATGTAAACTTAGTTTGTTTTGTAAACTGTACTAACATGCCTTAAAATACATTTTGAAACTAAAAGTACATTCCAAACCTCATCCTCAAACTCCTCTCCAACACTGAACAGCCCCTTCCATTTATTACCAGCCTGTATCGACAAACAGTGAATAATATCATCAACATAAAATCGCAATAATCAGTTTATATAGTTATTAGCTTACGACGAAAATGCTATCTCTTTGTACATAGCTTACCGTGGCTGTCATGTCTGTTCTGTTAATTATAAGAGCAGATATGCAACGCGACAAACATTAGTTATTGGAGTATGGAACTATTTGTGGAAAGTTTCGTTCTCATTAGATGTGCAGACATGGAAAACACTGAAAATAGTATATAGCAATCTTATTGTCACACCCTCGCGCCGCCACGTTCAAACATGGGCAGCGTACGTGACGTACGCAGGTGACGTGTTTTGTTGCCGCGTTCAGCACCAGTGATGTAGCGCCATCTGCTGGAGGTTTCCTACGCGTGCATACACGTATACATAATACTTGATGCATTAGAAACATGGTTTGTGATACAAGACGCAGAAGTTTTATTTTATTGTCTTACAGACTCAAATGTCTTTGTATTCCCCTATTATTATCTCAATGAAAAAAACTAAAATACACGTATACATAATGGCGAACAAAACTTAGGAATAATAAACGTTGTAGTTTGAGGTTACTGCTAAAGGCGAATTAAATATTACCGTTATTTACACTTTATAATTTTAACACTAGTCATTGGATAAGTGGAATCCGCCTTTTTTGCACATCAACTGCAGCCAAACATTAGGTTTACTAGATTTCACTATTGTAATCTAATGTAGAGTATTAATTTATAAAATGTGAGGACAAGCATAAGTCCTAAATGTAAATGGCTGTCTCCTAGTACTGATGGGGCATACAAGTATTGGGCCAGCATTAACAGCATACAAAACTACACAAACGTCACGTGTCATTGACGAGCTCATAATCTACATGAACACGCATCATTCACACCAAGATTCAAAACAACACTATATTTTATAAAGTATATAATCTCTGCTGAACATTTTAATTGGGTCAGTTATGAGACGTTCAAAATATGAAATGTTGAGGGGCATAAGAGTAGGATGCTTTTGCAAAGTAACTTCATTATAGACTACAGTATACCAGGAAAATCAACAAACATTTAAAGAACAGATTTTTATTATCTTTTCCACAAACAATACAGAGGAGCCATGTTGTTAAAACAACAGTTCTAAAACTTCTGGAACTGCTTCTTGGCTCCAGCTGCCTTGGTGACCTTCAGGACGTTGAACCTCACAGTCTTGCTTAGAGGTCGGCATTCTCCAACTGTTACAATGTCACCAGGAGTCACATCCCTAAACAAATGGAAAACATTAGTGACACTCAAGAAGAAAAAATAAATAACTTTGTACAGTTTCCAAACTACTCAAACCAAAAACAATGGAGCTCATTTTAGGCATTATTTGCTGCATCAGTGATGCCATAAGGCAGTATCGTCAGAGCCTGACAGACTTGGAAGACCATCGTGAGAAAACATCATTTGCAGCTTCCCACACATTCAGAGATGTGTTCAAATCCACAAAAAGGGTCTACAAAAGCTTTTGGGCATCTAAAAGGAAGTGCACAGGAAGAGTTTTACCTGAAGCATGGGGAGAGGTGGACAGACATGTTCTTATGTCTCTTCTCAAAACGGTTGTACTTGCGAATGTAATGCAAGTAGTCCCGCCTGATGACGATGGTCCTCTGCATCTTCATCTTGGTCACCACACCTGAACAAAAATAAGGTGACAACCTGTAAGTTCACATATGTAGCATATTGGTGGCTAGATATTAATTTCTTTGCTTTCACAAGTGCTTAAGATAAAGTAAAATTAGACAGAGGGAGGCATCAGTAAAGCCATTAGGCATTATCTGCAAAATAGTTTCAGAAGACCATCGTGAGAAAAACATCATTTGCATCCCAATAAAACTACAATTACTCCAAGAAGAACTACAAAGACTCACCGGACAGAATCCTGCCTCTGATGGACACGTTTCCAGTGAAAGGGCATTTCTTATCAATATAAGTGCCTTCAATAGCCTGTGGAAGTAAAGCACAAGAACTTTAATCATTTGAAATCAATCTAGGTTACATAATGGAAGCATATTCAACTGCATCAGCATTGCCATAAGGCTCTATCCTCAGAGCTCTCTTGGAGTCTAGGAAGACCATCGTGATAAAAACATCATCTGCTGCAAAAAGTTACACTTGCATGCAAACACAAGCTCACCTCTCTGGGGGTTTTGAAGCCCAAGCCAACGTTTCTGTGGTAACGTGGGAGCTTTTCTTTGCCACTTCCTTCAACAGCCAGAACCCGCTTCTTGTTCTGGAAGATGGTGGGCTGTTTCTGATAAGACCTCTCGTTCTAAAACAACACAAGCACAGAGTCAGTCATATTCCTTACACACCAATGGATGCTGATATGATGTTCAAGTAACGTAATACACCACATAAGCCTGATTAATGGACATCTTTGACTAAGCATCAAAAACACTAACTAAACATTAAGGATTTTTTTTTTTTTTTTTTTTTGCTGCATCAGTGATGCCATAAGGCAGTGTCGTCAGAGTCTAACAGACTTGGAAGACCATCGTGAGAAAACATCATTTGCAGCTTGTTGCCCATTTAGAGCATGTCAACTCCACAAAAAATGGGCTTTTGGACTCAAGTAACATTGGAATCTAGGAAGACTATTGCTACTGGAATTTTAGCATATCCTTCCTCACCTCTCAAGGCAAAGCCATCCATGTGCTGGAGTGCTTTACAGACAAATTCGGTTATTTTAAATCACTCGACGAAGTTGATTCTGCATACTAAATCCAGCTGTTTCTCTTAAAACAACTGTAGTCCATATAAACAGTTGCATGTTTAATAAGTCATGTTCTGTTCGTCTGGTAAGGAAAGGCCGCTCGCGTTTTCGTTCAACGCTTCCCACCCGTTAGCCTGAGACGGAAAACACGGATTCTAGTCCTAAACGCGGTCCATTTGGACATCATTGTCTCCATGATGGTTTCTTCGCTGTTCATCTACCAGAATCTGTGGCTTTCAGCTGAAGTTTAACATGAAATCAACTGGGTTTTCATGACCACGCCGTTTGAGCTCACATACCTGTGCGTCCGCCATCTTCGCCAGCCGAGTCGTAAAGAGGACTACACATGCGCGAGATGGACGGAAGAGAGGTTTTCGCGGATATGACGACAAATTGTGGGGGTGGCTGAGCTAACAGTTTAATCTTGAATTCAAACTGTTTCCTATGTCTTTTATTCGAGATTATTTAATTCTTTACATTTAAACAACTTTAAAATCTTTTTAATGACATTGTGTTCTTACCGTCTGAATTCATTGTTGAGAAGGTATTGAATACGTTTATCCATCATGTTTATTTGGTGTGCGTTAAATAAAATATATTAGGTTCACAATTATGATAAATAACGTAACCTATTTAACCTATAATTGAGCATAATTAAAATACAGAAGAAAAAAAAAAACTGCCGTCAGAATATGCGGATAAAAACATCAAATATAATTTTCTATGTGAATCTACACAGAGTATGAAAAAGAAAGACAAACTTCAATGACAGTAATATATCATAGTGAGTATAAAACTAATAAATTAAGTGGTGAAATTATTACTAGTAGGTTAGGCCTACGGAATGACTAGTAAATACGACTGGCATACCACCAACAACTGTAATTCATACCAGTAATGAATAGTTGACATCTGAACCACAGATCCCAATGTTACCACTAACAAAAGAATAAATACTTGTCTTGCATTTATGTTTTGTATCGTATTTGAAACTTCAGACTTTTATGGCTCAGTGTGCAGAATTTAATCTCACAATCGAAGAGGAAAAACACCTACATTTTATAAAGAAATTGACAAAAATATGTTGTAATTTATATGGCCTAAATGTACAATGAAATTCTCAAAGCTTGTAATGTAAATCAATGAGATTTTTTATAACAGGACAAAAATGTCCTCTAAATCCCTTTTATTTGCAGCGTGCTGCATCAGCCTCTTGTCCGTGACTTCCTCTGTGTAGATCATTGATTGACGTCACGCAGCGGAAGCCTTATTTTCATGCTAATATGGCAGCGCCGTCGGGTGGAGGCGATACGGGTAAGTGCCGCTTTTATGTTTAGATTATGATTTTTGCCAGTTTTTCGCTTCGTATCTCAGATACCCAACAGAGCATCTAGACTTACGTTTTTAATGTAGATTAGACTTCATTTATAACGTAAACTGTGAGTTTTCTCAGTGCCGTTCACTGTCACCGATGTCTGTCTGAAACATGTCTGTACACATACCGATCACCGGACGATCCGCCTCACAGAGCTGCTAATTGACAACAATGACTCGAACTGAATAAACAAACAAACCACAGTCGTCTTTTGCATTGTTTTAAAGTCAGCCGCCTACCCAGACAGCATATTTGAGTATCATCCGCGTTCCGAACGGATACACGAGCATCATAGGAGCGTTCCGAACTTTCGATTTGTTTAGAACGCGCATATGATGCCTACTGTCTAGATAGGCAGCGCGCTATGTTTGGAGACACAGCCTATGCGCGCGTGTGTTGGCTGTGCTCACATGCCCGATACTGAGTTGTTGTTGATTTCTGGAAGAGGTGACATCATCGTATGATCCTTAGGAGGGGGTAGTAAACACTCGTCACAGCGATAGCTGGTCATATACAGGTTTCGAGTTGAGTTGCTGTCGATTTAAAGGAACAGCTCGCCTTAAAAAGAAAAGAAAATGACGTCATCTCTGACTTTGTTTCAAACCTGTATCACTGTCTTTCTTCTGTGGAGCACAAAAAGAGATGTAAGGCAGTATAACAGCCTCAGTTTTATTGCGTTTTGTTTCATGCAATGAACGTGAATGGTCACAGAGGTTGTCGTTCTGCCTAACATCTCATACAGGTTTGGACATGATGACAGAAATGTCATTTTCGGGTGAATTATACTTTTAAAACGCTCCTGCTGTGTTAATAAAATAGATCTTCATCATGATTTATTTTCCCCAAACTGTTTTTGTTCACTTAAGACATAACAGACTGTGTGTACATGAATAATTGCCAAGAGGGGAATTTAGAATTTTGGTGAATTGCTACAAACTAATGGGGGTCAGTTTGACCTTTAAAGGGTTAGTTCACCCAAAAATGAAAATACATCCGTAAGACCTTCTTTCATCTTCAGAAAACAAAGTCTGAGAGGTCTCTGTCTCTCCATAGAGATCCAACACAACTACCACTCCAAGGTCATGAAAGGTAGGAATGACATTATTAAAGTGACTCCAGTGGCTTAAACTCAATTTTATGAAGCAACGTGAGTGCTTTGTTTATGCCAGAAAACATAATTTACCACTTTGCGTACAAAAATATTGATCTGCAAAATGCGTTTACAGGAGCTTCACGACACATGCGTTTTGTTTTCACGCAAGAGCCGTCATTGTTGCGTGAACACGCTTTGGATAATATTATTTTGTAAATAAAGTGGTAAATTATGTTTTTTTTTTTTTTTTTTTTTTTTTCACAAACAAAGCACCTGTGTCGCTTCATAAAATTGAGTTTAAGCCACTGGAGTCACATGGAGTAATTTAATGATGTCATTCCTATCTTTCTGGACCATGGAGTGGTAGTTACATTTGATCTCTATGGAGGGGCAGAAACCTCTCAGACTTCATCAAAAATATCTTAATTTGTGTTCTGAAGATGAACGAAGGTCTTACAGGTTTGGGACGTAATAAATGACAGAAGTTTCATTTTTGGGTGAACTAACCCTTCAACACCATCGTAGACACAAAATTTGTGCATCCATTCCAAAACACATCTAAGTGTAGATATTCATGACCCCAAATGAGGAAACAGTCACAAAATGTCAAAAAGAAATAAGTATTTTAACCAGTGTTTCAAGCAGTTTATCATGGATCAAAATGACCCAAGCACAAAAGGAGGGTTACATACTTGATATATAACCAGAAATGTGTTTTGTTTCCAACCTGCTTACTTAGACATAATTTCTAGGTATCAAATGCTGTCTAGTTAGGCAGCTCACTAGTTTTGAGACAGCCTGTTTTATTGTGTTTATGTCAAGTGAAGGTTTAAGGTCAGCAATCTAGTTCTGAGTTATTTTAAAGTCCTTAGTTTTATTTGAATATGCAAATATGTAAACTAATAGTCAAAATGAGTTATTTATGATATGTGCCTGAGGCATTTAGGTTAAGTTAGTCTTTCTCCACAGGACAGCTCATGCATATTAGTTTCTTTACATCAACTTTACTCACCAGGAAACTGAAACCAAATGTGTGCAGAATTATTCATTGCCAAGTCACGTAACAAACAATCCCACTGTCAGGTGCTTGTCTGTTCACTTTAACGTTCACATGAGTGTTTTTAATACCTTTTTTTACTATTGTTTTTTTATACTGAACAAAAGTATTTAATTCTTTTGCTCCTTTTTTACTGTAAGTGTCTCTTCAATCGTATTGTTTTTAATCATTATTATTCCCTTTCATTTAAAGGCATTGGCAATGACCAGATACTTGCTTTGGGTTCTGCACTCCTCAATAAGTGAGTATAATTATCTTCTCTCCACTTCTCATTTCCCACTTTCTTTGTTTTTGTTCATTACCTCGGTCATCTCGCCCCTGTCTTGCAGCTTCGTCTATGAGCGGGTTCGTCGCCACGGAGATGGTGATGCTGAAGTAACCCGGAATCAGTTGGGTGGTGTTGAGCTGTGTGACCCCAGCCATAAACGTCTTGCGCAGTGTTTGCAGCAGATCGGAGATGAGCTAGATGGAAATATGCAGCTGCAAAGGTAAGTTAGGCATCCTGCTTATGGGTGATCTGTTGTGCTCAGAAATGCCCACTGGGTGGCACTGTGCTGCAACTCATCCAAACGTCTTCACTGTGGTTTTGCTTTAGGATGTTGAATGACTCTGCTCTTCAACCGACTCAAGATGTCTTCATGCGAGTGGCCCGCGAGATCTTCTCTGATGGGAAGTTCAACTGGGGCAGGGTGGTGGCGCTTTTCTACTTTGCGTGCCGGCTTGTCATCAAGGTAAAGACCTTCGCAAGCTCAGTCTTATATTGAAATAGATTGTTTTGATATTTTAAATATTCATCTTTCTTGTTTTTATACTCCTAGGCTATTTCAACCAAGATTCCTGACATCATTAGAACCATCATTAGCTGGACTATGTCCTACATTCAGGAACATGTTATCAACTGGATCAGGGAACAGGGTGGATGGGTAAGCCGTGACAGAGACTCAGTCAGTTCCTTAAAATCAAAGAAATGTGAAATGTCAATGTCGATGTGATTTTTCCGCACAGGTCACAATGACCTTTACCAAATAAACTGATACCGTGATAAACAAAAGACATAAAACAACGTGAATATTTAACTTCTGTAATGTGAAGCTCAATATTCAGGCAGTACTCCACAAAAATATTATGCGGCACAACTGTTATCAACATTGATAATAATGATAAATGTTTCTTGAGCATCAAATCATCATATTAAAATGATTTTTGAAGGATCATGTGACACTGAAGACTGGAGTAATGATGCTGAAAATTCAGCTTTGACATGACAGGAATAAATTACATTTTAAAATACATTCAAATAAAAATAAATTGTTTCACAATATTACTGTTTTCACTGTATTTTTGATCAAATTAATGCAGACTTGGTGAGATTGAGACTTCTTTCAAAAATGTTTAAAAATTGTATCGACCCCAAACTTTTGAATGGTAGTGTAGTTTTATTGGATTTGGTTTAATTGTTTGACTATGAAATTATTGGTTAATATTATTTACCAAACCCATTTGGCTTTGATTATGTCAGCATAGAAAATTAGAAATGTAACAGAATTATTAATACATTGTAAAAAAAAAAATTAAACAGCAAATAATTATGAGTATGTGTGTGTCTTCAAGATTTCTTTAATCATTTGATGAAACATTATTATTATTATTATTAAAAATGATTTAATTGACTTTTTTCCCCTTCTCTTAAAAGCTTTATTATTATTATTTATTATTATTATTATTATTTATCATCATCATAGGATCACTCTTATCTGTCATTGGCTCTTTTATACCATTGTTTTTGTTTTTTTAATGTAATTTGCTCTGTATTAAATACTCTTTCACAGTTGCCAACTAAAATATCCCCTTTCTTCTCCTTCAGGAGGGAATCCGCTCTTATTTTGGGACCCCCACATGGCAAACTATCGGGGTTTTCCTGGCAGGAGTTCTCACTACAGTAGTGGTGATCCGCAAGATGTGAGAATGAGGACTGATAAGATGGTGGAGAGTGAGAGAAGAGAGAGTTGAGACAGTGAACAGAGGGTGAAACAGACAAAGGAGAATGGAAAGATGAGGGGGGAGCAGAAAGGGATTTGGAGTAAAGATATACAGAGAAAGACAAATAAGAGAGTTGAAAATGACATCAACTCACTGAAAGAGAAGAGGAGGAAAGAGTGAGAGTCAAGCATGATGCAGATGTCTCGAGCCACTCTTGTTACTCCTGAGCCTGTGCCCTTTCTCATCTACAACTTCTAATATTTGCACTGAAAAATGAGAGATTAATGCGCAAGAGTTCAGGTTTAGGCATAATTTTAGCTATTTATTCTTAGTTATGGGTTATGGTATCTAGGTTATATAAAAGACTGTACTGATATTTAATTTATTAAACATTGTTTGAATGCAGGAATTTCTGATTTAGAAGTCATACTGTTTTTGTTTTTTGGTCCAAAGTTTTGCGTAATGACAGTCGCAGTTACATTTAATAAAAATTTATAATCGCTTATAAATGTTGAATTATTACAATATGTCTCTTTTCTTTTTTCTTTTTTTTTTTCTTTTTTTTGAGTGTACGTCTGTCATCTGAAAGAGTAGGAATGGGCTCAGGCTGTATTCTGCTGATATTTGAATTTCTCTTCCTCTTTCCTCCTCTTCTTTGTTCACAGTCTCAACCAGTACATCACAGCAGGGGCTACGAAATGTCAATGAAGTTGATTATACTTGAAGGTACAATTTTAGCCTCTTAAGCATTCATAAAGTGTTTGCAGCAGCGTTTGAGCTGTGCAGCCAACCAATCAGCACTCTGGCTGCAGTATGTGGGCGTGTCTTAGTTTGCGTGAGCGCAGAGCCAGGGATGGATGATACTAGTGACTCTGAAATGCATTAAACTCTGAGCCATGACGACCTTGTTTTTTACAGAACCAAATATTTTCCTTTTCGAATAGTGGGGGGTCCTGCCTGATGTATCAAAACACTTGAAGTTTCGTTCCACGTAAGGGGACTTTGCGAAAAGCAGATGGTTTTGCTTGAGCTGGTGCAAACATTCGGTGTTTAAGGGATAGCGCATGGGCACATACTCATCTCAGACTTACAGACAGATCAGTTGAGCTCTTCCCTTCAGCAAAGTCTTCTTAGTACTGTATTTTAACTATGGTTAGTCAGACCCACAGTCCTAGCTTTACATGCAGTTGTTCTTTTTTTTATATACTTGTTTCTTTCTCTTTTGGTTGTTTGGATACAGTTTCTTTTATTTTTGATTCTTTCGTTGACAGTGCCTTGGCCTTTTTATGATACTAGCCACCACTTTTTCATCTTTTTCTACATCTTTGTAAAATGGTATGAACTGTGCACCCTAAGGCAGTCTATGTGCTTTGAGCCCATGAGTTTGTTTTGTAAGATGTTAAATGAAACAATAAATTGTTTTTATGGATTTCAATTGAAATGTGTGGTGCGTGTTTTGTTTTTGGTAGAGACAAGGATACTCTTTATTATAATTTTTCACATTTTAAGAAAATGTTAAAAGCATCAGAACTATAAAATAACAAACGAAAGTATGGGGATTATGTAGGGAATGTTAAACAACAACAACAACAACAACAAAAAAAACTATTCAATCTGCCTTTTTTTTTTTTAAGAAGACGTCATGAGGTGCATCCTGGGATGTTTGCATTCATGCTGGACACTTGTTAGCTGTAATACATTTTGCTAAATAACTGGAAGCATTTAAGAATCCTTGTCTTTAAAATGTCTTTGAAACCATGAGAAACATTTAGCTTGACTTTTAATTTTGACTATGTAATGCAGTGTTATATTTAATTAAAACAAACTATTAAAAATGGTTTTGTTAGTTGAAATAAAGCAGAAATGAGATAAATTTTAAAAGTTGCTTATCTATATAAATAATGTATCAGTGGTTTAAGTTGAAGTACTAAAATTACTAGAACTGAAGTAAAAAGGAAGGATAAATAGAATTATTTTAAAAAAACACAATGAAAATAGGGAAAAAAGCACAGCTAAAACTGACATATAAAAATAAAAGCTAGTAATACTAAAATAACACTGATGTAATGTGGATCTGACTAGTTTTACTTCTGACATTTGATTGACTTTTAAATGATCATCTGATCAAGATTATTCATATAATTAACGCTTACAAGCACAACAATATTAAACACTACCATCAATCGATAATTGAAACAACTGCAAACAAATGTAAAAAATGAGTTTTAATTGAATTCTTAATGGAATCTTTAAAATACAAGATAAAACATTCTTAGCAAGGAGATCAGCGATTATTTCAAATATTGATGTCCCACAGCTCAACCATATTGACAATGTAAACTAATTCATAAGTGCTTAGGGTTTAAGGCATATACTTGATTGATTAAAGGCCTTAAAATATTGCCATTACTCATGAAAAGACTCCATGATGATCTTCACAGCACAGCGCAAAACAAATACCTACACAGTCAGTTAAAACTACTCCAAAATAGTAAGAATGTAAGCCAATAATATGACAATGGCTCAATAGTTAGATAAGATTCACGAAAACTAATTCAGCCCAAATTCAATGCAAAAATCTTGACAGAAACTGATTGTGGATGGAGAGATCAGTCTCTAGTCTCCAGCACCCCCTCCCTGATCCTCCAGCTCCACGGTAGTTTGCAGTCGGGGGTGAGGGTGCGGCAGGGCTTGTGTCCGTACTGATGATAGTGGCAGGAGTCAGGGGCAGGGACACAACGCAGAAACAGGCTGTTCTCCAGGACCTCTTTGTCATGGGGCACCATGCAACCATCCTCTGTTTGCAGACTGAACACGTTCTCCGAGATCTGCCCGAGAGAGAAGGTATTATTCTCTAGCAAACACAAAGAATAATGCAGAAAAAAAATGTGTTCTGCATAAACACACTATACACACACACACTGTTTACCTGATCGCTGATTCCTCTTGCGATGTGGCCTACTTTCACCCTGGGTGTCTCCCGAATATGAAAACATTTCCCATCGAAGTCCCTGATATAAACATCCACCCCTGAAGAAACAAAGAACAGATGTGAGCACAAATGTCATCTAAAAATATTGCACCAACGGCATGTGTGAATGTTCTCGTCGCTTCACTATTATGTGCCAATATGTGGGGGGGGGGGACTATATTGTTATATGGAACATGTGCATTAGGCCTAGACCTGCTATTGTTAACAATATTAATTAAACTGCTGTTGATTTACTGATTTAATTTTAAGTTCTGGACCAGTAACATTTCTCTCAAGTTATCAGGATTTGTTTACACACCTTCAAAGCAGCGGGGCGGAGGTTGATGCGTGGGGGAGAGCCAGTCCCTGCTGAAGCTCTGGATATCTTGACTGTTGTAAGAAAACACGCCTGAGCTGTCATCATCACCAGCGACTGACCAACGTCCTGAATCCTGGAGAAAAAGAAAAAAAAAGGAAACCCTTTGAATTTCAGTTAAGTTGTAATTGGTCAAAGTCAGATGCTCCACTAGCAACAAACAGCTGAAAGTTGTCAGGAAATGTCGTCTTAACCATCACTCTTAATAACCTTTTAATGTACTTTACTTCCTATACACTAGGGGCTGCACCAACTAAGGGTTGGTTCACCCACAAATAAAATTTCTGTCATAAATCACTCACCCCCATGTCGTTTCACACCCGTAAGACCTTCGTTCATCTTCAGAACACAAATTAAGATATTTTTGATGAAATCCAAGAGTTTCTTTAATCCACAATAGAAAGCAACGCAATTACTGTCATTCAAGGTCCAGAAAAGTAGTAAACACTGTTAAATAGTCAACGTGACTACAGTGGTTCAACCTTAATGTTATGTAACGAGAATACTTTTTGTGCACAAAAACAAAACAAAAATAACGACTTTATTCAACAATATCTACTCTTTAGCACTTTATAACATTAAGGTTGAACCACTGTAGTCATGTTGACTATTTTAACGATGCCTTTACTAGTTTTCTGGACCTTGAATGTGGTAATTACATTGCTTTCTATGGGGGATAAAAAACCTCAAAAATGTCTTAATTTGTGTTTTCCAAAGATGAACAAAGGTCTTACGGGTTTGGAACAACTTGAGGATGAGTACTTAATGACAGACATTTCATTTTTGGGTGAACTAACCCTTTAATGTTCTGCCATGACGCGTTAAGCTTGACGTCGACTAGTCGCTGATCATGGCCTATAGAGGGCTGAACAGGCTAAGAAATCTTTGAAGTCCACATTTACATTCTGTATCCAACAGTACATGACAAATAAATGCATACTCCAACAGCGCTCCACAAGATATGTTTAATTTATACCATCTGGATGATCAATACTGATCGGGTGAATGCACATCTTAAACAGCTTATTGCACATGTAAGTTAAGAGCTGTTGTAAATTAATGTGCTGCTGCATTGTAACGCTCACACATACAGACAGTAGCGTGCACATGACGTGCAGATCGCACACACAGAAACATTCAGTAGCGCATTCAGTAGTTTTGTGATTTGTCAATAAAATAGCTTAATAACTGAAAAGTTTTAGCATATATTTCTTAGTAACTAAAACCCAAAGCTTCACTATTAGTAGAAAGACACTGCCAGGTTAATTCACAAATAATAACTCTCACTAATGCATTCATATCAATGTAATCTTTACTGTGCTCATGTATCTGTGTCTGATTTAGAACAAGCAGAAATCTGTGAGAAATATAATGCCCCAAAGACAAAAGAACTGATCAAAATAAGCTTTTATGTAGGAGCAGTAGCCTTGTGGGCAGCGCTGTCATATGCCACAAGGCAACCCGAGTCTCAGCTTAAGTTTCAGGCTTATTTGTTCATTAATGACATAATCAGCGACTAGTCAATGTCGACTCGACTTATAATCACATAAATGTCGACTTTAAAAAATCTTAAGTTGTTCAACCCCTAATATACATGAATTAGGTTAGAAGGAATTATATGCTGCCTCATATCCAGCATTCTGAACTTGATGCCTGGATTTGTTTACCTTCTTGTCCCCGTATTCTTTAGTGGAGAGGCAGTCGCTACTGATACAAGAGAGCAGCTGCTCCTGTATCTCAGCAGAATGAGGATGGGAGAGACTACTCAGGAATAAATCTGCAGAGAGAGCAAGAGAACAAACTCAATGTTACAATTACAATCTGCAATTCTACGGTTCAGAATGAATATTAACAAGCAGCTTGTTTCCATCCACATATTTTTGGGATATCGCACAAAAAAACCCCACTGGAGATGCCAAGATGCAAATGAAATATCCAAAATGCACATAAAACGCCTGTGTTCCTTTGAGGTGAATACATTTGAATTTGTTAAAAGACATGTGGATGAACTACTTAAGGAACACATTTATGGAATAAAATACTAAATGCATGTCAAGAAAAAAAAAATGGTATGGTCATTCTGAAACCGCAAGTAATTTATTATACACTACCCTTCAAACATTTGGGGTTTGTACAATTTTTTTGAAAGTTCTTTTATGCTCACCAAGTCTGCATTCATTTGAATATCACATGATCGGATGTGATAGGCTGCTCACCTTTCTCCAGTCTCCGCATCTCTTGTTCTGGCTTGGTTTTATAGATGATTTGCGGCTCAGTTGAAGTGGCTTGAAAGTGGAGCAGTGACTTCGGAGGAGAGTGGTCATCGTTTCTTGTCTCCTCTATGTGTTTCCACTGTTTTCCCTTGTGTGGTTTGTCATCAGGTTCCCCATCACCCTGTTTCCTCTTCTGCTCTGAGCTCATCCACTGCAGCTTAGAGTTATGAGAAGATGTGGTGTGGTGGGATGTGGTGGGTGTGGCTGAATGGGCGGGTCCTGCTTTCTCTGGCTTCCCCAGTGGCTTCATATAGGTTCCTCCTCTCGCAGGACTGCGAAGTCCCCCGACTGCAAATAAATGGATGACATTTTTAATTGTGTAATATTTAATATTAAGACATTTGTATGTGTTGCATGCTTCTATATTGGTACCTTCTTTAAGTGCTTTAGCAGTTTTAACAGCAAGTCCTTTGGCAGAAGCTCGTTCTCTCGGATCTTTCTGTAGTCCTGCTTTTATGATGTCAGCTGTACTGGAACTGCAGTCAGATGGGATTTCCCTCAGTGGTGGAGGCTCTGTTGCTATCTGTCACCGTGCAAACACAAACAATATTTCTTAAGTGTTTAGTGAATGCAAATCAACACTGATTAAAATTAAATGTGACTTTGAAAGTGGGAGGGCCTTATTTGGCTTCATTTCTAATCATAGCTTACCTTGAGGTAGAGTGGACGGGAATAGTAGCGGGTCCATGGATGACAGCCATTGAGCATGTGCAGAAGCATACAGCAGCTGCTCCAGATGTCTGCTTTCGAAGAGCGGGGCTCATTGAGCACCACCTCAGGTGCCATATGAGTCTCTGTGCCTTTCAGCCCTAAACACATACCAAATTAGATGCTCAGCTCATGCATGTGTCTATATTCACTTGCAAAATGTTTCGGAGGCTATAATGAAATGTACTTACCCTGACCATCACTAAGCCCTTGTTTGTCTAATCTCTCTGAATGCCCAAAGTCACATAGGAATGCATCTTTCCCATCTTCTGACAGCAAAACGTTATCCGCTGAAAATAAAACAAAAACATGAGAACACAAAAAATTGACCCAAAAAAATGACAGTAAATGATTTACTTTATTTATTAAGCATAACTGAATAATTACTTGGAAAAGCCCTGAGAAATACTTAAAAGCTAAACTACCATTCAGTAAGGCTTGGACCAGTATGATTAGAGGGGGGGGGGGGGGGGGGGGGGCACTAAAGACATTTATAATGTTACAAAAGATTTCTATTTCAAATAAATATGGTTTGTAATGCTGTTTTACTGTATTTTTTATCAAATAAATGCAGCCTTGGTGAGCATAAGAGTGGTGACCAGCACCCACTTTTGAGTCATTTTGATTGGGACATGGAGGCTGAAGTTTAAGATCATGTCTTAATGCATCACAATTAAACTTTATTACTATTCAATAATTTACATGCATCTAGTTTATAGTACATTGAAATGACTTCAGAATGACTTCAGAAAAGATTTTAGAATGGGAGCAGTTCCTATCCACCTTATTTTTCAATGCAGAAGTAAGCTATTTTCTGTGAATGTGTGAGACGTCTGATTCATTAGCCATAGTAAATGGTCAAACTATTTCCACTACAAACCAGTGTGTTTATAATTATGACCATACACTAAAATAATATGGAAAAGAAAGTAGTATGCGCACATCCCAAAACAACTTAGAGCAGGTGCTCGATCATCAGAAACAAGTAAATAAGTTTAATTTACTGTTTGTCTGACCTGATGAAGACCTTTGTGGTCGAAATGTTGTCTTTTTAATCAATTTTGAGAGCAGCAGTGGCAATGTGCCATTTTTTGTTTTTTGACATTCAAGAAATACCAGTTTGCAATATCAAGCAGCATAACGAGCTGTTTTGTAAACAGCAGAATTCGATTTACACACCCACTCTTACATGAAAGATAAGGTGATGCAGTAACCTAAAATTAGAGATATATGTTTTCCAATGTGTTCCCATAAGTCTCTCTAGAAGTGGTGATTGGCCGGTTCCAGGAAAAGTTCAAACTGGAATGTGGCAGACTTTCAGTTTCTAAATTGCAAACCACAACTTGTTGACTGAAGAAAATAATAGACAAGATTAAAACGCTGATAATCAACTGCAGAATATTTGGACAGCAGATGGTGCTGTAGATTTCAGATAAGAAAGGTTTGTTTTACTGTTTGCTTGCATTGAACTGCCCTTTATCAATTTGAATGGATTATAATGACATAAAGCTGCTCATTTAATCTCCTGTGTCCTTCTGCATTATATATGGTCACTTCTTCGGTCAGTGTCTTGTTTCTTGATCTCAACACCACCACCCCCCCCATCTGAACCACATGAGTCATGCTGTGGGAAATTCCCAGCCCCGGGTTGCTCACAATGTTCTCTGATCTCTCCCTCTCTCTCTCTCTCTCACCACAGGTGCTGTTTGTTTCACCCCATTTTACGGAAAAACAACTAAACCCAGCCACAAACACAATATTAGAATCAACTTCGTGACCTGCATATATGTAATTCTTCAGATATGGCTTTATGACAGTTTGTTTGAAAATGTGTTGATATTGCACCCCTGAAGTCCATCAGTTATGGTTCTTTTCAATGTTATGTCATTTTATTTTGTATTATGTTATATACTATTAAATTATTTATTTATTAACATTCATATGTTTTTTTTTTTTTTTTTATATATTTCTATTTAGTGTTAATTTTTTTTTTTTTTTTTTTTCAGTTAGCTGCCAGATTTTTTTACGTTTAGGTTTTCATCTAATATTTATATTTTATTTTATTTCAGATATATTTTGATAATAGAAAACTATTTTTAAAACTTTTAACAATAACAACACTGGTGATATTAAGGACATCTCACTTGTGATTTTCATTTCTTTATGCGGTTTCCAAAGAACTGTGAATCCACTGAAGGAAGTGAGATTAAAAAAGGGATGTCCATTTTCCACATAACTTGAAGATGTGTTAATGTTAAATGTCATCTTTCCACATAATTTAAATAGAGACAGTCTGGTTTAGTGAAAAGAGGGCAGAACAAATGCTCAAGCTTTAGACTTTTTAAGATTGCCTTTTTAGCAATCCAACCTACATTCTGCACGTACCTTTGATGTCCAGGTGAAGGATCCGCTTCTTATGTATGTAGTTTAGCGCACCCAGTACTTGCTGAAGGTAGTGCAGGGACAGATCCTCTGGCAGGCGGCCTTGTTCCTCCACCAGCTGTCCTAGAGAACCTGTAAGAGTGTGCAAACAGAGCGGATCAAACTTTCCATCTCTCCATTAGAGACTTCCTTAGTGCAGAACACCAGATATGCCAAATAATGAACTAAGAAATGGATGAGGGAATAAAGAGGTTGTGCGTTGTGTGTCTATGAGTTCTTACTGGATTTGAGGTCCATGAAGAGGATGATGGACGGACCTTCACGCACCACTCCAAAAAGGTCTACCACATGAGGAGACTGCAGGGCACTCCACGAGCCCACCTCCTCACTGCTGAAACTCTCCAACGGCACCTAAAACATACGATCAGTGGATCAATGGAAAACAACTTAAAAAGAATAGGCTGGACACAAAGGAGGTCACAAATACCTTTTTGGCGGCACACATGAAGCCGGTGCCTATGTCTTTGATGCTGTAGACTTCTCCGAAGGAGCCCTGCTTGAGAAATCGACAGCGTTCATACTCCCGTCCCTCTCTGTACTCATAATTCACAGGTTGTAGCCCCTAAAAAAAAAGACACAATGATGTTATGAATGCTGATTGTCCAATACAGTGCTCCAGCCATGCTACAATATATACAGCTATAATATTTGCCGTCATCTAACATTCACTTAAAGGTAATCTTTAAAACACAAATAATGTAATAACACTGTTAAATGTGATCTTTAGTAAATCTCAAAATGAATAGTGTACATTATAATGTTGTGATTCCTAAACTGACTTTTATTTTTTATTTATTTAGACAAAACAGTATGGAATTTTAATATTTGACATCTACTGGTTATCCTAACATTCAAACATTTGGACTTGTTTTTGAAAGAAGCCTCTTTTGCTCACCAAGGCTGCATGTGTTTGATCACAAATACAGTAGAAAACAGTAATATTGTGATTGTTAAATACTATTACAATTTAAATTTGTCTTCTATTTGAATATATTTTAAAATGTAATTTATTCCTGTGATGTCAAAGCTGAATTTTCAGCATCATTACTCCAGTCTTCAGTATCACATGATCCTTCAGAAATGCTCAAGAAATATTTCTGATTATTATTAATATTAAAAACAGTTGTGCTGCTTAATATGTTTGTGGAAACAGTGATAATGTTTTTCAGGATTTTTCTTTGAAGAACTGCAAGTTCAAAAGAACAGCATTTATTAAATGAAATGGAAATCTTTTGTAACATTTTAAATGTTTTGATGATCAATTTAATGCATCCTTGCTAAATAAAAGTATTGATTTCTTTAAATAAAAAAAATGTGAATTGTAGCATATAGCTAAATTATGTGCATTTGTGCATAATAAAAAGTTAATTTCTTGGAAAAAATACAACTTTCACTTGGAATTTTTATCCAATTTATATCAATCTTTCATAATATCCTGTACCTTATAATGTTGTAATGCCTACATTTACTTAATAAACGACAACTATTTATTTTAGTGTTTTATTTAATCATTTAAATGTATGATTTTGTATAACCATGCTTCAGTACTGATGCACACCTAACTGATGCATCTTCATTGCATAATTAAACGGTTAAATAGAATTACTGAAAATGTCCAGAATTTCTAAATGTCATATTAGAGCACATGACTAGCACAGTAAGTGTGTGAAGACGTTTTTTTTTCTTTGCTGTTTGCTTATTTCTCTTTGTAAAGGAAACTCCCTAAGCAGAACTAGGCTGGTGAGGTAAATATGAAACCCGGCTGAACGCAAGAAAAACAGGAAATTGACGACCGCAAGACAACTTCTGGCTATGTGTACACATGCAGGCAAGTATGTGTTTCTCACTCTCTCTCTCTCTTCCTCTCTGTATTAGTATGCTTATGTTGTCTTTATCTGTATTGTCTTTCTAAAGGTGTCGGGTTGTGTGTGCTTGTATGACTTTTAGGCTGTGTACTCGTATGTAAATTTGTATCTTAGCGTGCAAGAAAACCCATCTATGCACTTTCGGTATGAGTTCATCCATGTGTCAATTTCACATGTCAATTGCCTCATGTTTTAATTGCCATTTAAAATCACCTCTTTAAACAGGATCCCTTCGTTCTTGTCGCTCTCCTCTCTTTCGTCCTCGTCTCTGTCCCTCTTCTCTCTCAGCACGTCTCTGACAAAGCTATATGCAAAGCAGGGATCTTCAGTTGTAACGTAGTCCCTCAGGGCTGTAACAGCCAGGCGGAATTCGATCTCACTTCTCAGTGGAGATTTCAGCTCTTCGCTTTCTTGAGCATAGCTCTGGCAAGAGGATTCCCACTGATAGGAGTACGACGGACCCTCTGTTTCCTGCACAGACACCCTCTCTGTGCTGAGGCCACTGCTGCTGTTGCTGATGCACACTGGGTCTCTAACCTGAACCAAGAGGACACAACAAAGGTGACTGGACTGGATTAGAGAGAAAGACACTTGAAAGCTGTATAAAATCAAAAATCTGTTTGTGTCTGTAAGGGTGTCCCTTAGATTAAGTGCTTCAAGCTTCTAGGGAGAGCTAAAGACAAAGCATGACTCAGTACTTAGCTAATCACTGGATTTCCTCTGGGACATGACAAACTAACAGCTGAGACAAGAATCTTAAATAGTTTTAAATTAAATCTTTATATACACTCAGTTCCAAAACATAGTGAGCTTCCTGCCTAGAAGAACTATGCTGATAAGATATAGAAAAAATTCTGCTGTGAAAATTTGCATCCAAAAGTGATGAAGAAAGAAATAACCATTTTTAATTCACTACAGAAAAGTAAAAAGGTTATTAAAAATGCACTAACTTAATCAATATTAGGTTATTAGCTTTGTAGTGTTTATTAGTTTCAAGCTGTTGTTTTAGCAACTGCTAATAACCTGCTCAAGTCAGATTCTGACTAGATTAATTTGCTTAGTGCATCAACAGGCCCATTTACACCAAGAACGAAATATAAATATAACTTTAACTATATTAGTGTCCACACCAACAGACAATAACATTTTGTTTTATTATAATTGTGCACCGCAGTTATGTCATCTGCTGCTTTAAGTGCACAAGCTTTTTCTGATTGGCTGTCAGTGTTTTTATTGTTCACCTGCTGAAAAACAAAATAGTTCTGAAAGGAATTCCAATGATATCTTTCATCTGTGTCATTATTGTTATTGTTATAGTTGTGGTCTGGACTTCTCCATTAAAAAAAAAAAAAAAAAAAATTGCTTCTTAAAGGGATAGTTTGCCCAAAAATGAAAAGTCAGTCATCATTTGCTCACCCTCAAGTTGTTCCAAACCTGTATGAATTTCTTTCTTCTGCTGAACACAAAAGAAGATAATTTAAAGAATGTTGGAAACCAAACAGTTGATGGACCCCATTGACTTCCATAGTATTATTGACTATGGAAGTCAATGGGGTCCATCAACTGTTTGGTTTCCAACATTCTTTAAATTATCTTCTTTTGTGTTCATCAGAAATTCATACAGGTTTGGAACAACTTGAGGGTGAGCAAGTAATGACTGAATCTTAATTTTTGAGTGAACTATCACTTTAAGAAGCAAATGGATATCGTCCTTGATGTGTCCTTGAAAGAGGATTTGCTTTCTTTGCACGCTGTGGATTATCTAGACAGCACACTAGTATTTGGAACAAAACTGTTGCATATATCCTTCATTAAATTCAACCTAATTTTTGTATAATACCCTTCCCTCCCCTCAGCTCTATGATAATTACACTAATTACAGTTAATTCAGTCTAACCTGAATGAGCGATGATGACAGGCACTCGCCACTGTCCTGCTCCTGCACACCGATGACTCCCACGAACTCGCGGGATCGGCTGTCCTTCTCATCCTGTCTCTGCCGCTGTCTCTTACGACGTTTCCTTCTGGACCGACTACGAGAGACGGAGCCAACAGGCGATATGGAGGAGATAACGCGTGGCGCATTTTTGTGGCTGAAAATATATGTAATTTGTAGTGATATATGAATTCCTGGTATTAAAAGAAAACATAATGAAATACGTGTTTGTGTGACAGTCACATAGGTTTTTACCTGCCATTGGGGCAGAACTCCTGTGAATCCTGGGACTCACCTATGAAAAAAGAGAAACAATTCAGCCCAAATATATTTGGAAATATTATCATCTCGTTGTTTCTGTCTCTTTAAATCAGTACTTACACTCTGCCTGTGCGATGATCGATTGTTTCTCTGTCCCGTGTCTCCACTCATGTTTGGCAGTGCCATGATTCATGACATTCCAAAAGTAGTTATATTTCAACGGATCCATTTTGTCCAGCTCTCCTCCTTTGCTCTCTGTGTGAGAGGCTGGGTTCGAGCTGAGGCAGTTGAGAGTTTTGCTATCACTTTGATCCATGCGGGAGAACGGGACAGTGGAGTTCCAAATTCTATGGGACAGCATCTTGAAATTCTACAAAACAAGAAAGAGATCAATAAATCAATTCAGTCTCATATTGCTCAGTAACATTAAATGCGTATCACTAAACCTCATGGTTCCTAAATGAGTTCCCTCATTCTCTTTTTGTCTCACGCACACACATAGCAAGATTATAACTGCTCCGTGGAAAAAGATCTCACACACCTGGCCTTCACGAACGCTAACTGGCAGGGAAGGGTATTTTCTTTCAGGTAAAACAAGGTAATATATCTTCATTTAGTCTTCATTCTAACAGTGATTGGTCACAAAGCCTGAACTTTGTACCTGCTGAAGGTTTTTTCAGTGAACACAAAGACCCTATTCTTCACTTTAACACTTCCTGCTCCTCTAGGCTGATCTGTGGAACAGGAGGAGCTGCTGAGGGCGTAACATGAGCTTTCTGCTTATCAAAATGGAGGCGTGGTCTGCTGCTCACACCACTGCTGTGGTGTTTTGACACTGTTTGACGGGATGATGTTGTACAACCCACATTTAAACAAGCTAACCAGTTAGAAGACTCATTTTGGTATTGAAAAAGTCCTAATTTAGAACAATATATCAGAGCTTTATCTCTTGATGATGAATTACAGAAGTAAGTTAGCTTGTTATGATAAACCTAACATCAGTGACTATTTTTTCACTACTTCATTGCGGGTATATGTGGGAGATATCAAGAATCTTTTTCCTTGTTTGATTGGTCTATGATAAGTTTTCAAATGCAGAAGGTGTGATTCAGTTTTTTTCTTCAACTTCCTCATTGTTTGGAAATACAGTAAAGCTTTTGTTAGTGGCACTTGTGTAAGTAATATTAGTCATGTCTTGCCTTAAGTATTAATCTTTGGTCTGCATCTTGCCTATGGACAGTAAAATTGTGCCACTCAGAACACCTTAGCAACAAGTTAAAACCAGTCAGAAACCCTGCGTAGTTAGTAACAAGATAAAACCACTCAAAACACCTTAGCATCTGAATATCAACAAACTAAAACTACTTAATACAAACACTCTAGCAACAAGCCAAACAGCCCAGAGCACCTTAACAACCGCACAGTAACACTCTGGCAACCACCCACAGCACTCTTGCATTGTGGCAGCAAGTTCTGCAAGCAGCAACCACATTTTCATAAGAAAGTCTTATTACTGTGCAGTCATTTAGCTAAGTAATCCAACATTTATAAAATTAGTCAAACATGCAAATAAATTTCATTTTCAAAATAATTATTCCTAAAAGCGTTTAATGATATGAATACACTAACAATTAGGTCATTTTCTTCTGTTCAGCTGGAAAGATCTTCACAGCCTGAAGAAACATTTGCAAGGTCTCAGGCAGTTGCAGCATGTTGCATCAGTGCGCCTTTACATGACCCCAGTTAATCTGTCCCACACTCTCCCTTTTCCTTTTCCTTTCCCTTTCCCACTCTCTCTCTCTCTCTCTCTGCAGTTTTTATACCTCTTTAACTAAGAGAAAACAGGCCTCCATCTAAAACCAACGTCATCCATGTAGATGCTGCCAACGGCTTATTGGCTGCAAGGAGCTGAATCCTCCATTTTGATAGCTAATGGAGAAGCTGTTACATCACCAAAATGACTTCAGAGAGCACTGTGGGAAGATAAAAATCATCCCACAGTGTTTCAAACATGAGCAATGGAAAATATGCTGCAACAAAGTCATGCAGTCAAATAACCTGTAGTTCCTCAAATGTTCCTCACAACACATCCAGTTACACCCAGCGTGACTCACATGAGACCCCAGCAGAGAATGGCAGTCCTTTTCATTACAATAGTCATCTGCATCTTCAGTGATGATTAGCAAATAGTATCACACTTTAATCTTGCACACAAGAAAAAGCAAAAGAGAGAGAGAAGATGACATACCGCTTTTTAAATGCAGCTTCAAATGCAGAGAGCAAAGCATGAGAACTCGTTTACTAACACTATCACAGGCTGTCCCTCCCCTCTCTCTCTCTCTCCATTAGTCAGTGTTCACCTCTGACGATTGATCCCGCTGGCTGCCTGCCATGACGAGAGCGACTGCACTCTGATTGGATGGAGCTGATTTACGGGAAATCCATCTCCATTTCCCCTGCTTGCGCTCCCTCCTCCTCCTCCTGAGGCAGCAGTCAGGCTCTCCGTAATCTGCCTGAAAGACTCTCGTTCTTTAACTGTCTCTTCTCCTCATATAATGCATTTATTTGTCTTTTTTGGCATTTATCATCTTAAAAGAGACAGTTCACCCTAAAATTTTAATTCTGTCATTATTTACTCATAGTGATGTCGTTCTAAACCTGTATGACTTTCTTTCTTCTGTGAAAGACATAAAATAAGAAATTTTGAGAAACCAACATTCCTAAAATATCTTCTTTTGTGTTTCACAGAACAAAGAAAGTCAGGTTTGGAACATCGTGAGGGTGAGTAAATGACTGAATGAACTACTGGTGTTTTACCCAATTCTCTCTTGTGAGAAGGCAGATATCACTCAAACAAATATAAACAACTTGTGATCTTTGAAATGTCCAATTTGAATGTAGAGGTGTTGAAGAGATCCTCGTGATGCACAAATTCAAACTGAGAAAGGCCAGATCCTGCTCATCCACTGTAACCTCACAATAGACCCTTTTCACAGACAGTGATGATGCATTTCCATAGCATAAATCAATCAATGTTTTTCATACTTTCATTTAAAAAAAAGGTTTTTATGAATGTATTTAAAAAATACATTCATAACAATACCTTGTATTTATTTACTTTGACATCAAATTACAGAAAACTAGTTAACACTGCTGTGTAAGTGTTTCTAATACAACGTCTGAGGGAGTGATGGCAAATTTGACATCTATCTCTCTTCTAACCAATGTCAGAATTGCACAATTGCAGCCAATAGAATGTAAAAATTATATTTGTTGTAGTTTCCATTCACCACAATAGAAATTTACCCAATTATGACAACTTTCACTTCAGAGAACCCTGGAAATGTGAAAAGTGTCTATTCACTGATAGTCCATCATTTGTCGTTGGATTTCTATATCTGACTCAACATAAGAAATGCTGCCCGCCAGTGTAATAGCCTAGTCAACATACAAAGTTGTATAAGACTAAAGGCTAAAGCATATTTTATGCCTATGCTTTTGTATGCATACAGTGTATGACGCATATCAGCATAGTACGCATATATTGTACAGTATGCACACAGCCATATTTCTAATTCTGCATGTTTACCTTGAACATGTGGCTTAAATTTTTTGTACAAATTTGTTTGTCCACAAGGTGAAAACACTGCCCCAGCCCACTGTTTCGCAATAAAAAAAGAAATGGAGGAGACTTTGGGCTTTAGATGACAAAGGAGTTATCCAATTATTAGTGTTGCTGACAAAAGAACCATTAGGGCCACACAATTCTCACAAAAATTATATGATAATAAAAACACAGAGAGCAAACTAGCAGCTAAAAATGAACCCTAAATGACTTCTGACTAACATATTTTTTGTTTTTTTGTAACCGTTTTGACTGCTTAACTGAATAGTATTTAAATTAGACATTATCAGCCAAAAAGTATGACAACAACAAAAATTTAAACAACCTCATTCCATTACAGATCACTATTTTCACTTTGAAGGAACATTTTTATGACATTAAACACATTTAGAAGATACACTACTGATCAAAAGTCAGTAAGAGTTTTGGTAGCACTTTACTTGAGAAAAAAAAAAAGAAAGAAAAGAAAGAAATTTCAAAAGTAACACTATTATTCAGCAAGGATGCATTAAATGAATCAGTAAATACATTTATAATTATACAAAGGATTTCTATTTTTTTTTTTTTTTTTTTTAAATGCTGTTCTTCTATTCTTTCTACATCAAAGAATTTTGAAAAAAATAACTGTTTTCAACATTATAAGAAGAATATTTCTGTGGTGGCAAAGCAATAAACAAACTACATTTTAAAATATATTAAAACAGAAAACAATTATTTTAAATTGTAATAATATATCATAATAGTACTGTTTTTACTGTATTTTTGATCAAATAAATGCAGCATTGGTGAGAATAAGAGACTTTCCTTCAAAAACCTTCCAACCAACCCCAACATTTATATCTAATATCTGCATAATAGTCACACATTTATCTGTTATTCAAAGCTACGGAAAGTGAGAAAACATAACTAGCAAAGAAAATTTCACACTGCAAACATTTGTCACAGTCAATTATGTTCAGGCTACTACAGTACAGAACTGGGAGTTAAGTCACACCTTGAATTTGTCATTTCTAATTAACAGTTCAGGGAAATGGTGCGGTTTGGCTTGTAACAGACAAAAACACGTTATCTTTTCTGTTAACTGCTAACTTTTCATCAACGCGTCAAAACTCAAAGCCTGTAATTATCAACCAGTTAAAAGTAAACATGCAGGTTTTGTGTTTTTTTTTTTTTTTTTTTTAATGTTGAATGCTTTTTGCAGAAGTGAGAGCGCAAAGCGACAAGCAGATGAGGAAGAAAACACAAAATGACAGACAGTGGATTCAGCAGGCCATGGCATACGGAAGTGTGGATGTTTCGGGCAGCTCAAAAAGGAACAGTGTGGTATTGAGGCCAGGGACGGGGCCAAGAAGGAAAACACACATGCTAAGAGCTATAATGACATCCTTTTACCACTTAAGTCTGTGACAAAACAAATCGGTTTAACCAACGGGAATGTCCACTTCACAATGACTATGTGTTTAAAAGACCAGTCATTAACTGTAGTGTACTTGCTTCCTGCAAGCCAATTACCTTTAGGTCCTTTTAGTCTTTATCACTAAACCACTGTCTTTTCACTTTACACATTCAAAAATAAGATAGATGGAAGCATGAAAATCAAAGAACAAGTCTTCCAATATGGTGAAAATATTAACTAATAAATATCACAATACTTCCTCACTCAACGAATCACAGTAGATTAAGTTTTCTGAAATACTATGTTTAAATATGCAAATGAGGAATTATCTAATTGTATATACACAAATGTCCACAACAAAAAAAATTCTTGTTTCAGTTTGTTGACATATTAGATATCTCTAAATAGAGGTGTTTACAGAGGAGATTTACTTTCATCACTCCATAAATTAGAAAATACTGTCAAACAGCCAGAAAGAGTTTTTAGGAATTTTTATGCTATGGAAACAAAAAGCCCAAAATCTCAAAAATGACCAGAGCATGAAAAAAAACAATGGTTTTGCCTGTAGTGTTTTGCCTTAAACAGACAGACAGACACACACACACACACACACACACACACACACACATTGAGACATTAGGTGTGACTCATCCACGCCCCCACAGATGAATAGGATGCTTTTGGCCTGAGTAAGTCCTGCTCAAAAGTCTAAACTCGGGAACTGGAGGCCTGCAAGATCCAGACCTGATCAGCCCACTGCAAACAGACCCCCTGAATACCTGTCAGGGGCCCCTTTGCCACCAAGAGACACAAAATGCATAAAGGGCTGTTGCTATGAGACATAATTTCCATAGCATTACAGAAATGCTTTAATTGTTAGACATTAAACACATGATAAACATTTGCACTTCTGTATGTACTGTATATGAAGATAATATGAACTGTATGTATTACTGTAGATCCTTTTTCTCGCACACTCAAGGTAACTGTTAAAGTTGAGCAATTGAATACGTGATGTATATATTTCATGAATGTTACACATGATATGGAGGAACAAAAAAAACTTTAATTGTCTTACATTTTACATCCAACAGATCTGTGCATGAAATTCCTCGTTTTCACAAATGAACGAATTTTTTTTTCCCCCTCAATTATCTTTATACATTCATATTAGCATTATTTTGAGAGCCTTAATGGGGATTTGCATAAGTTAAAACATTTTAAAACGATGAAAGGAAGAAGCGCTTTAACTTCCTCCTTCGCGCCGCCATTTCGCACAAATCAGGGAGAAAATCCTCCGAGACAAAATTTAGTGAATTCTGCTGTTGTGGGAATTAAAGACAGGCGTTCGTGACGGACACTATAAGGGTAATTCGGTAAAGTTAAGGGGACTTACCTTAATTGTATTTAATGAGGCAGGAGAATCGTCTTGTGTCGGACTGTGTCGAACTCTTCTGATCGCCTGAGACAGGAAGACTGAGGCTGCGTGTCAAAACCTAGTAAGCTGCCTACCTAGACAGTATGCTTGTGCACTTCATACGCGTTCAAGCGGCTGTCTTGATAAACAGTTCACTAGGCTTTGAGACACGGAATGTGACACTCGACTGAAAATTCATATCGAAAGAGAGTTCCCTCAAAGCAGCGTTGAGTTTGACGTTAAATGGCCATATTGTTTCAATTTTGTGTGTTTGTGTATTTCCGCCACAGTAGTGCGATAAAATACATTTGTACAGAACAATACATTTGTGGAACATCCATTACATACTTTTAGCCACATAGCCACTATACAACCATAATAAATATTTCAATTCAAACAATGTAGAAAACATTAAACTCTCATTAATTTTGTATTCATTTTAGTTTATGTATTGCTTTATTATTAATAGGCTATTATTCTTATTCTTATTGTTGTTGTTGTTATTTGCAGAGCTACTAAGGCGTTTTTATTTTGTTTTTATTTTAATTATTTTGGGGTGTATGTAATGGGAAATAATGTAAATTTGACTTATCCAGTCTTGTTTCCAAATAAATCTTCAGTTGTATTTTGCCAATATTTGGTCAACAGCACCATCTGCTGGCAAATTGGCATGTAGGTACATAAATGCTTGCACAGAAGTTGGGGAAAGAAGCATCCCACGAGAGGGTGTGGGAAAAAGTTACACAGATGAAAGCTGTACCGTTTTGAAAATGGGCCACAGTCAGACAGCCTGGGAATCCTGAGGAATGCTTTTAACTTATATCCAACTCCACATAACAATTTCATCACATTTTGAATAGAATACAGATAGCAAAAAGGACCCATTTTCACAGAAAGGATCATGCAGAATTTGATCTATAATCAAGTGATGTAGGAGTCAGACCATATTATCTAATCTATTTTATATATTTATTTCATTTTACATGTTTCTGATTAAACTAAAAACACAACAAACTTTGTTTGCATTTCAATTGTGGGACGATTCACTTAAAAATATTTGATTAGCTATGACTTTTGTTGCAATACCAGAAACCTTGCCAGAAGTGCTGATTTGGTTTTTGATTTTTGCATTTTGACCTAACCATATACCAATCGTGTGTTTTAAAACAGGCGATGCCATAAAATTTTATGTAATAAATAATCCTGTCATCAATTCTTGTGTGTTTTCCACACATCTGCATATATGTACTTTGTCAATCATGTGGGTTGTCCTTAAAGCAGCTACTGTATTATCTGAAATTTGTGTCAAAATGTGTTTACGTGGAGTTGGACATAAGTTAAAACATTCCTCATGATGTTTACTAACTTGTGTTGTTGCTTTTTATGGTGAACAGGTAATACATATTCTAAATGTATAGATAGTTTCAGCCACAATTTCACTCCATATTTGCTTTTGAAAATACTTTGTACTGTCAACTAAATGTATTGGAGAAATGTCACATAGATTATATTACAATACAAGTTTCCTAACATTTTCTTTTAATTTTGCATAATGCTATTATAGCTACAGCCGTAGGCCGAGGATAAGCTGGAGAATTGAGAGTCAAGAGTTTTCCATTTGATTCAAAGGCTTTTTATCTTCTTGGCAAGCTTGTGAGCCAATGAGATGCTGTTGTTTTTTCCTGGCACCAGAGGGGGCCCTCACAGTAACTAACAAAGGACAGCTGATAAAAAGAATCACGTGAATGATAATTGTTACATGCGTAGAAATAATGAAATACAATATACGCTAAAACATCTTAAGTAACATACTGCGTAAATATGTGTATTGTCATCAAAGTATTATTAGTTCATTCATACATAGAGGTTTCATGTAAAATAGTAACCCTACTAGACAGATCCCAGCCACATTTTAAAACGTATGCGTAAATTTTGTAAAAGTGTCCAAAACCCTGCAATCAATGACCGTACATTGTTCTATTTATATTAGGAACAAAAACACCAGCGATGGTTCAAAACGCTCTCTTCCAAAGCCAATGCGTTCGGAGTACGACGCGCTTAGATGATTGGACAGCCAGCACGTCGATCAACAACGGCGCACTGTCATTGGTCCATCGCTCATCCGCCTACTTCACTGGGCGTTTCAATCAACAGAGGAACAAGTCGGAACGCAGGAGACGAAGCGAACAGCAGAGAAAATGGCCGACAGATTCTCTAGATTCAACGAAGAACGTGATTTCCAGGTAAAAAAGAAAACTGTTGGAACTGCACGTATTCTGAACATGTTAGGTGACTGTGTATTTTGGGGAGTCGTGCTTTGTACAGTTTGGTGTTATTTGTTTGAGCCGCTGAGCTCGCGCTGCAACTGTGACACTAAAACAGCGGTATCGTCCCAATCCAGCATTGACAAGCTCGAGACCAATGAGGTGTCCTTGTCGCTTTCCAGTTTACCTCATACATTTTTAAGAATTCCAAAAAAAAAAAAAAAAATATCCAGATGGCCGTTGAAGTTTGAGAAGTGTCGTTATTTGACCCCTTGTGTTTGACAGTGGTATGTTGTTAATTTGAGACGCTGGTAGAATGACCGCAGGCTCTGCCCGGCCTGGCACTAAGAGATAAACTCCATAGTCAGGAGAATATGAGCAAATATCTAATTGACTAACGGCCACCTGACTCTAATATACGTTGAATGTAAAGTGTTCGCTTTTACTTGTGAAACTTCAAAATCAAGTGCTGAGTTTTGTAGTTAACGCTCTTTTTAGTCAAATTTGTGCAGTTTAACTTCGCTAGGACGTTAGCCGTGATATCATGTCCTGTGTCTGCTAGCGTTTGTGACTATATGCGAATAATACAGGCATTGTTTGATTTGTTTTTGTCTCAGACTGACTCTTGACTAGCACAATGGCATGTTTGTGCTGTATTTTGCATACCTGATTTGCAAGTTATGCCAACTGATAAATAACACTTTACCCTCAATTACAACGTCTGGAGTATTGATGCTTGGGCACAATGCTATAAAAGAGATCCATTGTTTATTGCATTATGCAGATATCGGTGTGTGTTTATAGTGTGTGTTCTGTGCATCTCTTGAGAAATGTATGAGGAATGTTGTTTTTGTCTTGACAAATGATATGTTGCTTGTCATGAGGGTTTCTTAATATAATCCTTAATGATTCCTCTGGGAAGGTTTTCTGATTTAACTAGAGACTGAGTTAGTTTTGTCCCTCACTGATGTGTTTAGTCAGATGGGCCATGTTGTCAAAGAAGAGTTCAGCCCTAATTCTGAAAGAAGGGTTTCTAAAACTACGCAGTTGGGCTGCACATCAAGTATTGACAGGAACAAACAGGCTTTTATTAGAGTGCCTACGAACATTGTGAAGCCCTTAGTTTATATTAGAGCCAGCAGCCAAACTGACTGGCAATTTTTCAAGAGCTGGTGACAGAATTAACCCTTTCACGCATAGAGGTCACTACAGTGGAAAGCTATTTTCTAGCATATGCATTTGTTTTGATAGCATAGTTGCATATCAGCCATTACACTGGACTCTAGTGCTCATCCTATACACTGCCTCCAAGTGGCATGCAGTTGTATGTGGAATTTTCTTTTCTCCAAACAAAGATGGCCGACGACCAGTCAGAAATGCCAAGATGCTCTGGAATATCCATCCATTCCTTCTATCCTAGGAGACTTGTAGGTATAAAATAATAATAATAATAATAATGCTTTTCACATTACATCAAAAAGTAATCTGATTACATAATGCATGTTAATTGTAATGCATTATTTTACTCCATACTATTCTATTTAATTCTTTTGAACTTTCTACTCATCAGAATCCTGAAAAAATGTATCAGTTTAAACAACACACCATTTATTTGCTGAAAACTAAACTCGAAGTATCACTTAAGCCTCGTTCAGACTGTCAGTCCAAATCTGATTTTTGTGCATATCCGATTGAAATCCGATCAGATTTAGCAAGTCTGAACAGCCAAAAACCACGTGAAATGCGATTTTTACAAATCCGTTTGGAATCCTATTTGAATCGCATATCTGGAAATCTGTTTCTGTCTGACTGCTCTGATCGGATTTTAAGTGGTTTATGTGACTTTCTCACACAACGTAAAATGTAAACGTCAGACATTGTTATAGGAAACATGCTGAAAGTCACTGCAGAAACAAGGCTGTGTTGATGCAAAGTACCGGACAAGCAGAAATTAGCAATAGGCTATAACTGAGACATGTTTTGAGACCAGGGAAGACGACAGCACGGAATAAAGCCGCTCATACCTGCCTCCTATGTTTCTGCCGTTGCCTCATCATAACGCAGTAGTCCAGTTCCGGCGGCTACACATTGTCATGATGTAAATAAGACAACATCTGTATTGCAAACTCCTCCATGTTGCGGTTGTTGTTGTTGTTTTTGGCGTATACCTACGAACGCAACGTCATTGCCATAGAAACCAATGCAGATATTCCGGAAGACGAAAAAGCGCCATGGACACAAATCGGATCTGAACACTGAGTGATACACAGTGTGGACATTAAATTTTTTAGATCAGATTCCAGTTGGATACACAAATAATCGGATTTGGACTGACAGTCTGAACGAGGCTTTAGAGTTCATTTAAAGTGTTAGCTCTTGCAAACTGCTCTGAGAAAATGATCTTGCGTCAATGAACGTCTGAACAAACAGCTGATAATATTTGCATTTCTGCATTTCAGTATTTTTGCATCTAAGCATGTTAAACTGGTTGCGGGGTGGTTATGACGATCTTTTGATGGGTGATAAATGATAAACTGATCTTTTTTTCCCCCACTGTAATCTAACACTGCTTAAAATAGTTGTTCATGTTCATTCTGTCATTAATTACTAGTGGTGGGAAGGCCCCACCATACGATATTATCACAATACTTATGTCTCGATGCAATATTATTGCAATTTTAAATATTGCGATATTCTGAGATTTATATTGCAATTTATTACCAAATTATGTCTGCAATTGAAACAACATTCCTTCTGATGTTCATTCATGTTTATTTCGTGCTGTAACTAGGAAGAGATGATCGGTTTACGTATGCTCAAGGCGCTACAGCAATCTGTCACAACACATTAAAGAGCCACAAAATTGTTTATTGTTTGAATTTCTTTTTTTTTTTTTTTAAATGTCAATTTGAAACATAAGACATTGTTTCATACCAAAAGTAACCTCCTCTGTCTTGTCAGTGTCACAACGTTATGCAAACAGGTATGCACTGCTATGCTACACCAGAAAAAAAACTCAACACCACCATCTAGTGGACTGAAAAAGAAATTGATTTTATTATTCTACCAAAAATTGATACTTGGCATCCGTGTATTGATACAGTATTGCTGCGGAAAGTATTGCGATACTATGCTGTAATAATTCCCAACTCCTATTAATTACTCACCCTCATGTCGTTCCAAACCCGTAAGACTTTCATTCATCTTCGGAACACAAATTAAGATATATAAAACATTGATCAGTGAACACAAGCAGAAGCTCAACCTAACATGAATGACACACAAGAACAAACCTCTTCTGGAAGCTCTAACTAGCTGCGTAACCAATGAGGTTCATTCTCGTGTACGAGTTAGTTAGAGCTTCCAGAAGAGGTTTTTTCCTGTGTCCCATTCAGGTTAGGTTCTGCTTATGTTCACTGATCAATGTTTACATGCGAGTAAAAGCCTAAATTAAATTCTGTTCATCATAAAAAGCGTTTGAGAAAATTTCAGAAATCTTCAGAAAATTTGGACTAAACCGCTCGATTCATATGGATTAGTTTTCCGATCTCTTTATGAAGTTTTTGAAGCACCAAAGTGGTTGTTGCAAAGGCAGTCAATGGAGGAACAGACATCTCTCAGATTACATCAAAAAGATCTTCATTTGTGTTCCAAAGATGAACTTGCGTCTTACGAGTTTGGAACGACATGAGGGTGAGTAATCAATGACACAATTTTCATTTTGGGGTGAACTAACCCTTTAAACTTCACATTGTGATTATATTAAGGGAAATAAAACCATAAAGCCCACAACATGTTGGAAAGCTGAAAGTAAATATTAATAGACGTCATTCAGAGGTCACTTTCAAAGCTGCATAGCTGTGGTCATTCTACTTCTCCCATGGGTTTTTCCCCTTACTTTTTGCTCATCTTTGTCTTAGGTGAGACAGTGCATTATGAATTCAAATGCTTTGTGTCTATCTTTGAACAGCAATGCCTCCTGGTCAGCATACCAATGTGCTGGTCTGTGTATTTTCCTTCAAGGTCTTGATGGAGTGGTCTGTTTTATGTTTTTGCTTGACCTTTATGCCTTTGATCCATCTTTATTTATGAGGTATGTTTCTATAAATCTATATCTTTCCTGTTCTGTATCAGATACAGTCTGTGACAAAGGCTTGTCTTTAATTGACTATTGGCACTTTCTACTTGCAGTGTTCACCAAACAATTGAATGCAGTGCATTTATTTATTTGTAAATATCTGAGCTGAAGAGCCTAAATAAACGCAATTTCATGGAGTGTTTAAAGGTCACTGCGTTTGATCATTGTGTGTGTTTAGGCTAGAAAGAGACGGCTACTTTCTGTACTCATTGTAATGCTACCGTTCCCGTATAGTGGTTGTGTGAGTTAGACTCAAGCTTACCTATGTATGAGACTGGACATCACATCATGCAGTATGTGTGGATCATTTTTAGCATGATATTCTGCAGCTTGCTCAATGTCTTTTATTGGGTGATGGGAGAGGGATTATTTATCTTTGCTTTGACTGTTTCTCTGTCCATTTTTGGTTGTTTTCTGCAGCACTGAGGTGTGTGCAGGATCTCTGAGATGAGTTGCAGACTCGCAGAACTTTGGTTGTGGGGTCAGCTTACGTCATGCTGCGCGGTCTGAGTCACATGTTCTGCTTGGTTAGTCCACAACAGAAAAACTGTCAGTCACATTTTTGCATTGTACTCCTGTCTTGGCTGTAGGGCTGGGTTCACCATATAGGCGATAAAATTAGAACAAAAGTTTGATAATTGTTCGATATGTTTATGCACTATGCAAATAATGCTCCACATGCTTGTTGCAGACCGTCGCACTGGTGGCAATAACTGATAAGCGCTGCCATTTCTGTTGCGTATGAGAAACATTACATTCTGTGCGGAGTTCTCTCATACAAACCGCAAATGCCTTATGATTTAAACTAGTTTAAAGCCAGATGAAAAGGCACTAATTTTCCCGACAAAACACTGACATAGAAAACAAGAGAAACATTTAGCCAAAACGATACAGTGAGAGGCTTTTCACTCCACAAGTAACCAACATTTACCATGATTTACTGTAGTAACACTGAAAACTTTTTGTGGCAGAAAAGTGGGATATTTAAATTGAATTTTGTATTGTTACATTAATATAGACAAGACGTTAAATTAAAGGGGTGATGGAATATAATTACCATATTTTTTGTTAATAGGCTATAGCTGATTTTGTGCATTTGTATTGTAAATGTCTTTAGGCTACTGTTTTTCCTAACAAATACCATATAAACAACAGTTTATTTTTTACCATGGTAGTGAGGTGCAATGCATAGTTTTACCTGTGATTAGCATGATCCAAATACTATGGAAGAACAAGATTTGATATGTATCCTGATAATTACCAATATCGACTGATATGAAAAATTTTATTGTGATAATCTTTTTGGCCAGATAGTCCAGGCCTACCTGGCAGCAGTTAAACAAGGGTTTTATGTGTATACAAAAAAAGTTCATTTAAAACCGCTTTTCTTCTTTTCTGCTTAAACCGAAGTCTCCATGTTGATTTCATGATACATCAATGTGCCCCATGCCATATTCTCTCCCAGCGGTTGTCCTTTCTGTCAAAGTTCTGCTGAAAAGAGTTCAGCTCTGTCTCCTGAGGGGACTGGACTCAAACTGTCACTGATCCTGCTGTCGTCAGGCAGATGTCTTCACTACCAGCAGACGGGATGATAGTAGAATGCGTGCAGAATGGAAATGTATTTCCTGGGAAAGTTCTCCAAGAGGGGTTGTCACAGTCTCTTTCAATTGTTATTTTTTTTCTATTCCAGAATAAATGTGGAGAACAATCTCTCCTTAAACTCCTCAAACTTGTTGTTTTCATTGTCCTTTGTTTATGTTTTTTGTGACAACACAGATTCTGGGCAAAGACTGTTTTCACATCAGAGACTGGTTAGCCTGTGTGACATGACTTTGTGTAGTTAGGTACAGGATTAGGGCTGCACGATATTGGAAAAAAACTGACATTTGCGATATTTTGTTTTCTGCGATAGTGTCTACAGGCTGGCAATTACCAAATAAATGCATGGACACTAAGATTGATATGAAACAAAAATTCTTAATTTTTTCCTATTGATCTTATTGTGAATGATTAATTCATACATTTACATTTTATTTTTTTTTTAAACCTTGTATTTTTTTTTTTTTTTTTAATTCCATTTCATAACTGGATATTCCAGCGAATCGACAATGAATTCTCTCTGGTGATGTTTGCTGTATACTCCAATCATTTAGTCCACTTAAACCCTGCCCCTTTCTTATAATCGAATGCTCTCATTCAGATCTGCCTCCATCCAATCCACAACCAATGCATAGAACCATGTCCGCATCCTAGGGATGCACGATATCATGATTTTTAGATCGTGAACGATTAAGAAGTCTCTACAATCTGCTTTTGAAGAAATATCGTAGTATTGTGCTACAGTGCATATTCTGACAGTTGCAGTTCTGGTGCCCCCGTCCCAGCATACTGTACGATGCGATGTACTTTCACATTACATTTAGCAACACAGCGGTAGGGCTATGCTTTTCACGTGACATTGCAGTTGACAAAAGTTCATTATTTGCATGTTTTTTAAAGCCTTGTCAGTTAAACTTTTTTTGCTCGCAGTTCTGACATACTTTTCTGAGCGTGACAGAATCCTACTAATAAACCTGCTTCCGTCAATGTCATTAATGTTAATCAAACAACAATACACAGAGAAAGGCACTCACTGCTCTTGACTGAATCACTTCAGTAGCTTTAGGAATCAGTAAATATTTAATTCATACAGTGAAGTCGTAATGTTTTATTTTTACATTTGTTTAAATTAAATCTCTTACTTGAATGCTACTGTTAAATCGCCATTTTTGACACTGTCACTGAATGTGGTTGTAACTTCAGCTGTTCCTTCATACAGATATGTATTCAAGCTTTACTCTGCTGAATGAACAAAACATTTCAAGACTCGCACTTTGCTGTCAATCACAAACAGTTACTATGAATGCAACCAACAATGACATTTGTATTACTGATAGATACCTTTTGATTTGACACTACTGCTGTATGTAAATTTTCTTGGTTAAAAATGATCCAAAATCAATTTGAGCAAATACATAACCAGCCAGTGTTCAAAACTATCTGCTTACCTTAGCCCGATTCACAACGGTAAGCTTGTGATAATGTTTTATAATTCAGGTGGTACTTGTGGGTTTCCACGGGAAATTCGAGCATGTTGCCTTTTGTCTTTGTGTCATTGCGTCAAAATTATGGACTGCAGCTATAAATTTTATTTTATGTAAAAATGTTTGAATAAAACATTGAAAGAGAAGTTATGGTTCATTTTTATCGGTAGGTTAGCTAAAGGATTAATCGACTGATCAGGATATAAATAGATTCATCGTAAAAATAATCGATAGTTACAGCCCTAGACTAGTAAGCTAACATTCATCTGCAGTCACATGTTTCTCTCATACAGTCTCACAAAATGTCACTGATTAGCTCCTAGTTTTTATGCTATGAAATAACTGCAAAGTCATGAGACATTAAAGTATCTGTGATATGTTGCAGTGGACAGCAGTGAAATATTTACTTTTCATTGGTCATATTTGACTGCTCAGTTGCTTAGTGCAGCAACTCACTAATCAGAATCAAGTATTCAAGAGAACCATGTAATAAATGAGCACAATCTTACTTGTTCACATTATCATCAGTAATGGATAAAGCAGTGGGATCATACAGACCTCCCATAATGAGCCTGACCCTTGTCTTCAGCTGTTCGGGTGAACGCAAAGCAAGCTATGGGGGGGCGGCTGCTCCCCTGTTGTTTAACTGAGTGTTTTTTGAGTAGATGTGAGTGGGGAGTGTAAATTCTCAAAACAGGTGCGGTTTCATGCCTAACAGCTTTAAGCAGTGACTCGGGTCAGAGTTTAAACAAAGAAAGCCATAGAGCCGCAGGTTAGATAAGAGGAAATAACACCCTCATCCATCCTTTAGGGAACGCACCACCACATGCATCTGTCATACGTGGGGTTGTATCAGTTGCTCCTCTGCATAACCCTTCTGCCTACGAATCTCAGTGTTGCAGTCCTGCTGCCACAACACTCTGATCTGTGTCAGAGGGCGTGTCAAATCGTGACCCTGCTGAGAGCAAGTTTTCCTTTGTTTGCATGTGTAAGAGCTAACAGTATTCCCACTGGATGTATGTGGGTGTCTGCTGTTGAATGTTCAAAAAAAAAAAAAAAAAGCTAAATGACAAGTGCAAAAGCTGTGTTGAGTGAATTTATAGCTGTTCTTCAGTATGTTGTTGTAGCCAGTTCTGGTTTAAACTGTTTGTATGCGGGTGGGTGTGGGTTTGTCATTGGCCTGTCATTGGGACACGTTGACTCTGATGGCACACAGAGCTGGAGAGTGATGGCTGGGTACAAAAACAGCTGACAGCTTAAACAGTTTTAGCTGCTGTCAGTCTTTTTTCTGTTTGTATCAAATCGATTTTCGGTCTACTCATTTGCCATGATCCTGTGCTTCGTGAACAAATGAAGATGAATAGTTGAAAAAGGTGAAATCAAAGCTTTAAGTCAGCATGAAATATAAATTCACTCTGTCCATTTTCTAAATGCATTTTATTGTGAATAATTCATTTTTTTTTTTTTTTCAATAATTTTTTTAGCTCATTATTTTTAATCAAAGTGACTCAATCTTCCAGTGAACAACGAGACAAACTTCTCTCTGGTGACATGCCTGGACTTCTCTAATCATTTAGTTTGCTTAAAACCCTACAACTTTCTTACAATCGACCTCATGCTCGCATTCAGATCAACAACCGATAGATAAATCCAAATCCCCATCCCACATTTTTTTCCTCAATACCTTAGGATGTAGATCACAATATGGAAGAAAATATCTACTTCCATTGGTGTTACACAAACTTACTTTTAGCTTACTTTTAGACTGGTCTCTGGTTTGTTGTAATGGCTCCAATGTAACTACACGTTTAAAGGATTAGTTCACCCAAAAATGAAAATAATGTCATTTATTACTCACCTTTGTTCATCTTAGGAACACAAATGAAGATATTTTTGTTGAAATCCAATGGCTCAGTGAGGCCTGCATAGCCAGCAATGACATTTCCTCTCTCAAGATCCATTAATGTACTAAAAACATATTTAAATTCATAACGCTCCGAAGCTTCATGAAGTAGTGTTTTGAAATTGGCCATCACTATATGTCATTATTTTTTTTTATTTTATTTTTTTTGGCACATCAAAAATATCCTTGTTGCTTTATAACATTAATATGGAACCACTGTACTCACATGAACTGATTTAAATATGTTTTTAGTACATTAATGGATCTTGAGAGAGGAAATGTCATTGCTGGCTATGCAGGCCTCACTGAGCCATCGGATTTCAACAAAAATATCTTAATTTGCGTTCCGGAGATTAACAAAGGTCTTACGGGTGTGGAACGACATGAGGGTGAGTAATAAATTACATTATTTTCATTTTTTTAGGTGAACTAACCCTTTAAAAGGCTAAAGAGGTCAAAGCCATGGCCTAATAGTTAGGCTTTGAGCTGTGAAACTCATATTACAGACAGTTTTGATTCCAGCCCACTCTCATTCCTGTGCCTGCAAATTTCCTCTCAATTCAGTAGCAAGTGGCAAAAGATATAAATAACAATAGAATAAAAACGGCTAGACTGACTGACCTATCTTTCATAGAGAAAAAGATGAGCAGGTGGATTGGGAATCACCCCTCCTCCCTTTCAAGGTGACCTCGTTTTTTTTCTCATCTGATTAAATTCCTGTTGTCGGATTCTAGGTAGATGAATGATCCGGTTTGTCTAGATTTTGGCACTGACCATGAAGCCAAGAATCAGTGGATGTTTCAGTAATGTTTGCTCATTTCCTTTAAGAATGGAACATCTGTTTTTGTATGCAGTTCGATTTTTATTGGGGGAAACGTTGAGGGACATCCTTCATTTTAACACATAAATAATTTTACAGGGAATGTTTGCTCTGCTTTAATTTCATCTTCCTTGTCTCTTTTCATTTCCCTTTCTCCTCTCAGGGTGGAAATCACTTTGACCAGTATGAGGAAGGTCAGTTGGAGTTGGAACAGGCCTCTTTGGACAAGCCCATAGAACCGGTAAGGTTGCACACCTCACTTGGTACTGTTGACTAGAACAGCTGCTTCCTGTGTGTGAGAGTGTGAATGATTGGTCCAGTCAGGGATAGTCACACCACCTCTATGGTCAGCCCCTACCCTTATTTTAGAGATAGTCAAATCACATCCTTTTTGGTAAATAATCCGTACTCCCTTTCTGGAGGCCACCGTAGACCCCCTTCCCTGTTCTCCACTTCGGCCTTCAGTGAACACATCTGGTTTCATCACCTGTGTGACTGTATAATGAAGACACAGGTGAAGCAGATCTGTTGGATTGTACCAATCACTGTGATCAGCTTGCTATTTTTTTATGTTTGATCACAGATGAGTGAGGATGGATGTGCTTGTGTGGATGTTAGATGGTATTTCTGAATAAAATGAGTTTTTGACATTTGTTTGAAATGTGAAGTGGATGGCACACTGTGAAAAAGATAGAAACAGACACGCTTGTACAATATATATATTTCAACATTGGCCAGACTTCTTGATCAACCTATAGATTTTGATCTATTACCCATGATTGCTCAATTGTTGCACTGCCTTGTCCAAGGTCGTTTCAACGTGCATACCGCTTGTACATGAGTTGGCTACTCTGCCTATTGTCCTGGATGAGCTCCATTCAGCTTCAGTGTGGGAGGATGCCAAGGACCCTCATGATAGCCACAGTTAATCAAACAATTCACGAAAACCATTAAAAAAAAGTATTCATGCAAACGCTACCTCTATTTTTTGTTTTGAAAGAAGTGAATGCTTTATATTCAGAGACACATTTAATTGATCAAAAGTGATAAAGTTCATTAAAATGTTACAAAAATATAAAAAATATTAAGCAGCACAACTGTTTTCAACATTGATAATGATTAAAAAATATTTCTTGAGCACCAAATCAGTATATTAAATGATTTCTGAAGGATCATGTGACACTGAAGACTGAAGTATTCAGCTTTGCATCACAGGAATACATTTTTATTTTATACAGGGTTTCTGCAGGTCTTAATTCGCCCTTGCACAAATTAAGGCCTTAAAAAGGTCTTAAATCAGAGCAGAAAGTATTAAATATTGGATGCGTTTCTCAGTATTTTTGTACAAATAGATACATGAACTTGTGATGTAAATGTACAATGAAGTCTTGAAAAAAAAAAAAATTGAGTTCATACTTAAATCAATTATTTATATGAATTTCCCTTTGAATTAAGTTGATTTTTCTGTGCCATTTGGCAGATATTTGTTCTTGTTTTAATCAAACTCACTTCATTTTGATCAAACAATTTTCAAAGACTTCATATTTTGTCATTTTGCATCTCAAGTAAATGTATCCTGATTTTAGAATCTTTAGACATTTGCACTGGGAGAAAAATGACAAAAATACTGAGGAAGAGCATCCTTTTTTCTTTTTTTTTTGGCAGCGTGACAAGTAACCGTTTCAAATCCATTTGTCCTTCGTGTCAGAAGTAGTGTGAGCACTTAAGGCCTGGGTATACTTCATTTTCCTCTGTTTCGCGCACAGTTGAGCATGTGAGCCTTTCAAAGTATGCGGAAAGACGCGTTCGGCGTGTGCACACTATCTAGTGGATTTTGTTTTCAAGCGCTCAAGGCACTCATATGCGGTGTTGTATGCGGACTGTCTGCGCGGTCTCATTGGGCTGTACGCAGCCAGGACCTGCCTGATGACAAAAATTACGTCATGCATACGGCCGAAGTATACTTTAGGGCACGTCAGACATAGAGGCATCAGTTTACTGTGTGGGATTTGTTGTGTCGTGCTGCATCCAGTGTTAACAGCATCACTGATTGTAATGGTTTCTTTTGTCGCATTGCACCGCTCGCGTCTATCTCATTGCAGATGGAGTCCTTTAAGCATATAGGACAAAAAAAACAAACTGCCTCTTTAGAAGACGTGCATGTGCGTTAACTCGCAGAGCTAGAATAATTAATTCATTCACACAGACATTTAGTGGTTTAATTAAAGCTTTCTGTCAATACATTCACTCTTAATCAGCCAGATTTGACAGACTTAGAGGCACACCTCTGATACGCCACCAATTGAATTACACAACTGGTCTGTGTCTGCTTCATTTGATTCAAACTAGACTGACCTGATTTAGATATGAACCGCTCAGTGTGTCGTCCACCTCACATAGCAGAGAGCTAGAGGGAATGTGGTGTATGTGTGTATGAGCACACTAGTGCCCAGTATCTTGTGTGTTTTTGTTTTTTGTGTTAGTGTTTGTGTAGGACAGTTCATTTCAGATATTTTCAGTATTGTACACAACTTGGGGTGTTCGACATTTCTCTCCTGCAGCGAATTGGCCCCAATTAGCTAAGCAGCTCTGACCCGGTTTGTATCTGCACGCTCTGCTCTCCTCCTCCTGTCTCTTTAGGGGCTCCTTGTAACGCTTTCTCACTCTCTCTCTGTCTCTCTCTCTCTCTCTCTTTCTTTTTCTCTCTCTCTCTCTCTCTCTCTCTCTCTCTCTCTCTCTCTCTCTCTCTCTCTCTCTCTCTCTCTCTCTCTCTCTCTCTCTCTCTCTCTCTCTCTCTCTCTCTCTCTCTCTCTCTCTCTCTCTCTCTCTCTCTCTCTCTCATATATATCATTCTGTCCTTCTTTCTGTCTCTCCAACACAGTGATTCGGTGTACAGTACCCTCTGTCATTATGTGCTGGCATGGTGCTTGTGCAACTGGGACTGCATTTTTTGCTGACTAGGCATGTAGATAATATCGCAGGCAGCTCTCGTCTCTGTCTCTGTCTTGTTCCTCTGGTTCGCTCTGTATTTCAGAGGTTTGCATGCCGGATGCCTCTCCTCCTCTCCATGTTGTCCTTTCTGCTCCAGTTACACTTTATTGTAGGATAAATTCTCTAAAATCAGATTCTCAAGTGTATCTTTCTATTATATTACTTAATATCGCTCTCTCGCTTTTCTCTCTTCTTTTTTTTTTTTTTGGTTATATACATGAAAATCAAGCTATATAAAACGCCTGCAGTCCTGCCTTTAAAGGCAGGTCATCGGTTTAATAAAAACCACCATTTTGTATTGAAATGACCACTTCTCCATGTGTTGACATTAGTGTCAGGGCTCAACAATAAGGATGGCACAGTGTGAGAGTATCCCAGTTGGAAAATTTTAAACATATTAAATTATATAGTTTTATTTATTTATTTTTTACTTTTTTGTTCTATGGTAAAGAAAATGTTCAAATATTTATTGAATATAAAAACATTGGGGGGGAAAATCCTTATTGTTGAGTGTGATACTGGACATGGTGAATTGAATGTCAAAAGTATATATATAAATATCATTACTATGTTAATAGCTTTTATTACTGTAAGTATGACTTTGAGTCATGTATTCATGTCCAATAATTTTTTAACAAGCTGTAGAAGTATGTTTTCATGTGTCTAGGGGCAGATTTTTTTTTTTTCATCAAGATGTCTCTTGGTCAGATCTATTCAGTATTGTTTGGAGCAGCCACCTTCCCAGAGTGCGGGTCAGAAGGACACGAGAGAGAGCAGGAGTGGTGGCCTGGCTGCCTGCCTGAACCAAATGATTCCTGCTCCTGCACTATTGTCTATGGAGGGATGTGGAGAGCAGAACTGCCACACGCAGTGTTCATGAAGAGCAGAGACGTTACACACCTCAGGAAGCAATGGCTATCACTGTCAATTAATTTTTTACACTCAGAGCATAGTATACAGTGCATAATGTTTCCTCAATCACACAAACGCACAGCAACATCTGAGCTTTGGTTTATTTGCCCCCTGTTTTCCTGTTCTAGATCTAGTGTGTCAGGGCTATTTCCACCAAACACCAGTGGTTTATTTATATCGAAGAACTCCTAGCAGCTGGTCTGGGTGGACAGTGACAGCCATCGCTGCATGTATGTGTGTGCGTCTTGTGTTCGAGCGCTGTTTGTGTCATGCTCTTGTTTCCCATGCCTCTCCTCTGCCAATCATTGTGTGTGATCTGTAGGCAGCTAGAGGTTTGTGGTAATTGGGATCTTCTCTTATTTTCTCATATGCTTTTATCTATTTATTCCCTCTTCTTTCTTGCTCTCTTAACACCTTTGTTTGTCTGTTTGCATGTTAAGTCAATAGCATTAGTTTCTCTTTCTCACACACTCCCATTCATCCTACTATGTACCCTAATTCTCATCTTCCTTTTCTTGCCCCCCAACCCAAGGAGATGTGCACTGGGCAGTGATCAAGTCAAATGACAGACATCACGTAAATCACACATGTAATGGATTTGATTGTTATCGCCACTCTTGGTGTGTAACTGACTTCCCTAGAGGCTTTACTTTGAATAATGTAGGAAACTCAGAATGCATCATGTCTGGCAATTGTCAGTCCAGTTTTGCACAGCTAAATATGGTTATTTTCACACATTTTGGTCATTAACGAGAGCCTCAAAAGCATTTATGACCAACATCACTCCCTTAAATGTTCAGGGCAACCACATCTTGAGAGTAGACTCAGTAAACCTATGCTGTGTGAACACAACCACACGGGAAAAATAGTTGTCTGTCACGTCATACAGTCAGTGTCTTGAGTGTTTTTTTTTTTTTCTTTTGGGGTTCTGGTAACTGACAGATGGTTATATGAGCTGTTTGATATCTGAAGGTTTTAGATCCAGTCACCGTTCCACCGGCGCTGCTCCCATCGGTTTTGTGATCTGGTAAGACCCAAGCATTGCCTTCTACACTTGA